>JAENPR010000402.1:0-556150 GCA_018135685.1 Themeda triandra
AAAATGCAATGGGAAATGTAAGTAATCGATAAATACCAAGTTACCTCTTGGCGCGGCGTTCGGTGGTTTTAAGTCCTCCGAATGACTTGTCATGTTTGCTCATTTTTCAAGGGGCGTATTGGCTGGCGCCCGATGACGTCGCCGTGTGTAGGAATTGATCTGATTTTGCTTTTACCTTCCACACCTTCGTTGGAGAGGGTGACCTTGAGGAGGAAGCTTCTTGGACCACTTGGTTCTCTCTCTCGATGCAAGACCTTCGTGCTTCTACAATGTTCTTCTCTTCCGGGGTACCGATCTTCATATCTTGACACTTCTCCCTCATAGTCGCCATCCATCTGCAGTGATGTTCTTCTTGTTCGCGACGGGTACGCTTCTCCTTTCCTCTCGTTCTTCTTGGGCTCCTCGATTATATAATTATTGAAGTAGCGGCGTACCTTCTCGTGGGAAAGTGGAAATGGATCTCTCCCGTTCCGATATAGATGATAGCTCGTGGTGTTTCGGAATGGTCTTCCTAGATGATTTGAGGATCGTAGTCATCTCCCATGCGTCAATGACTAGGAAGTCCGTAGGGACATACGTCATCTATCTGGATGAGGACATCCTTCAGCTCCCTCCTTCGACGAAGCGGAATGTCCTGGAATCCGCCATCCGGCACCGTGCATAGGTAGGCTCCAAAGGCATAGTGCCATATAGATACCATAAGTTACTTTGGCCATAATGTTGACGCCGATCCGGTGTCACTGCATGTGCCTTTATTGAAAGAGCTTCATGATGGAGCATTGAATGGTTGGGACACCAAGGCCATCCTTCTTGATCGCGTGGGGACCCGAGTAAGTGGTCATGCTCCTTGTGGACCGCATGACCATCTTGTCTGCTTGTCTTCTTGGTCTTCTTATTCTTGTTCTTGCTCTTCTTAGGCTGGACTCTTCTTCTCTCATCGTTGATCGTTGATGAGGGTGTCTTTGGGAACCTGACCTCTTGTTCTTGAAGAAGAAGGTTTTCGCTTGCCCTTGATGTTGAAGATGATCTTGGCGGTGTTGGCATACATGATGGCTCCGGCAGCTGTTCAAGAATGGTCGTCCCAAAATGATAGGGACCTTTCACCGCTGTATCCACTATACCACGAAGTCTCTGAACATATGAGTTGCCCACGTACACATATATCTTCTAGTACTCCCAAAGGAACACGGAGGATCGATCTCAAGTAAGCTTGCAAGCACATGGTTGTGTATGCTAAGGGCATCTGAATAGCTTCTCATATATCACTCTTGGCATGATGTTGATGCTTGCACCGAAGTCTGGATTGCCTCATTAAAGTTAGTACTTCCAATGGAGATCGGAATGATGGTCTCCCCGGATCGCCCTTCTTGATTGGCAGTTGAGTCAATCCATGACCCCTTCGATGGATCACTTCGGCTATCTTCTACATTGAATATATCAACAAGATTTGCAGTCTCGAGCTCTTCGGGTTGTCCCGCCGGTTTACCTTGACCGGTGGAGGGAGCAAGGTTGACAAGCTTCGCTGTTGTACGTGACTCAAGTATCTTGTTGAAGTGAGGCCGACTCTTGGATGGCATTGGAAAAGCCATCCATTCCGTTGTTGAGTGTCTCTAGGACCTTGTCATTTGATGTCGGCTTCTTGGACACATTGTCCATCATCTTGCCTTGATTCAAGACTAACTCTCTCAAAGGCTGGGCTTGGTTGTAATTATTGTAGGAGGAGTTGTTACCTTGATAGTTGCCTCGAATAATTGCCGAGTAGTTAGGCCTCGCTGCCGATTCCAACCTTGATTCTGGCCGAGGATGATGTAATTATTATTGTTGTTGTTGTTGAGGTAGTTCACGTCCTCCTTCGGCGCTTAGCACCCGTGTGCCCGGGTCTCTCCACACTCTTCACATGTCATCGAGCATCATGTATATGCATGTCTTCTTTCTTCTCTCGTGGCTCTTTCATCGAGCCTCTTCATTAGCAGATCCATTTTGCGGCCAAAGATGTCTACCTCTTTCACTGCCGTGCATTCCTCCTCCTCTCTTGCGGGTCGAGTTCTTTCTTCACTCCAACCTGGTTGGATGCCATCTTCTCCACAAGAGCTCGGGCTCGAGGAATAGTGAGTGATAAGAATGCACCTCCAGCAGGGCATCCATCGTCTCACGTGTGCCATTCTTTGAGCCCATGGTAGAATGTGCGCATGGCGGCCAATTCTCCATGCCATGATGAGGACACTCGAGGATGTAATCTTGAAAGCGCTCCCAAGCTTCGGGACAGCCTCATCATGATGTTCTTTGAAAGCTTGATATCTTCCCACGAAGAGCATTTGTCTTGCCCATTGGGAAGAACTTCGCAAGAAATTGGTGGAACATAGTGCCCACGTAGGATTCTTCTCCTTATTGGCGTAGAACCAGCGCCGCTCTCCCCAAGAGTGAGAATGGGAAGAGGCGAAGTAGTATAGCATCTCTCGGGGACATCCTTGATAGTGAATGTGCTACAAATCTCTAGAAAGTGTTGGAGATGAGCACTAGCATCTTCATGGGCCTTCCCATTAACTGGCTTGCTTGCACCATGTTGATTAGCGTAGGCTTGAGCTCAAAAGCTCCTTCGATGTCCGCAGCTGGTCCAGCACGAATGTTGTCCGTAGTTTGGAGCCGAGAACTCGCGGAGTGACTTGTGCGCCATGGCTTCAAACGCTCGGTGTCAAGTCTCGAACGAAAGGTTGACTTTTCTGCTTCTGACAAACTTCCAAGTTGAGTTGATGATGATGATGATTGATTGGTCTTCTTCAACTTGCTTCCGGCCTTCCAATAAAGCTTCGGATCGTCAATATAATTATCGTGAAGAATTGTCTTTTTCATACATTACCCCGCATATAAGATATAAAATAGACGAAAAACAAGGGTAAGGCCGTATGAGTAGAGAATGGTGACAAGTGCTCAATCTCATTATGTAGTGCAATGTTGCTCATTATCCATTGGCTTTCAACCTTCCCGAACGGCGCCAAAAATGCTTGTTGACATTTCTAACGCCACTCGGTGTTAGGTTGTCATCCCCAACATGGCGCCAAAAATGCTGGTACTAAATAATGCACTTTGCTACTAGAAATAAATATGGGATCCGCAAGCGCCGCACGATAATACCGATGTAGCATTTTAACCAGGAGTAATCCAGGTATCGTTATTTATATTTTTACCACTCGGGAAGGGAATGCATCGGATAATAATGAGTGATGAGCAATGCACATGCAATAATGGAGAGCTTAACCTTGTCTCTGTATCGATCATCTCATACAGGGTAAGTGTCACATAAAATATAGGAATGAATGATAAATGACATAAGATAAATGAGAGCATTTAGCCACATAAAATAATAGTAATAAGCCATCTCAACTTAGCACTCTAAGCTTATAACACTAGCATGGACTAGGACGATCTAGGGTATAATCCTATGTTATTCTAACTACAAAGTCAAAGCATACAATGATTAGTGCAAGAACATCTAGCAATCATGGCGGAAAAGGTTACATCTATGCATAGTGATATTACCGAGAAGACAAGAGACATAGCAATGACTTCAATGTAATAGGTTGTTCTACTAAGACCTACCAACGGGGATGGAATACAAAGGACTCAACGGAACCGTCACTTCCGCGATCTACCACACGATCCGGCCAATAGGGTGCAATCGCAGATAAACACGGCCTAGGCACCACGCCTACACAATATTTACCACTCACCCATCGATCTAATGAGTAAAGCGCTATACGATCCTATGCATAAACATAATTCTAGTCCAACTATGCTAAACATATAATCAAAGTAAACTAAGAACAATATAATTGAGAATATAATCAAATAGAGTTAAAAGTCAAGTCTGATATAATAGAATAGAATAAAGTACTACTCATAGTATCACGAATAATGATGAATATTACAAGAATGTAGAGGGGAATTACCAAGAACTCCGACAGATCCGGACTCCAAGCTAGGCTTAATTCCCTCTAGATCTATTCCTATGTAGCTATGCTACTAAACTATGGAGCTCTAAGTGAGATGGTGGCTCGCTTCTCTCGAATTACGATGAGAGAATGAACTCTTGAATGAATTACCGGGTTTCACCAAGGGGCCGGGGGCTCGAATATATAGCCCCCTAGGATGAACCACGGCCCTCGGATCAAACCGACCTAAATGGACGATAATTATTCATCCTCAAAGGCGGTGGAGGCGGGGATCCACGAGACTCCACCGATTGGTGGAGTGGGGAGTCGGCCGACTCCACCTGGGTCGGCCGACTGGCCCACCCCCGCTAGGTGGGGCCCGGCCTTCGGGGTCGCCTTCGGAGTCTTCTAGATTATACAATTTTACCGTTCGGTCTTTATCTCTATGTAATCATGACATGTGGGCCTCTTTGGTTCTCTTTCCGATAACCCCGCAAAAATAGACAATCACCAAAACTCGTGGAATTACGTCGGTGTAACCCCTATATCTAACGGAGTGAACTCATATTAGTCCTTTCTCTTGCTGCGTTGACGGTATAAAATTGATACTTAACGACCGTCAACACATATCAACAACACCAAGAGGGCACCACCCTTCCATGGCGATGACTACGCCAAGTGGAAGCTCAAGATGAAGAGTCATCTCAAGTCAATCAATAGAGAGGTGTGGAATGTGACCGAGACCAAGTTTGAGTTGGTTGAGGACGCGGTGCCAACACCGGCCGAAGAGAAGAAGCAACAAGCAAATGATGTTGTCGTGAGTGTATTTCATGAGGCTCTTGATGACAAAGCTTTTGAGCTCATCAAGAACATTGAGGTGGCTCATGACATTTGGAAGAAACTTGAAGAAGCTTATGAGGGCACCGATAGTGTGAAGACGGCAAGAGCCTACATGCTTCAAGAGAGGTTTACGAGCTTCACAATGAAGGAAGATGAGAGTGTGCCGGAGATGTTTCATAGGCTCCAAGTGATAGTGAATGAGCTCAAGGCACTTGGTGAAGAAGTCAAGGATCAACAATTCTCAACCAAGTTCATGAGATGCTTACCTAAGAGATTTGAGACCTTGAAGACCGTCATGATGAAGACAACCATGAAGGACAAGCCAACTCCCAACCAAGTTCTTCAAGAGATCATGGCCGATGATGAGTTTAGAGAGGATCATGAGAAGGAAGAGTTGGTGAAGAAGAAGAAGAAGGAAAGTGAGAAGAAGGATGATGACTACAAGAAGAGTGTGGCATTCAAGGCCACATCATCCAAGAGCAAGGGCAAGAAGAAGAAGCAAGAGTCATCAAGTGATGATGAGCCATGCTCTAGCTCAAGTGAAGAAGAAGATATGAGTGAGCAAATGGCACTCCTTGTGAAGAAGATGGGGAAGCTTGTGAAGAAGGGGTACCGGCCCAAGGGCAAGAGAAGCTCATCCAAGTCTAGACCGTCCCATGAAGTGCTTAGGTGCAATAGCAAGGATCATCTCATTGCCAAGTGTCCCTATGCAAGTGATGATGAAGATGCCATGAAGAAGGAGAAGAAGAAGCAAGAAAAAGAAGGAGGAGAAGCATGACTCCTCCCACAAGAAGAAGAAGGGTGAATCTCATGTGGCAACTTGGGAGAGTGACTCATATTCCTCAAGTGATGATGAGGATGATTCCAAGAGCAAGAAGAAGAAGGGGCATGCAAGCATTGCCATTCAAGAGAAGCTTTTCTCTATTTGGTGCTCCATCATCTTGCTTCATGGCCAAGGCCACTAAGGTACAACCTCCACCCGATAGTAATGATGAGAGTGATGATGATGAGACCACAAAAGAAGAACTCTTTGTCATGCTTCGAGGATTGCAAAGGTGCCTTCAAGGATTCTAGGAAGGAATGTAGAGTCTTGCGCAAGGACAAAGAAAGCCTTGAGCAAGAGCTCATGGAGTTGAGAGCTTCTTATGAGAGTCTAAAGGTAGACCATAAGAAGCTAGAGATTGCTCACTCCAAGCTTGAAAAAGCTCATTCCTCTCTAGTTGAGAAGCAAGAGAAAGAGCAATCACAAGTGGTGATCATAGAAAAGAAAGATGTGGCTACATCATGTGATTCACTTGATGATTCATTGTTGTTGCGTCACTTGACCCTCTTGCTCTTTTACTCCTAGTTCTTCTAGTAGTGTAGATCATTCATGTGATTCTACTCTAGTAGTTGAGAATGAGGCTCTTAAGAAGGAGGTCAAGGAGCTCCAATCACACCTTGGCCAAGGCCTTCGGTGGTGAGGACCGCTTGCTTATGTGCTTGGGTAGCCAAAGGGCATCTCTTTACAAAGAGGGCTTAGGCTATACCCCCAAGAAAGGCAAGGCCGCCTTTGCTCCTCACAAGACAAGTTTTGTGAAGAGGAATGGTAGCTATTGCACTAGTTGCAAGCAAGTGGGTCACTTAGAGCATGCATGCAAGAACAAGAACACTATTGCATCCTCCTACAAGTTGAATGCTTCTTATGCTCTTGTTAGGAGTGATAGTGGTGTGAAGGCTAGATTCATTGGTACACCATGGATGGGCTCAAAGAAGAAAGCCATTTGGGTGCCAAAGACTCTAGTGACTAACCTTCAAGGACCCAAGCAAAAATGGATACCTAAAGCTTGATCTTCTCATGTAGGTCAATTACAAAGCCGAAGGAAGGCATTGGGTGCTTGATAGTGGGTGCTCAAATCATATGACCTAGAGAAGATAGTATGTTCAAGACACTTGACAAGAATGACAATGGTGGATTTGATTCTATCACATTTGGTGACAATAGTAAGGGTGATGTCATGGGGCTTGGGAAGGTTGCTATTTCCAATGACAAGAGTCTCTCCAATGTGTTGCTAGTTGATACTTTGAACTTCAATCTTTTGTCGGTGGCACACTTGTGTGATCTTGGCTACAAGTGCATCTTTGACAAGGATTATGTTGAGGTGGTGAGCAAAGATCAAGCAAATCTCATCTTCAAGGGTTTTAGGCATGGAAGCGTGTACTTGGTTGATTTCAAGGCTAGTGAAGCTCAACTTTCATCATGCTTGATTGGCAAGTCTAGCAAGGGTTGGCTGTGGCATAGAAGACTTGGTCATGTTGGCATGAAGTAATTGAACAAGTTAGTGAAGCATGATCTAGTGAGAGGCTTGAATGATGTCACATTTGAGAAGGATAGACCTTGTAGTGCATGTCAAGCCGGCAAGCAACATGGGAAGCCACATCCCAAGAAGAATGAGATATCAACTTCAACAAAGATTTGAGTTGTTGCACATGGACTTGTTTGGGCCAACAACATACACATCAATTGGGGGGCAACAAGTATGGATTTGTGATTGTGGATGACTACACAAGATACACTTGGGTGTTCTTCCTCTATGACAAGAGTGAAGTCTTTGATCTATTCAAGTCATTTGTCAAGAGGGTGCAAAATGAATTTGACACTACCATCAAGAAGATTAGAAGTGACAACGGAGTGAGTCCAAGAACACAAGAATTGAAGAGTTGTGTGATGAGCTTGGCATTGGACATTAATTCTCACCAACCTACACTCCCTAATCCAATGGTGTAGTTGAAAGGAAGAATAGAACTTTGATTGAGATGGCTAGAACAATGCTTTGAGAGTACAATGTGAGCCAAAAGTTTTGGAGTGATGCTATCAACATGGCTTGCTACTATAGCAACCGTCTCTATTGCCATGGGAAGTTAGAGAATACACCTTATGTGATCTTGAATGGAAGAAAGCCCAATATTGCTTACTTCCTAGGGTCTTTGGTTGCAAGTGCTACATTCTCAAGAAAGGGCAAAGACTTGGCAAGTTTGACAAGAGATGTGATGAGGAATTTCTTCTTGGTTATTCTACCTCTAGCAAGGCTTATAGAGTGTGGAACTTGGCTAGTGGGCTAGTTGAAGAGGTTCATGATGTTGAATTTGATGAAACCCAAGGTTCTCAAAGTGAAGATCAAAATCATGATGATGTGGGTGGAGATCAATTGAACAATGCAATGAGACACATGGACATTGGTGATATTAGGCCAAGGCAAGTTGAAGATGGTGATGAAGTGCAAGTGCCAACTCAAGTGGTGATCCAAGATTCAAATGAGGCAAGCACAAGTGGTACTCAACATGAAGCTCAAGATCAATATCAAGGTCAAGCAAGCAATGCAAGTGAGCTAGTTCTTCAACCTTCAAGCATTGCAAGAGATCATCCTCTAGATCATATCATTGGTGACATTCAAAGAGGTGTGCAAACAAGATCAAGGTTGGCTAGCATTTGTGAGCACTATTCATTTGTGTCATTCATTGAGGCAACCAAGATTGATGAAGCATTGAAGGATCCGGATTGGATAAATGCCATGCATGAGGAATTGAACAACTTCACTAGGAATGAAGTGTGGGAGCTTGTTGAAAGGCCGAAGAAGCACAATGTGACTGGCACCAAGTGGGTCTTCAAGAATAAGCAAGATCAAGATGGCTTAGTTGTGAGGAACAAAGCAAGACTTGTGGCACAAGGTTACACTCAAGTTGAGGGTCTTGACTTTAGGGAGACATATGCACCGGTGGCAAGATTGGAGGCAATTAGAATCCTATTAGCCTATGCTTGTGCTCACAACATCAAGCTCTATCAAATGGATGTGAAGAGTGCATTTCTCAATGGGTTCATCAATGAAGAAGTCTATGTTGAGTAACCTCCCGGTTTTGAAGAAGACAAGAGGCCCAACCATGTCTACAAGCTCAAGAAGGCATTGTATGGCTTGAAGCAAGCACCAAGGGCATGGTATGAAAGATTGAGAGACTTTCTCCTTTCTAAAGGCTTCAAGATGGGAAAAGTGGACACCACTCTCTTTCACCAAGAAGATAGAAGATGACTTGTTTGTGTTGCAAATCTATGTGGATGATATCATCTTCGGTTTAACAAATCAAGAGTTTTGTGAAGAGTTTGCCAAGATGATGGCTAGTGAGTTTGAGATGTCTATGCTTGGAGAGCTAAGCTACTTCCTTGGACCTCAAATCAAGCAAATGAAGAATGGCACCTTTGTGAGTCAAGGCAAGTACATCAAGGACATGATCAAGAAGTTTGGATTGCAAGATGCTAAGGCTATTAGCACACCAATGGGAACCAATGGTGGCTTGGACATTGATGATAGTGGCAAGATGATTGAGCAAAAGCTATATAGATCAATGATTAGAAGCTGGCTATATGTGACCGCTTCAAGGCCGGATGTCATGTTTAGTGTGTGCATGTGTGCAAGATTTCAAGCATCACCAAGAGAGAGTCACTTGACGGCAGCCAAGAGAGTGTTGAGGTACTTGAAGGGCACTCAAGATGTTGGTCTATGGTATCCCAAGGGGTCAAGCTTTGAGTTGATTGGATACTCCGACTCCGACTATGCCGGTTGCAAGATTGATAGGAAGAGTACAAGTGGAACATGCCAAGTGCTAGGAAGATCTCTAGTTTCATGGTCTTCAAAGAAGCAAATAGTGTGGCCCTTTCCACCGCCGAAGCCGAATACATAAGTGCGGGGGAATTATTGTGCATAATTTCTATGGATGAAAGCCACCTTGAAGGACTATGGAATCAAATTCAAGCATGTGCCTTTGTTTTGTGACAATGAAAGTGCAATCAAGATGACAAACAATCCGGTTCAACATTCAAGAACCAAGCACATTGATGTGAGGCACCACTTCATTAGAGATCATCAACAAAAGGGTGACATTAGCATTGAAAGCATTGGCACCGAAGATCAACTAGCCGACATATTCACCAAGCCTCTTGATGAGAAAAGATATTGCAAGTTGAGGAATGAGTTGAACATACTTAGTGTCTCCAACATGGATTGATGCACCCCCATATATGACATGCCTCTCCTCCAACAAAGCAAGGTAAAGTTGTTTGTTGCATCTCATGCATCCTTTGCTAGTTGTGTAGACATGTATACATGTGCATCTTGCTAGGCTCATTCATTGCAAATCAAATGAATTTGATGGATGTATGGCACCACTATTGTTTCTATGCTTGATTTGATCTAGTGGTGGCAAATGACATGTTTGTGAGCTTGTGAACCTAGTGTTGAATCTTTAGCACTTGCTCATGATGTGTATTTCAACATGGTCAAGATAACCCTTATTCTTATGAGGTGTGAAGAAGCTTGCTCCTTGGTTCAAACCAAAATACATACTCTAGGCATGTGATTTAGATTTGGCCATAATGATTGACTTGTTTCCTCTCATCTTATATACCCTTGTTGGTCATTGTTGACAAAGGGGGAGAAGTACACAAAAGAGGGAGAAATAAGTCACAAAGAGTAATGGAAGGGGATCAATTTTTATGATATGACCCAACCATGAGCACACAAATAGGGGGAGCAAGCTCATAGACTATTTGTTGTATTTGTATGTGCATGGAGCATTGCAAGCTAAATTCAATATTCATGCTTGTTTGGTGTATTGCTAGTATAGAACTTGATTGATGAAATGAAGTAGTTTCTAGACATAGTGGTTTCCTTGTTCAAAGTACCTTGCTTATAATGTTGATCTCATGGGGTATTTTGAGTTTTGATGGATGTCTAGATTCCCATGGTGCTAAGGGAGGTTTATTATCGCACCGATTGGTATCATGCTTCAAAGGTTAATTCTATAAACCTTAGTACCATTTTGGTTGTGATAACTCTCCCACAAGTTCTATCTATGCATATGTGCTTGAAAATCGACCAAACATTTGATGCACATATGTAGGGGGAGCTACCACTACCAAAACCGAATTGAAATGCTTGTTCAACCCAAGATTCATGATCAAAATGTCTTGGACAAGCAATTCAATTTCATATTAAATTCAATTTCCATATCTTTGTGACTATTTGTGAAGGGTTGTCATCAATTACCAAAAAGGGGAGATTGAAAGCTCCGGTTTGGTTTTGGTAATTAATGACACTCAACGTTGCTAATGCTTTGCTCTAAGTGTGATTAGACACATAGCAACGTGACGGTGGACAATGGAGCATGGTGATCATGGTGATGGGCAAGGTGGACTTGTGGCATGATCGAGCCCGAGATGGATGAAAACGCCCGTGGAGATCAAGGCAAAGGTATACTTGATAGGGCTTTCCGGTTTGGTGATCAAGACACTATAGAGAGTGTGATCACATTTAGGATCGATAACCGACTATCAAGAGGGGAATCCACGGTTGACTCGTGGTCCAAAATGCCTCTAGATTCGACTTTGCATGATGCATGAGAGGCTAACTAGAGTGCTAACCCTTGCCGATGTGTTCGTGAGATGTTACACTAACTCCGGTGCTTGAGACGAGGTCTACACATGGTGGAGTTGGTACACAAGGCAAGTGGATGGACTTGGATTGAAGTCGGCGCGACGAAACGACGAAGACGGTGCCTGTCAACGGCGCCGGATGCGGCTGGTGGCGAGCGCCGGACGCGCGAAGGGGCGCCGGACGCTGTCCAGTGCCGCCCTCGGTGAGAGGCTCCACCAGACGCAGCGCCGGACGCCGGTTGGCATGCGTCGGACGCGGCTTGCCCCGGCGTCCGGGTTTCGCTCGGCTCGGCCCGGCCCGGCCAACGCGACGGACGCGGCCGACGTCTACACGACGGCGCAGACGGAGGCCTGTACGGCGTCCGACGTGGCTGGCGTGGCGCGCGGGCTGGGCTGGCTTGAGCACGTCGTCGAACGCGGCCGAGGCACCGCGTCGGACGTGCGATGGGCGACGGACGCACTCCAGTGCAGCCTGCAGGCGGGCAACCGGGCGGACGCGGCATCAGACGCACTCAGAGGGATGCGTCAGACGCGCGGGCGAACGCTGACGTGGCGCCTGGGTTCGAACTCAACGGTCGGCAGTGGCGCGACGCGAGGAGTCGTCGGACACGTCCGACGGCAGGCGCCGGACGCGTCCGGCGCAGTGGTTTTGGCGGCCCCGAGCTCCCAACGGCTCCATTTTTTGTGGAGGCTTATAAATAGTGGGTGGCCGGCCATGGGAGGTCTCTCTCGCCCATTCTTTCATTCTTGAGCATACTTTGAGCTAGAGACACTCCTCCCCACTCATCTCTTGGATAGCTTGATCATTCTTGAGAGATTTGAGTGAGATCAAGTGCGTTGCATTAAGAGTTGCATCTAGAGGCACTTGTTCATCGAGTGAGCTGCGGATTCTTGTTACTCTTCGGTGATTCCCGTCACCGTAGGCGGTTTGGAGCAGCGGGTGGTGGTAAGCTCGACTTGGTGATTATTCAAGGCCACACCGGGCAACTTGTGAGGGGTTCTTGGTCCTTCCCCGCGGGAGATTCACGAAAGGATACTCTAGTGGATTGCGCGTGGCTTGTGGATCCTTGTTCTTGTGTGGAGATTGCGGCTCCCCGTCGGGGTCTTTGGCATCGAGCCAATTGAGCGGGCAACTCACCAAGCAAGTGTATCGCCACAACGAGGAGTAGCTTGTCTAAAAGCAAGTGAACCTCGGTAAAAAATCATTGTGTTGATTTGTGATTACCGAGGCTTCGACCTCTATTGTCTTGTGCGTGAGCTTGTGTAGGTGATTGGTTTCTACGCCGGTGATTGGCCATCTTCTTCTCTACGCGGCGGTATAAACCTTCATCCCCTCTTTACATTCCCGCAAAGTAGAATTGCTTGTGGTGGTCAGCCCGCAACCATCTTTGTGTAGCTTAATCGCGGTGGTTAGAATTGCTTGTTCGGTCGCCCGTGAACCGTCATTGTGTAGCTTAATCACGGTGGTTGATGTGCTATTGATTTGAGTAGCCTTGCATTGTGTAGGACGGCTTGCATAGAGTAGTCGAAGCTTTAGCTTTGCACATTTGCCGCCTTGCTATCTAACTTGTGATTTAGTATCATTGCAAGAATTTTATTAGGCTATTCACCCCCTCCTCTAGCCATTGTGACCTTTCACCGCCGTGAGAAGGTCCGGGAGCCCCTAAGCGTGTCCGGAGCCCCTACAAAGCAAGGTCCGGAGTAAGCTCACCATGCCGCAACCCATAGGGTTTGGTTCGGGACCCATCAAGAGATGGTCCCACCCCTAAACCCCTCGGTCTAATCCACCTTTTTCAGATATTCTCGCTCCTATCTCTCTTCATCCTTGCTCCCAAGTGCTAAACACAAAGTGTATAACCTTTGTGCACGTGTGTTAGCATTTTCTCAAAGCATTTTCAAGGGTGTTAGGTTAGCATAATAGGTCCTAATGCATATACATGTATAAATTCACCTTGTGGCACTTGATAACCGCAATTTCCATGATTTTTCCCTCTTCATAGTATGACTATATATCCTAAATATGCTCACACTCTCTATAGTGTATTGTTCACCAAAACACAAACCTTACATATTCCTTTGCCTTGATCTACATAGGGTTTTGTTTTTCTGTTTCTTCTTTTCCAAGTTGAGCCTCGATCATCACCACTTGTCCACCTTTCATCACCGTGGACACCATCTTCGTCCACCCTTGGTATGTACCAACCTATCTCATATACGCTCATGACAAAGGTTAATATACTTAATTAGATTTCATCAGTTATCAAAAACTAAACTAGGGCTTTCAACAAATCTGCATCTAAAGTGCATATTCTCATTTGGGTCTGACCCAATTCACCCTGACTTGAAACCAAACGGTCCTAAGGCTATCTCCAATAGAGTACCCATAAGGGCATTCAAATCCAAAATGAGTCTCCAATGATACCGTATCGACCCCTCCAACAAAGTACCTACTCCCTCCATCCTAAAATACAAGGCATTCCGACCATTTTCGACAAAATAAGGAAGAAGATAATAGACGCATGTGCCCTCGCTACCTTCCCGATCTATTGACATCTCATTCTATTCCTTATAATTAAAGGATGAACTCCCAATCTTCTCATACAAATTAGGCAAGTGCATGAATTAAAATCTATATAGAAAATAATCATGTATTTTTATTGAAGTAACATTATCTTTTTTTTTCCTGAATGCACTGTATTTGAAGACAGATTTCAAATGTCGAATGCACCTTATTTGCGACGGAGGAAAGTATATGGGCAGTGGCGGATTTCCCACTAGGCCACTAGGGCCACGGCCCTAGTCGCGGCCCAAAAACTCTTTACAGTATGTGTAGTTCTCTGGCCTGGTTTTTAGTATTGGGCCAAATGTTTCAGACTTCCAGCCCATCAGAGAGAGGAAAGAGGCAGAGAGTAAACCATCAGCCTATCACGCGACTGGGCTTGACCGTCTAGCTGCAGGCCACAGCTGGCTGCGCTGCCTGGCCGTACCTGATTGCGTGGGCGCGTGGTCGTGGGCAGGCCGCATGCAGTAACCAGGCTCTGCCACTACTATGTGTTTCTGTTGCCTCCATCCTTTGTGCTCTGTTACTTGCCAATTGCTTTAGAACAGGACCGACTGTGGCTCGGTAATTCCATCTCAAATCTGAGTTCTATTTTAATTGAACGTATCCCGGTCCAGTGAAAATTCCATGACTGGTTTTATGCATAGGTTCATGTTCTAGTTTTGTTATTATTACGCTTTGATTAGTGGCCCTAGTCGTCTAAATTGACGAGCTCCGCCACTGTATATGGGAGATCTATTTGGGATAGTAGGAGAGGCACAACCAACCTAAATATAAACATCCTCTCTCGTGGAGGCTCATTTTGTAGAAAGAGTTCTCTTTTCGGTAGCGCTACCCAAACATCGAATGAATCGTATTTTGGGTGTCGTTGGAGACGGTATAAAACTGGGTCAAACCCATTCTAACCTACTCCGCCCAATATCCAAACACATGGTTAGCGTGTTTTCTTTTTGTTGAGCAAAGACACACGTTTAGTAAATTTGTAATTTGTAATGTAACCCAAAAAGGAGGAGAGAAACATTTAGACAGATCTGCCATGGAAGGAGGGCCGATGGAGCTCATTTAGCACAAACGTACTTTGGATATGGCCCAAGTCTCAAGCCCAATAAAGGAAGAAAAGGTCCAAGTAAATCCAGCGCTCTCCTCGCTCAGTAGCCCGACAGCCCGACAGCCCAAATTGCCGTTGCCGTCTCGCTCTCGCTTGCTGTGCTCCCCGCCTCCTCGCGCCGCAGCCCCGCACTCCGCCGTCTGCGCTGGCGTCCTGATCCACGTCGAGGGTCTTCCCTTCCACGCGACACTCCAGCCGTGCTAGGATTTCGGCCGTGTCGGTTCTCCGTATTCTCCGTCTCCGGCCTCGGCGCATCGGTCTACTCGTTTCCGGAGGCCCCTTCACCGCGCCTCCCTCGTCACTATCTTATTCGGTGGTGAGCACTGGCTATATTGAACTGAAATACTCATTTGCCATTGGCCGCCGCCATTCACCTCCACAGAGATCTGGCGTTAGAACTTAGAATCGGGTGGAAGTTAGAATGTAAATGCACTGTATATGATATCTCGATGCATAATTTTTTTCAAGAAGATAATCATGTTTTCTTCCTTTTTGCATCTATTAGTTCCTTTTTAGCTTTCGTGGTGAACATACAGTGCATGTTATGGAAAACAATATGATTGATTATTTGTCATTCCTTTTTTTAGATTACAGAATAAAGCATTCGGGCCTTCACATTCACAAGTGAGTGCTGAATTGGTGAAGTTTAATAACTCTTTTAGGAACAACGCCATCTCTTTGATCTGGCCAATAAACATCGCCACTGTTGTCAAATATAGTGCTTTTGATTAATTTCTGTTTTACACCGAATTTCTTGGCAAATACTAGTAGTCTACTTCATATTTTGAATGTGCATTATACTGAATTGCATATATATGTTATAATTAGCTAGGACTAGCCTAAAAATCCTGGTTCCATTACTACCAAACATGATGTGCCAGTTCTAGCACTTTGCAATGGAAACGGTCTCAGCTGGGCTTCTCAGCCCATTTCCATTCAGGAAAGAATTAATTTTGCAATAAGTACATCCAAGTATAAAGTAGCCTTATTTACTGTCAAAGTGCTCGACTTTTCAACACATTCTACAATTAGCCAGGAAGACTAGAGTGTAGGCAGACAAAGTCAGTAGATGTTGTTGCCTTGTCATTCAGAATCTGAACATCAGTGAAGCACTTCTGGTAGTAGTGTCCTCTGTAAAGAACATATAACCTGAGCATATTGATATAGACAAAACATTTAGTAATCAAAATAAATAAGATTGAATGTAGTAAAAATAAAAGCAGTACTGTTATAACAAGTTATCAATGTCAACCACATTGCTAGAAGCTTTACCTTTATTTATTTCTCTTCTAAGAATCTGAAAATTCAATTCATTCTATTTCCTTCCAACGTATGTGGGCAATCTTTGACCAGCTTTCACCATTAGGATGGCAGCTCTCCTTCAAGAGTTCACAGTCTTCCACTTGTATTCGCCGAAGAGATGTTGGTAATGCTGGTAACGATAGCAGATTGGGACAGCTCCAGAATTTGAGGCTCTCCAGACAGGCAAGGTCCTTCAAACTTGGCAGGGACTGGATTCCACAATCCGTGAAGCACAGATGTTGGACGGAACTTAAATCATCAGACCTTTCAAACGAAATGAATGGCTCGTTGCAACATTCAAGCGTGACCAGTGCTGGAATTGCAAAACCTTCTGTTGATAGTATGTCATTGAGCATTACGGAACTGCTAACAGTGAGTGATTTCTCTACACAACTGTGTGAAATATACTTGGTTGAGAGCTTTGGAACTAGCACCAATCTCAACTCATGAAGCTGTAGGGAAGGTAATACTACAAGCATGCACAAATCTGGCAAATGGCTTAGTTCAAGTGTCTTTAAGGAGGTAAGATGACCAACTGATAAGGTAAAGAGCTTTTGCAGTCATATACAGTCTCACTTGCAAGCATGCAGTTGGATACATCGAGCTCCTCAAGGGACAATGGCATAGATTTGACTCCACAAGCCAATCCCAAAGGATAGGAACTTAGATAAACGCTTAAAAGAGATGCTGCACCATTTATGCCCCCTAATGATCTGATA
This sequence comes from Themeda triandra, assembly GCA_018135685.1. Classification (NCBI taxonomy): domain Eukaryota; kingdom Viridiplantae; phylum Streptophyta; class Magnoliopsida; order Poales; family Poaceae; genus Themeda; species Themeda triandra. Next base: position 16,922 of record JAENPR010000402.1, read on the forward strand.
CACCAGCACTCCAAAATAACCAAACTGTGCAGTCTTTTCAAGTTCTGGAAGACCTCTTCTGATGGGAGTGTAGTTAAACTCATAATACCTTGTAATCTCAAATGATTCAGTGAGCTGAGGCCTCCAAGGCAAATAGTTAAAGCCCAATCTGCAATACTGCAATTACAAAGACGAAGTTCGCAAAGTGTTGATGGTGAAACAAATTGTGTCCCAAGGCTACTTCTGTAGAGGAGTTTCATCCTCTGCTCCTGGCAATATATCCATGCCTTGATGATATTTTCTTTCACAAATGCTTCATCTCTTCCACCAGCTAGACTGCTTTCAGTGACTCCAAGATGTTCTGCTACATCAGTATCCATCAATGGCACCATCTGCTTCAGATATGAATGCTCTTCCAATATTATTTTCTTAATTTGAGAACTTGACCCTGAATCCAGTTCCCAGATCAAAGCAAGTCGAGATGCCAGATTATCTGTTTTCATCATGCTTTCCTTTTCGTCATGCTTTTCCAGCTTATCATTGGAAACAAACATAAGCATTGGACACACTGCAATTTGGAGAACTTCAAGGCGTCTTGGGAGGCACGGTAGTGTCTTCAAATTTGGGACATGTCTAAGCTACAGTTCAGAGCAATGCCTGAGGATCCCCGCATTGGGTGGTAGAAATTGTAAAGACCAGCAATTTGTCACCAACAAGGTGCAGAGCAACACAAGAGCAGGACCCGAACCGAACCTGATGAAGATGGTGAAGCTGATGCTGCCAGGAAGATGGTGAAGCTGATGCTGCCATAAGTGATGCAGGTCCATCCGGCAAGGAGAGCAACTCGTCCGAACATGAAGTATTCGGCCCCGACTGGAAGTGAGCAGGCCCAGTAGCCCATGAAAACGGGCAGGCATCTTGTCGTTTAAAAGAAGTGAGAGAGGAGAGAACTCAGTTTTGTATTCCGTAACTTCAACACCCAGGCAGAGGCTGAGGTGACGGCGGCTCCGTGCTCGTTGCCGGCGACCAAGAACTTGTTACCGGATACATACTCAGACGATAGGGAATACTATAGCTACCTATACCACTGATTCGGGTGACAAACTGGTATCACAAACCCAATCCTGGAGTCTAATCCTTTCCACCCATACTGCATACGGTGACAGATGGCATTATTATCAGCTAGTGTAGGTACTCCCTCCGTCCTAATAGAAAAAAGTCATCCTAGGCTTGTACTAAGTCCAACATTAGTTTGATTATTGTTGTTATAGAAAATAGCGTTAACATTTGTACCTGCAGTATATTGGGTGCTAGCGGTGCTCCATCATTGGAGGTGTTTGTTTGTTCAAATCCATCATCATGCATTGCATATTTGCATTCATGATCCATGTAAACCCTCTGCAGTAATTAGTAAGGGCTATTATTTGTTTCATTGCCGACACACTTTGATCCAGACGTACAGTTCAGTGTAGAGTATATCACCTTGATTTGACTCCAAACCTGTCAAATTAATAACCTTTCGTGATCATCAGCATTTAATGAATGTTTTTTAATTGGTACACACAACTTGTCTATTTTCATGAGTAAATGCTAAAAGAGATGTTTTCCTGCTAGCAGTTTAAATATGCGTGTTCTTGAAAGGTCAATCAGACGCGAGCTCCGCAACATAAGCGCCGATGGTACGATTGATCCTCAGGAGCCCAAAAGCAACTTAGGAGGTTTCTGTGTGAGCGCGCATGATCATGGTGCGGGATTCGAAATTTCAGTGGCGGTAAGTGGAGATTTAGGGGAGGAAACAAAGCGCATCAGATTGATTTACTCATGCGAACACATAAGGTTGTTATGTACCCTTGTGGTTCGAATTTGTGATGAGTGATTGTCAACGAGTTAGTGTTTCAGGGTGAGTTTGAGGACTAACCATGGCGAGTGTGTTGTGCAACATGTTTTTTGACTTGGCTTGTGATATACAGGTGTGGAGCTCGAAGACGGTGGTCGACGATGAAGGTGAAACTCAAGCGGATTTGTGCCAAGGGACCGGGAGTGGTGAAGGATGGACGCCGATGACTGAGGGACCAGAGAAGCTAGGTGACTAGCCACGGTGACTGACACTTGGAGATATCGACAAGTGCAAGTGTACATGGAAGAGCGACTGTGTTGACCGAGTCAAAGCCGGCGGTCAAGCAAGTCAAGTGGGAGGCTCTGGAAGACTTGGCGGCCGGGCGGTCGAGGACGGTGGTGACACGTGTTGAGGAGCGGAGGACACATATGGAGTACGCTACTCAAGCGAGCAGTGTTTGGTGGTTTGGACAAAGAAAAACCACCGTGAACGGTTTTCGGGTTTGGGCCTCAAAACCCGTGCGAAGGTTCCGAGGAGGAACAAGACACGTGGCGGCATCGAGGCCAAACTATCTCATGAACGGCGCGGTTTCTGTCGGACAAAGATTACCTCGGGTTGGACCTAGTGCCTTGGGTGAAGTGGTTCGACTCAAAGTACCTAGGGGCAAATGGGAAAATATAATAGGCCCAATAAATAAGAGATGGCTACCCCCCCCCCCCCCCCCCCCAAAACCCATCTCACCTCTCACATTTTTCATTGCCTCATTTTAGAGCTACGGTCTCTTATCCACTTCATGCTCAAGAGAGAGGTCCACAACTCTTGTTGAATCTGAGATTTTTTTAAGTGGGAATGGTGGTCCTTACCATCTCGCATACTCCAAGATTCATTTTTGAGTTGTGCTTTGTGTTGTTCTTCATGTCCTTTGCGTTCTTCTTTCCCCCTCTTAGTTCTTGTCTCGATTTGTCGTCTTGTAAGCATTTTGATTCTCTCTTTTTATATAAGATGGATTAGAACGTGAATTGAGCCTTTCCACAGGAAATCATCTAATTCCTCACTAGTTCATAGATCAGGATGAATCAAGTTCATGACCTAGTTTTTGGGCATTTTTCGCTCTCCGTTGATTTCCCATTGATTGGCTTCAAATTGGGCGATGATCTCTTAGAAATAGCTCACCTTTCGCCTTGAGACCTTGTGGTTAAAATTTAGTGACAGCTTTGGTTTTGATTTGACTACAAATCGGGCGATCTTGTATTTGCGGCAATTTTTAGTAATTCATAGAGGATAAAACAAGATACCATGTTAATATAAGTTTATAAACTTCATACCGGCTCTATGTAGCGAAGATAGAATGCGTCGCATATGCGGTTCTTCTTCCTAGGTGCACGAAGAGGGGATGTCATCTCGAGGAAGAAACTCAACGAAACCAGACGTGTGAGAGAGGTAAACACACAGAGGCACCAACCTCTATGTATTTTAGCAATATGTAATGACATCGAAAAGACCAGAATCAATCGTACCTGCATCTTTTCCTGAACAGAGAAGTACTTCAGCATAGAGTCATCAATCTTATCCTTGTGGATGTCAACCCCGGACAGTCCGACCATCAAGCTCGAGTTCAGAGCTTCTGTCCCCGAGCAGTGTCTGTAACCACGGACAATCCGGCCTCGAAGCCCAGATAGTCCGGGATTTGTTTTCAAGCCGAAAACAACACTTTCCACGCATTCGGTTTCTGAAATTTGACATGCGGATAGTCCAGGCCTTGATCGCAGATAGTCCGCCGTTCATGTTTCAGTAGTGTCCAGTTCGTGTTTCAATAGTTTGTTTTCAGTGTTTCAGTAGGCAGATAGTAGCGGAGGACACCCGTTCGCCGTCTCAGATGGTTGTTCTTGGCTTCATGGATGCCGAGGCGCAGGGGGCGGATGGTGTGGATCCCTTCATCGATGTCGCGGTAGTGGCTACTGACGACAACGACGTTGGGGCCCTCTTCATCAACTCCCTTCGGCTGCCACTATAGGAAAGTCTCCTGCACACGCCATTGCACCTGGAGCCTACAAGCTTGGTCCCTTGTCACAGTGACAGGCTCATGGCCAAAGCTGCTTTCCACGACCCCAACCCGGAGAAGCAAGCCAAACACGTGTTGGTGAACAAGTAGGAGCACAGGCTGGACAACGCCGTTTACGACACTTTGGATGACACGATCACTGTCAAGTTTCACGAGGCATTCGCGAGCCCGTATCCCAGTGAAAGTGGGAGGCAACGAGACAGCTCATGCGCTTGCAAAGCGCTGGAAACACGGCCAGCGAAGTGACGCCCTGAGCTGTCGCCGCACATTGGGCCCTCCTCCCGTCTTTGTCGCACCATTGTTTACTTAGTTAGTACAACTTTGCTTCACCACCACTAATTGGTGATTTGTGTTTAGTGTTCCTCCAAGGTGTGTACGACTCCTCGCCGTGACCATCCTTCTTGGAGTATATAAAACTTCTCACTTCCACTTAATGAAACACGTGTCATTGTTGCTTTCGAAAAAGTCCCCAAACATTCACGTTTTCCCTATTTTTTTCTATTTCTTCCGTATCTTGTCCGTTCTTTTTCCGATTCGAGTTCCGCCTTTTGTGTTGGTCTTCCACTGTTCCTTGGATCTCATCTAGGTACTCTTGTCACCGGTTGGTTTGGGTATCCAAGATTCGAGACCTTTGCTTCTTTACTATAGAAGTGGAGTGTTTTATTTCCTTTGTCTTTTCGTTCGGTACCCTCTCTCCTTTCGTTTGCTTGCTTTGTGGTGACCCGCCATTGTGTTCCGAGTGAACATCCACCCTTTTTAGGGCCATGGTCATCATGTTGGTTGTGTTTGTTTTTGGGTTTTGATTTTGGGACAATGGCCAAATATTTCGAAAGAAATTTGAGGCCCCGATTCACCCCCTCGATCGTTGTTTTTTTGTCCTTCAACTCAGTTTGGTTGCAAAGGATTTGGGCCATTGGTGCTCCTTAGTCTCTGGGCTCAAGCTTTCACGACAGAGACTTGTGGACTAAGGAAGTACATAATATTATTAGATAGATAGATCGTTGAATCTATTTTTATAATAAACTTATTTAGAGATACAAATGTTATTAATATTTTATATAAAATAGTCAAATTTAAAAAGTTTGGCCGGTATAAATACCATACGACGCTTATCTAGGAAAGAAAGGAGCACTTATTGTCATCATGTGTGCGATACAGCCATCCCGTCCCATGAATTCCATCTTTGGCTTGCCACTTCAAAGCACCCGGAAATATGTCCATCTCCCCTGCTTTGCCAGCCGCGTTGCTTACCGAAAATATCCGAGGAAGTTTGTTAACCATGTGCCTTGCACTTGGAAGAACCAATATAATCATTCCATTCAAATGACAAGAGTACAAAATTACACATCGCCAGGATCGTCGCTAACAACAACCCTGGCGTTTGGCCAACTGACAACTTCACGTGCTTGTTTCCGCGCGTGGGCACGATGCATATGTGTATGTACTCGCTGTCTGGAACGTCACGCCAATGCCTCCCGTGGCGACGTCGCGGCACCGACACTGGCACCGGCGTTGAAGTGTGCCTCCATCTCCTCCAGGCTCATACCCTTGGTCTCAGGCAGGCACGCGTAGACGAACACCCACGCCGCTACGGACACCGCCGCGAAGATGTAGAAGGTCCCGGCCATACCCACCGCCTCGTACATGGAGATGAAGGTCATCGACACGACGGCGCTCGTCACCCGGTTCACCGCCATCCCGACGCCGGTGCCCTGCGCGCGCAGCCGTAGCGGCAGGATCTCCGACCCGTACATCAAGATGACGGGGCCGAACCCCAGCGAGAACGTGGCTATGAACGCCACGGCCGCCGCGACGCACGTTGCGGCCGCCCACGACGACGTCGCGCGCATGGACGACAGGCCGAGGACCAGGAGCGACGCGGCCATGCCGCCCGCGCTGGTGAGCACGAACAGCGGGACCACGAGCGGCACCGCCTTGGCGACGCCGAGGAGCACGGTGGCGCCCAGCGCGGCGCGGTCCGAGGTGATCCCGACGTGGCTGAACACACGCGGGGCGTACTGCACCATGGCCGCCACGCCGCACGCTTGCTGGAACACATGCAGCCCCAGGATGGCCAGCATCACGCGCCGGACGGCCGGCGTCGGCCACAGCAGGATCTCGCGCCACACGCTCGTTCCGCCGCTGCCTGCTGTTTCGTGGCCTCCTGCACGGACATCACGATCTCCTGCAGCCTGCGGTCCGCGTCCCCCACCGTGAGCGCCAGCACGCGGCGCGCCTCGTCGGAGTGGCCGTGCAGGACGAGCCAGCGCGGGGTCTCGGGCATGGCGACCGTGGCGGCGGCCGCTAGGAGCAGCGGAGGGATGGCTTCGATGCCGATCATCAGGCGCCAATTGAGTGGCGTCGGGAGGCCGGCCAGCGCGAAGTCGGCGATGTAGCCCAGAAGGATGCCCACGTTGCTGGCGATCTGACGTCGCACGCGCATGCATGATGTCATCAGAAATAATATTAACAGCAACGAAATCGCTAACTTATTTTTGCGCAATGATGACTTGCTGTAATAATAGATAAACTAGGAGAATTCTCCGCGCGTTGCCGCGGATATGAAGGAGGAATAAAAATATATTACAATAGTAAACTAATGAGATGCGTCTTGTATGCCAAGATAAATTGCTAGTAGTAAATAATAGTGGATTGGTGAGGTGGACACATTCAGTATCGATGGAAATAGATAGTGGAATTGATAGTGGGTAATGGCGATGTGGACGCTTTCGTATCGGAAATTAGATAGTGGGGTTTATTTATATAAGAGTTATAGATTAGTAAATCTTTGTTGCTTTCTACACCGTCCTCCAGATCTCACCACCCAGGCCCCTACAAGTCGCCGTCTAGCTCGCTGGAAGCCTGGAACCCAAAACGGCAAAACCCCACCACTCCAAACCCATGTGCGCGGATGCAAAATCTCATCATTCCATCATTGCATTTCATTTTGATGTTGATGGAAAATTTCTTATATTATGTTAAAAAAAAGCCATGTGGACCATGTGAAAAAAACATAATGATGAATAAAATTAAGCATGTTTTAATTTGGTCTCTTCTGTTAGACCTATATTAACATTATTGTATCAGTTGTACTTCAATGATAACTCAACGTGCCGTGCGTACATTAGAGAGTCCATCTTCGATTTTTGTCGCTTAATGTGTCAATAAGTCCATCCAATCCAACTAACTTCCATTTTAAGTTGAACTTGGCAAGTTTTGGCTTAATTTCTTCCACGAGCTCATTACCCGTCACTACCTAGCTAGACATGCCACGCCACCCATGCACATACGGTCGTAGGGAACCGGCCGTCGCCGTCGTACAACGCACAGGCAAGGGTATAAAGGGGTAACCTTTAGGTGCACCTCCAAACCTCTTTACTTCAAATATTTGTAGTACTTTTCAAAAATTTCGGAGAAGTAGTATAAATACTTGAACTAAAGAGGTTTAGAAGTGCACCTAAAGGTCACCAATTTGCACCCCTACGCACACGTACCTCGGGAATGGAGGAGAGGAAGCCATGTTCGTTGGCTGGTGAGATCTCGGCGACGTAGACGGGTGGGACGACCAGGCCGAAGCCGCTGGCGACGCCCGCGACAAACTGGCCCGCCATGAGCGCGGCGTACCCGTTGGCGGCGGCGGTGACGGCGGAGCCGACCAGGAACAGCGCCGCTGACAGTAGGATTGTGCGGCGCCGGCCCACGCAGTCGCACGCCCATCCCGCCGCCAGCGAGCCGAGCAGGGCATAGACGCTGGTGGCGCCGATGAGCACCTCCAGCTGCGCGTCGGTCACGCCCATGTCGGACTGGATGAACTTCTGCGCGCCGCTCATCACGCCGCGATCTGCAAGGTGGCCACAATGGTACGTAGTAGCCATCATGCACGGTGGCTGCCCACAATTGCCAAAGGACGGCCTTACTGTAGCCATAGGTGACGGTGGGGACGGAGGCGAGGAGCGCGCAGACCAGCGCGTAGTACGTGCTACTGCCCTTGGCGCCGGCGGCCGGCGCCGGCTCTGCTTCGTCGGCCAGCAGCGGCGACTCGAGGGCATCCTTCTTCATCGTTGCCCGCTAGTAGCAAAGGTAGCTCTGCAGCACGACGTTTTTCCCTGCTATAAAGCGATGAAACCACGGGCTGTGCCGCACACAAAGCGACATATATGGCGACATGGCGCGCGCTGGATGCCTACAGGATGGCTGGCGCCGATGAATGTGACCTCTTACCGACCATTTTCAGCCCATTTACTCGAAATGATAGGTTAGCTAGACAGCTAGATGATAGAGACGTCCGGTGCTTTTCCAAATTCCGCAGGTCTTGTATTCTCGGGGTCCACACAACGAATCCGTGCTCCTCGCTTAGCCTCACCATGGCCACCACCATTATCTCCTCCTTTCCTGGTCTCATTTTACTCTTTCACAATCATCACTCAGATTACATGTTATCTCGGATCTAACAGGAATCACGACAGAATAGAACTGCGAGAAAAGTAATCTTTATTATGACCGAAACAGTCTCCGGGTGGCTACAAAATTTGGGGTAGAGACCCCCGCGTCGTCCCGTCCGTGGGGCGACATGGGCGGCGCTCCCACCCGCATCATTGCCGGCACCCCCCTCCCTCCCATCTCCTGCCTTGCCGCTACCTGAGCTCGCCGGTGGGTGCCCGTGCGGCGGCGATTAAGGCGGCGGCGAGGCCCTACAGCTTCCGCGCCCGAGCTCTCTTCCTTTTCTCTCGTTCTTGGCCTGTGTCGGTGTTCCGAACCCGGGGGGTCTAACACCAACTAGTAAATTTGTGTCGCGTGTTCCCTAATCCGGATGGTGATGCAAGATGGACATAAGAGATTTATCCTGGTTCGGGCAAATAAGGCTCTACGTCCAGCAGAGGGGGGTGATCTTGTATTATCTTGCACCGAAGTGCTCGTACAGGGGTGAATACAAGCGAATCGTGAGGACTTAGTGTCTGGGGCGTGAGAATGTGTGATGTTGTGAACTTGTGTGTTGTGAAGGTTCCGAATCCCTCCACTCTAATGTGGCAGAACCTCCTAAGTAATGTGGCCCACATGCACTAATCCTTGTCTTAAAAGACCTCGGATTACTATGCATGTGTTCCACACGACTTAACAAGCTCTGTCGGGTGTCCTCGGGAAACCCGAATCATCCACGAATCTTTCGAACCGGATCGATCATTATAAGAGACATTGCGTATTACAACAAGTTTTGTACAAATAAAATATATCGAGTAAAAGTGCGGAAGGATTACAATAACATAAGTTTACAAATCATTTATAAATAAAACTTTACAAATAAAAAGTTATGTTGGTTACAACCATAGTAGTGGAATATCATTACTTAACTTTATGATTCACCAAAACGTAGTGCTCGCCCAGAGCCAAACAAACTACTCGATGTCCTCACTTGACGGACACACCTGCAACAAGGGTAGAACAAACCCTGAGTACAAAAGTACTCCGCAAGACTTACCCGACGAAAAAGAGGGGAGAAGACTCAGGAATGAAGGCCAGATAGGACAAGGTAAGGCTTAGCAAAGAATCAAAGTATTTTGCAGAAAAGCACTAAACTAGTTTCAACCTCAAGTTTTACTTTCCAGATTAGTCATTAGATTCTAAGGTGAGCCTAGTCTAGCTTGATTACAGCAGATCAAGATAATTCACGGAGATCACATTCTTAGTCTTCCAACAAAATTCCTTCAAGTTCCATAAGTTACTACGATGCAGGTCAGGTGATCGAGTCTCCATAACCGAGGAGCAACGACGATTCGAATCGATTATACCCACTGGGATCCCTAATCACACGATATATGTAGAACCACATCTTGCATATATCAACCTTCACTCGATCTTCCAAAACCAACCCGGGTCTGCGCCACCCGAGAATACTGTACGCCTCAAATCCAGGACCAAGCCCACGAGGGTAACTCGTATTCCCGCCATCTCTCCACTCCCAGTGCGCAGTTATCCGTTCTGATGATGGAATAGCTGGGGTCTTAGGCTTACCATAGTATGTGATTAGTTGCAAGGCTCGAACCACAGGCGGCCCTACAACGATACGGTCCTTAATCGACACAGTCGGAAACACTACATCCCTAACCCAGATGCAAGTTACCCGACCGGTCTCAACTTCATTAAAAGATGTAACTGATCCAGACGGGCGTTACATCAAACGTCTTTCGACGCAATCCAACCGTCGATCAAAGGTAGCATTTGCCGAGTAACAAAAACTTTACCGATGGGTAAGCACTTCCTTTTGAAAATATTTTCGAAATCCGAACTAAATTAGCAAGGCTAAGCATTGTTACGTATTTTCAATCAAAACGGTTTCAAGGATGACGTTGGAATAATCAAGGTAGTTAATGCGTCAAGTAGGTGATCACTCAACGCCTATCACTTAATGCAACAATACATACTCAAGTGATAAAACTTTTGCAAAAACAAGGAATTGGTTGATGGATCCGGGGCTTGCCTCGAAAGTCGGTGTAGACGTTCTTCAACGACGTATCTGGAAGATGACCAATCACCAAAGATGGATTGACTTCCTCAGGAACTAGGGTTGTCTCGACAACTATTCCTCGGAAACGGAATCGACAGGTCTCTCCTCGATCACGGGGACTACACGAGATAATTAAAATGCTTCAACATGATTGAATATAAATATGATGCTCGACGGATGCTAAACAAGATTATAGACAAGCGCAAACAATTAATTAAAGTGCCGAAGGTCATTAGGGTTGATGACCTAGGGTCTTCACTCAAATCCAAAGTCAAACAATTAATTAATAACTAGAGAAATTAAATCCTAAAACAAAAGTTGTCAAATTGATTTCAAAAATAAATTTTAAGTAGCTTATATCAAAAACAAGTGCACCAATAAATTTTCATGATTTTTGGATAAATAAATAAATAACTAAAAATCGAGAAGACTCATTTTTCAATTAAAAGAGGTAATTTTTGAACATAGCAAAACTACTCAAAATTGGCATTTTGAATTTTTCCTAGATATAGGACATCATAAAGAGAATACCCAAAAATTTTCAGAATTTTTGGAGCTACACATGAATTACTATGAATTTTGAAATAATAAAACATTTTCTGCCTAAAAAGAAATGGAAAAAGGATTTAGAAAAAAAAAAGAAAGGCCGACTGGGCCGAAAGTGGACAGGCTCGGCCCAAAGACCGTGGCCTGATCGGCCCAAACAGCAGCAGCCGGCCCATCCAACTCGACCGAGTTGGGCCGGCGGCGGCGAGGGCTCGCCGGCGATTCTCACGGCGGCGAGGTCCTAGGCGGCGAGGCCTAGCCCTACGTGATCCCGGGCAAAGACGGCGCACCCGTTGGGCTAGCTAATGGGGCGGCTAACGCGGCGGCGCATGCTCGCCGGCGGCCATGGCGGAGCGGCGGAGCTGCGGTGCGGCGGGGAAGCTCGTCGGAGCTTCTCCGGCGGCGCTAGCGCGCGCGCTAGAGGCTACGCGATGCGGCGAGCGGGATGCGCGAGCCAAAGGACGCAGCGCGAGGCCCTATCGGCCTCGGCCTTGGACGCGGCGGCGACGGCACGGCGAACCGGCGGCGAGACACGGCGGCCGGGCGCTACGGGGACCTAGAAGCCAAAAGGAAGGCACAGGCAGCTGCAGGAGCTCACCCGGGTGACGATGCGCTTGAAGATGGAGAGGATGGACGGTCGGAGAGGGGAGCTGGGCGGTGGCGGAAATGGCGGCGGCGGCGAACCCGGCGGCGAGGGCGGCGTTCCGGCATGTCCTGTGCGTCGATGACCAAACCAAGGGAAGCATCGTGAGCAGCGCGTCAAGGCGAGCTTACCCACGCAAGGAATCGAGAAAAAGCGCAAGGACAACGACGGATTACGGCGGCGATCCTCGGCGGCTCGGCTTGCCGACCGGGAGGAAGATGATGGGCGCGCGGGCGATGCGGCGGGGCGAGGAGCTTGGCGATGCTTGGCTGGACGCGCGAGCTCAAGGCGGACACGGTGGTGTGGTTTGCTTGGGGCCGGAGCGAGACGAAGACGACGGCGAGCGGAGGCGCGAGCTCGGGCGGCAATGGCGATGGCGAGGGCGATGGCGGCGAGGGAAATGGATAAGGAGAGGAGGAGGAGTGGTTGGCCGGGGTCTTGATGGCGCAAGGGACGGGGTCGGAGACGGCGACACGGGGCGGCGGAGAAGGTTCGCGGCCGTCGCGGCCAAGCAACCGGCGGGCGACCGGGCGGCATGGCCGGGCGGCATGGCCGGGCCGAGGGCGCCAGGGAGACGAAAACGGGACGATGATGACGTCAAAGACAGTGACGAGAGATTGAAATTTTCAAATTGCTCCAAAATTTTGAACTAAAGTTGAAAAACTCCAAAAAGCAACCCTAGCTAATTTTTCATTCTCTACAACTTTCTCAACTGGCACATTTTCAAATTTTGCAAGGAAAATTGAGTTTGAATCAAATTTTGAAAAGGGGCAAAAACCCTAGAATAAAATATTTGAAATTACTTTGGATTTTTCTAAAGAACTTGAAAAACTCCAAAACTATGGAATACACAACTTTTCAAACTGCACAACTTCTCCAAAAAGAGTTTTTCCAAAATATGCATAGTTTTTGAATTATGGTTTGAAATTGAAAAGGGGACAATTGTCGGAAAACCGTATTTTCAAATTTATTTGAAATTCTTTTTGAAAACTTGAAAAACTTTGTTCACCAACATTGTAGGTCTCATCAAGCCCTACAATATTGCTTTTTGGACCAACCCCAAATTCTTTGTAGATTTTGAACTAGGGAAAAGGGGGTAAAACGGAGTTTGTCGGAAACAGGGTTTTCGAAATGAAATCGCGTTTGATCGAGCCGACACACCTCTAGGCTATCAAAAGCAGTAACAAACATTATCTCAGAGGCACAATCAACCTAGAATATAAATCTTGTTTTAGTGAATGCATATCAGGGTTAACCTAACATGAATGCTTTGCGACTAAACATGATGACATGTCAGGTTTTAGGTAATATAACATCAGAGATGTTACGCCTTTTCCCTTAAAGAAATCTCGCCCCGAGATTTAAAGCCTTGGGTTAGGTAATGGAAAAGGAAATGTGTCAAGCAAACACATCTCGAACAAGTACATAAGGAAAGGGGTTTTTACAACTCACACTGATCAGCTTACAACTCATAGAGGGAATTATAACTTAGATAGAAGCATAGAACTCGGAAAATTTTCTAACAGATAATCCTCGAGACTCCCATGTAGCTTCTTCTTCTGAATGCTGATCCCATTGTATCTTGTACCACTTGGTTGTTCGGCTTCGGGTGACACGATCTTTCTGATCCAGAACTCTGACAGGATACTCTGAATAAGTTAGATCAGGCTCAAGTTCAATCCCTTCCACATCAATAATTTTGTCAGGTGGTCGAAGACACTTCTTGAGTTGTGACACATGAAATACATTGTGTACAGCTGACAAATGTTTAGGCAACTGCAAACGGTATGCTACCTTCCCACATTTTGCCAAAATTTGAAAGGGACCAATGTAACGAGGTGCTAATTTGCCTTTAACTCCAAAGCGACTAACTCCCTTCATGGGTGATACTTTCAAGATATACATAATCTCCGTGGCAAACATTAGAGGTCGACGCCTCTTATCTCGCATAACTTTTCTCGTCGAGATTGAGCTACTTTCAAATTGTTCTCAGACTGTCTAACCTTTTCTTCGTATCTTTCACAAGATCAACCCCGAAAAACCATCTCTCTCCGGGTTCGACCAATTCAATGGAGTCCGACATCTCGCGACCATATAGTGCTTCAAATGGTGCCATCTTGATACTTTCTTGATAACCGTTGTTGTAAGAGAACTCGCTAATGGTAAACATTCATCCCACTTTTCTCGGAAAATTCAATACACAAGACCTCAACATGTCCTCAAGAACTTGATTGACTCTTTTCGTCCCGACCATCACCGTGGATGATAGGCCGAGCTATAAAGAGATTTGGTACCCATTGCCTTATGGAATTGCTTCCAAAACCGTGAGATAAATTGTGTACCTCTATCGGAAACAATAGTCCTTGGTACCCCATGAAGGCTTAAGATTCGTGTAATATATAACTTAGCATATGTCAAAGCCGAATGATCGTCTTGATCGGAATAAAATGAGCTGACTTTGTGAGTCGATCCACAATAACCCGATGGAATCAAATCCTCTTGATGTCTTGGGTAAGCCCACTATAAAATCCATACCGATATCTTCCCACTTCCAAGCGGGAATAGGCAATGGTTGCAATTCTCCAGCCAGACTTTAAGTGCACAGCTTTCACTTTTTGACAAGTGTCACATCTCGGCGACATATCGAGCAATTTCTATCTTCATTTTAGTCCACCGAATCTCTGTTTCAAATCATGGTACATCTTATTGCTTCCGGATGAATAGAGAATCTTGAAAGATGTGCTTCATCGAGGATCTTTTGACGTAACTCAGAATTTTTGGTACGACCAGACGATTCTTGAACCATATAACATCTCGCTTCATCAATTCTCAAACGGGATATTTTTCCCTTTCTAACTTTCTCCTTGATATGTTCCATACCTTTATTATCTCTCCGAGCAATGATAATTTGATTTCGGATAGTTGACTCCATAGAAATGTTAGTCGATCGCCTTGTTGTATCATCTCTATGCCCAACTTTTCTATCTCATGACATAAAGAAATATCCAGAGGCTTCACGTCAAAAACGGTTGCAATGAATTTTTCGACTAAGTGCATCGGCAACCACATTTGCCTTACCAGGATGGTAATGCACTTCGAGATCATAATCTTTAATCAGTTCTAACCATCTTCTTTGCCTCATATTCAATTCTTCTTGAGTGAAGATATACTTCAAACTCTTATGATCTCGTATAGATATGACATGTGTTACCCAACGAGATAGTGACGCCAAATCTTCAAGGCATGAACAACCGCCGCTAACTCTAGATCATGAGTTGGATAATGTTCTTCATGACGCTTGAGCTGTCTTGATGCATAAGCAATAACTCGCCCTCTTGCATCGTACACAACCAAGACCAATGCCGAAGCATCACAATAAACATCAAACTGCTTCCCCATATCTCGGTTGAGCTAAAATCGGAGCGTAGTCAATGACTTCTTTAAGGACTGAAATGCCTCCTCACACTTAGGTGACCAAACAAACTTGGTTTGATTCTTCAACAACTCAATTATAGGCTTAGCTACCTTTGAATAGTTAGCAATGAATCTCGCGATAATAACCGCCATTCCAAGGAAACTACGGACCTCGGAAATGGTGGTTGGTGATTTCCAATCTAGAATATCCTTTACTTTACTAGGGTCACAGTTATGCCCTTATCGATAAAACATATCCAAGGAATTGCACTTCCTTAAGCCAAAACTCACACTTGCTGAACCTAGCATATAACCGATGTTCTCTCGACGTTGCAGAACTATTCGAGGTGTTCAACATGTTCTTCTTCATTCTTGGAATAAATCAAGATATTATCAGTGAGGACCACTACAAACTGATCAAGTTCTGGCATGAACACTGAGTTCATCAAATATAAGAAATGAGCTTGTGCATTTGCAAGTCCAAAAGACATAACCAGATACTCATACAGACCATATCTAGTTGTAAATGCAGTCTTTGAAATATCTTCAGGACGAATCTTGATCTGATGATAGCCAGACTGAAGATCGATCTTTGAAAATACCTTTGCTCCTGCCAATTGATCTAAGAGCAGATCAATACGAGGCTGAGGATACTTATTTTTGATAGTCACTTCATTCAATGGACGATAGTCAACACACAACCTCAAGGTTTTATCTTTCTTCTTTACAAAGATGGTGGACAACCCCAAGATGAACTACGTGTCTCGATAAAACCTTTATTAAGCAATTCTTTCAACCGAGCTTTAAGTTCGCTTAATTTCGGTGGTGCCATTCTATATGCTCTTTCGGATATTGGGGCAAGACGGGCTTCAACTCAATCGCAAACTCTACATTTCTATCGGAGGTATACCGGGTAACTCATCGAAATACATCTCGGGAAATCTTTAACTACAAGGATATCTCGAATCTCCTTCACAGAGGTTGCACAAATTCTCCGATCGCCCTCTTAGGAGTTAGGAATTGAATAAGCAACTCGCGACTTGCCATCGATAAATTCACTTTTATAGTCCGGTTCGGGGTATCAATAATAGCTCCTCGCCGACTCATCCAGTTCATACCTAGGATCACATCTATATCCCGATCCTTTAGAACAATCATTGATGTGGGAAAGATATGCCCACCCAATTCTATGGGTACCGATGTACCATTTCCTTAGTACACATACGCCCTCCAGTGTGACTCGAATAAAGAAATTTTCTTTTGTTTCTCCAATTGGGATCTCATGCTTCATAACAAATGTCCGATTGATGAATGTATGGGATGCTCCGAGTCAAAAAGTATAAATGCCGAGTGATTGGCAACTTGGAACATACCCATCAAAATAGGCTCTCCCTCGGGGAATATTACCTGCTTGCGTGTAAAAGACACGCCCAACTTTCTTCTTAATTTGGCTCTTCTGTTGATTCTGATGTGACACAGAAGTACTTAGAACATTGGAATTGTACTGGTTTGGATGTGGACAGTCCCTTGTAGAGTGACCAGACTTTCCACAATTGTAACATGGGTAGTTCTGTATTTGTAAAGTGGGTTTTCGAACGCTAGGAGCATTCGGCTGGCGTGGATAAGAAAGAGCTACAGCGGGACGGACAAGTGCCTGCTGCGGGGCTTGATACTGGACTGGATGATAAGGAGTATAGAAATGATTTATAGGATGACAGATCATCTTCAGGCGTTTAGGCTTACTGCCTGAGGATTCAGTATTCAGAGCCTTCTTCTCCTTGGCCTTCTGGTGCTTACGATTAACAGCTTCGCAAGTGATAGCAATATCAACTGTCTCGTAAAATGTAGTATTAAGAGTAGCACTAGAAATCATCATACAGATCTTACTATCCAGACCCCTCAAGAAGTAACCCTTCTTTTTATCATCTGTATCAACATACTCAGGTGCATACTGGGATAAGTGATTAAACTCGCTCACATACCGTACAACGGACATATCACCTTGTTGTAAAGATAAAAATTCTTCCTTCTTAACTTTCATAACACCTTGTGAAACATAATGAGTGCGGAAAGCTTCACGAAACTCGTCCATGTGATACGATGACCAAGTGGGTTGTATGGCAACAAGGTTTTCCCACCAAGCCACCGCAAAGACCTCTCATTGTTGAGCCGCAAATAGTGGCTTCGAACTTCGTACAAGGAATGAGATCAAACTTTTGCTGCATAGTGCGGAGCCAATAATCAGCTTCAAGAGGTTCATTTGCCTTGGTGAAAACCGGTGGCTGAGTGGCTGCAAAATCAAAATACGTGACCTCATTACCATTATTCCGACCATGATTACCCTGAGTGATATTCTGATTCTGAGCTAGAATAGTTGTAGCATTGACCAGAGCGGCAAGGGTATCGGTCAAACCGGGTTGAACCGGTGGAGGATTGGAATCATCACCCCCATTTTGAGAAATCCTAGCAAAAGCATCGGATGCTCGGGTATGAACAGACATCTCGTTGAATAACAAGCCAAACTTTAAACTCGAGCTTTCAAAGAAAAGATAGGATCAAGATTAAAGAATAGATAGGTGGGATCGAAGGCTAGCAGAATAGGATTGGTACTACCTAACCCAATTCACATTAGGAGGGAAAGTATTTATTAACAAGGTTAATTAAGCATGATGCATGAACGGACCTACGTTCTAAGCTTAAAAGACTTTAATGTAACACATACTTAAAAGTAAACTTTTATAAATAGGGCAATATAACATGATATTCCACCATAAACTTTGAAACATGACTAGAGGGCTATAGAAGTGAGCATAGGTAAGAGATAAGCAATTTGGACCAAAATAGTCAAGTTAAATTTTTATTAGATCCAAAACCTTTTGAAGTTTTCGCAAAGAATACTACAATAGCTCTAGAATAACGATCCGGCTCGATACCACCGTGGCGTAACCTCCTAAGTAATGTGGCCCACATGCACTAATCCTTGTCTTAAAAGACCTCGGATTACTATGCATGTGTTCCACACGACTTAACAAGCTCGTCGGGTGTCCTCGGGAAACCCGAATCATCCACGAATCTTTCGAACCGGATCGATCATTATAAGAGACATTGCGTATTACAAAAGTTTTGTACAAATAAAATATATCGAGTAAAAGTGCGGAAGGATTACAATAACATAAGTTTACAAATCATTTATAAATAAAACTTTACAAATAAAAAGTTATGTTGGTTACAACCATAGTAGTGGAATATCATTACTTAACTTTATGATTCACCAAAACGTAGTGCTCGCCCAGAGCCAAACAAACTACTCGATGTCCTCACTTGACGGACACACCTCGCAACAAGGGTAGAACAAACCCCGAGTACAAAAGTACTCCGCAAGACTTACCCGACGAAAAAGAGGGAGAAGACTCGGAATGAAGGCCGAGATAGGACAAGGTAAGGCTTAGCAAAGAATCAAAGTATTTTGCGTAAAAGCACTAAACTAGTTTCAACCTCAAGTTTTACTTTCCAGATTAGTCATTAGATTCTAAGGTGAGCCTAGTCTAGCTTGATTACGCAGATCAAGATAATTCACGGAGATCACATTCTTAGTCTTCCAACAAAATTCCTTCAAGTTCCATAAGTTACTACGATGCAGTCGTGATCGAGTCTCCATAACCGAGGAGCAACGACGATTCGAATCGATTATACCCACTGGGATCCCTAATCACACGATATATGTAGAACCACATCTTGCATATATCAACCTTCACTCGATCTTCCAAAACCAACCCGGTCCGCGCCACCCGAGAATACCGTACGCCTCAAATCCAGACCAAGCCCACGAGGGTAACTCGTATTCCCGCCATCTCTCCACTCCCGGTGCAGCGGTTATCCGTTCCGATGATGGAATAGCGGGGTCTTAGGCTTACCATAGTATGTGATTAGTTGCAAGGCTCGAACCACAGCGGCCCTACAACGATACGGTCCTTAATCGACACGTCGGAAACACTACATCCCTAACCCGGATGCAAGTTACCCGACCGGTCTCAACTTCATTAAAAGATGTAACCGATCCAGACAGGCGTTACATCGAAACGTCTTTCGACGCAATCCAACCGTCTGATCAAAGGTAGCATTTGCTGAGTAACAAAAACTTTACCGACAGGGTAAGCACTTCCTTTTGAAAATATTTTCGAAATCCGAACTAAATTAGCAAGGCTAAGCATTGTTACGTATTTTCAATCAAAACGGTTTCAAGGATGACGTTGGAATAATCAAGGTAGTTAATGCGTCAAGTAGGTGATCACTCAACGCCTATCACTTAATGCAACAATACATACTCAAGTGATAAAACTTTTGCAAAAACAAGGAATTGGTTGATGGATCCGGGGCTTGCCTCGAAAGTCGGTGTAGACGTTCTTCAACGACGTATCTCGGAAGATGACCAATCACCAAAGATGGATTGACTTCCTCGGGAACTAGGGTTGTCTCGACAACTATTCCTCTAAACGGAATCGACAGTCTCTCCTCGATCACGGGGACTACACGAGATAATTAAAATGCTTCAACATGATTGAATATAAATATGATGCTCGACGGATGCTAAACAAGATTATAGACAAGCGCAAACAATTAATTAAAGTGCCGAAGGTCATTAGGGTTGATGACCTAGGGTCTTCACTCAAATCCAAAGTCAAACAATTAATTAATAACTAGAGAAATTAAATCCTAAAACAAAAGTTGTCAAATTGATTTCAAAAATAAATTTTAAGTAGCTTATATCAAAAACAGTGCACCAATAAATTTTCATGATTTTTGGATAAATAAATAAATAACTAAAAATCGAGAAGACTCATTTTTCAATTAAAAGAGGTAATTTTTGAACATAGCAAAACTACTCAAAATTGGCATTTTGAATTTTTCCTAGATATAGGACATCATAAAGAGAATACCCAAAAATTTTCAGAATTTTTGGAGCTACACATGAATTACTATGAATTTTGAAATAATAAAACATTTTCTGCCTAAAAAGAAATGGAAAAAGGATTTAGAAAAAAAAAAGAAAGGCCGATCGGGCCGAAAGTGGACAGGCTCGGCCAAAGACCGTGGCCTGATCGGCCCAAACACAGAGCAGCCGGCCCATCCAACTCGACCGAGAGTTGGGCGGGCGGCGAGGGCTCGCCGGCGATTCCTCGCCGGCGGCGAGGTCCTAGGCGGCGAGGCCTAGCCCTACGTGATCCTCGGCAAAGACGGCGCACCTGTTGGGCTAGCTAATGGGGCGGCTAACGCGGCGGCGCATGCTCGCCGGCGGCCATGGCGGAGCGGCGGAGCTGCGGTGCGGCGGGGCTCGTCGGAGCCCGGCGGCGGCGCTAGCGCGCGCTAGAGGCTACGCGATGCGGCGAGCGGGATGCGCGAGCCAAAGGACGCAGCGCGAGGCCCTATCGGCCTCGGCCTTGGACGCGGCGCGCGACGGCAGACGGCGAACCGGCGGCGAGACACGGCGGCCGGCGCTACGGGGACCTAGAAGCCAAAAGGAAGGCACGTGCGGCTGCAGGAGCTCACCCGGGTGACGATGCGCTTGAAGATGGAGAGGATGGACGGTCGGAGAGGGAGCGGGCGGTGGCGGAAATGGCGGCGGCGGCGAACCCGGCGGCGAGGGCGGCGTTCCGGCGATGTCCCGTGCGTCGATGACCAAACCAAGGGAAGCATCGTGAGCGGCGCGTCAAGGCGAGCTTACCCACGCAAGGAATCGAGAAAAAGCGCAAGGACAACGACGGATTACGGCGGCGATCCTCGGCGGCTCGGCTTGCCGACCGGGAGGAAGATGATGGGCGCGCGGGCGATGCAGCGGGGGCGAGGGAGCTTGGCGATGCTTGCTGGACGCGCGAGCTCAAGGCGGACACGGTGGTGTGGTTTGCTTGGGCTGGAGCGAGACGAAGACGACGGCGAGCGGAGGCGCGAGCTCGGGGCGGCAATGGCGATGGCGAGGGCGATGGCGGCCGAGGGAAATGGATAAGGAGAGGAGGAGGGAGTGGTTGGCCGGGGTCTTGATGGCGCAAGGGACGGGGTCGGAGACGGCGACACGGGGCGGAGAAGGTTCGCGCGGCCGTCGCGCTGGCAACCGGCGGCGACCGGGCGGCATGGCCGGGCGGCATGGCCGGGGCTGAGGGCGCCAGTGAGACGAACAGGACGATGATGACGTCGCCACGGTGATGTGAGATTGAAATTTTCAAATTGCTCCAAAATTTTGAACTAAAGTTGAAAAACTCCAAAAAGCAACCCTAGCTAATTTTTCATTCTCTACAACTTTCTCAACTGGCACATTTTCAAATTTTGCAAGGAAAATTGAGTTTGAATCAAATTTTGAAAAGGGGCAAAAACCCTAGAATAAAATATTTGAAATTACTTTGGATTTTTCTAAAGAACTTGAAAAACTCCAAAACTATGGAATACACAACTTTTCAAACTGCACAACTTCTCCAAAAAGAGTTTTTCCAAAATATGCATAGTTTTTGAATTATGGTTTGAAATTGAAAAGGGGACAATTGTCGGAAAACCGTATTTTCAAATTTATTTGAAATTCTTTTTGAAAACTTGAAAAACTTTGTTCACCAACATTGTAGGTCTCATCAAGCCCTACAATATTGCTTTTTGGACCAACCCCAAATTCTTTGTAGATTTTGAACTAGGGAAAAGGGGGTAAAACGGAGTTTGTCGGAAACGGGTTTTCGAAATGAAATCGCGTTTGATCGAGCCGACACACCTCTAGGCTATCAAAAGCAGTAACAAACATTATCTCAGAGGCACAATCAACCTAGAATATAAATCTTGTTTTAGTGAATGCATATCAGGGTTAACCTAACATGAATGCTTTGCGACTAAACATGATGACATGTCAGGTTTTAGGTAATATAACATCAGAGATGTTACATCTAAGCCCTGGCGTCCCCTTTTATAGGCGAAGGGGAGGCCGAGGGGTACACAGTAGTTTTAGGGCTGTCGTATGATGACGTCGAGGGGTTGATGCCGGGATTCGTAGAGGCATGCTTTGGATCGGTTCGAGCCTGTAGCGACGTGGGTGCCTGGTCCGGTAGCCTCGGACGCGGTGCCTGGTCCTGCCGCCTCGAGTGGCGCCGCAGCGGCCGTCGCCGACCTGCCGGCGGGAGCCGTTGAGGTGAACAAGCCGGGGACCGAGGCACAGCCCATCTCGGTCAACGACGAGGAGGGCTCGGGGTGGAGTTCTTTGAGCGAGGACTCCATCCCTAAGGAAGGTTCTGGGCCCAAGGCTCCTTGGCCCAAGGGGTTGCGCGCGCTCGAGGAGGAGTGCAAGAAGGAGGAAGAGGGGAAGTCCAGCCAGCCCGTGCGGCTCGAGGGGGCATCGGCCTCGAGCTAGGTACCGGCCGGCGAGGCAGGGTCGGCGCCCTGTCCTCCTCACCAGGGTGGGACTGCGTCACCGCGGGCGCGCCCAGAGCCGCCGTCGCCGGGGCGCGCTGGGCGCGCGCGGAAACGGCCACTGCGGGGCAGCCCCAACAACGGGGAGGAGGAGGAGCGGCTCGAGCCTCGGAACCACGGCCCATGGTGGAGGGAGACGGAGGGCGTCCGCCGCCGGAGCATCCCTTCATCAAACTGCCAGGTGCAGCAGTGGGACGAGATGCAGCAAAGGTAGCTGCAGATCGAGGAGGCAGAACGGCGACAACAAGAGGGGGTCGTGCACCCGAGCCCCCAAGGGCAGCAAGTAGGAGCCGAAAGCGCCCCTGGCCCTTCGTCGAGGCCGCCTCATGGTGGCCCGCCCCCCTCGATGGGGTCCGTGGCGTCCCATGGGGGTCCGCTCGGCTCCTTCTGGTCTCTCGACGGTCGCGACCGGGAGCGTCCGGCCGGCTACGGGGCCGAGGCCTTGTGGGATCAGGAGAGGGACGCGCCACTCTGTCCCACGCTGGCCGATCGGGTGTCCCAGTATGGTGGCTCTCGAGAGGCAGTGGCGCAGGTCCACAACACCGTGTCCGAGCGCATTCGGGCCTCTTACCCGGATTGGGGGAGGGAGAGGCTCATGCTTCGTGACCCGGTGGATCCTCGTGCCCCTGAAGCCACAATGGACGACCGGCAGGAGGTGACGACCTGGGAGGAGGCGGAGGAGTTCCGGGCGTGGATGGAGAGTGCCCTAAAGTTGGCGTGCCGTGTTGCCACCGAGGACCTCCCCCGACTTTTTAATGTAAGTTATTTTCATCTTCAAGGTGCGTATTCTTGGTTTGCTTCTCGTTATTGCCGATCTAATTCCTTGCTTGGTGTTCTAGAATCTGCGGAACCGGTCCTACATGAAGTCTCGCCACCTTCACGCGACGCATGACAATGAGGAGGAGGTCCAGTGCCTTGTCAAGGCGGGCCAGGCCGCGGAGCTGGAGCTGGGTAAGGCCGAGGCCGTGAAGCGGAAGATCGAGCTTGAGGCTGCCAAGGCCCAAGAGGAGGCGGCTCGAGCACTGAAGGCTGCCAAGGCAGAGGTGGCCCAGGCCAAGGAAGGGGCCAAAACGGCACGGGAGGAGGCGGCTCGAGCCAAACAGGCTGCCGAGGCCGCACAAAATGACGCGACTTATATTAATGAGGTCGCTCGAAAATTAAAGGAGAATGTGGCAACGGTCCACGCCGGCTACAAGGAAAAGTGCCGGCGGGTGGAGGAGCTCGAGAAGGGGCAACGCGTGGCCGCCGCTCGTATCAAGGAGCTCGAGGAAGAGGCGCGGCCGCAACGCCATGAGCCGGACGCTGTCCGCACCCTACTCGAGGAGGAGAAGAAGCGTGCGGATGCCCTCGAGACCCAGTGGCCGAGCTGCAGCGAGCCGTGGTGGACAAGGATCTCGCCAACGCCGCCGCTGGTCAGACCATCGAGGTCCTTCGGGCTGGGCAGAGGGAGATGGAGCGCACCCTTACGGCCAAGGAGGAGGAGCGTAGTGGTGCGATGGACCGCCGCAACGGCTCCAAGCCCGTTGCGACAGTGAGCCCCCGAGTCCCTTTCCCTTGGTTTTTGTTTTTTGATCGTTTATTTGTCGCGGCTAATCCTGTTTCCCATCTTCAGGCCTCGAGGCGGATTTGGAGCGATCGCGCAAGGATGCGCAGTCGTTCCATGACCTGCTTTCAACCGAGGTGGATGTCAACACCCGGCTTCGCAACGCCATTAACGGCCTCAGCGCCCGCTGGGGGCTCGATGATGTTGTGGAGGCGGCGGAAGCGACAGCCGGGAGTGCCTTCGTCGAGCGGCTCACTCATGGTGCCGTTATGCGGGACCGGGTCCGCGGGCGCTCCATTTTGGTGTGAAGAGGGCGCGGCCGTCTTCTACTCTGGGATCCAACTCGAGAGCAGGCAGGAGCTGCTCGATGGGATGGAGGTTCTCTCCCACGACTTCGTCTTTGACCAGGACGCGCCAACGGAGGCCGAGGAGTAGAGGCATCTTCAGCTGGTGGCTGACGCCGAGGGGCCCGGAGCGAGGTTGGCCCAGAAGTTCGAAGATGAAGTTCTGCCCGCCAGAGCCTGCGCTTCTCGAGGGGTGATAGAGTGGCCTGCGAGCCAAATTTGGGCAACGAGGCCCGTGTAAATAACATTAGTATTGTCGTAGTGTCGTGGCCCGGAGGGCCCTTAACACTTTCGTGCAAAAGATGCTAAGTTTCTTTCGTTCTCGAGCGGTCCTATTTCCTGACTCTTTTCAAGCTTTACCTTTGACTTAGGAGTTAGATGCGTGCTCAAGCTCCTCGAGGGGTGGAGTAGTGAGTGGGGGTGCCTTCGCCCGGAGGCGTGGGCGAGCCCCCGGCTCGACCGTTTCCGTCCCCTTAGGGGCTCGAGCCGTTCTTCCTACCTTAGTCGCGGAGCGCATTCGAAGCATGGGAGGAAAAGGAGGCGTCGAGTTATCGAAAAGAAAGCGCTTTCGGGGACTTTTTAGGGGTACCCCCGTTAGCCCCGAGGAGGCTCGACCTTATGGGAGCAAGGGCACGCCAACCTCGAGTTACGAGCGGAAATAGAAAAGAAATAAAGCGCATCCGAATGCATTTTAGTTGCTTTTATTTCTCGAGCCGCTCTTACTTCTACTAGCCTGGATGCTCTGCTTCTTGACGTGAGTGTTGGTCGCGTGCTCGAGTCCCTCGAGGGGGGAGCAAGTGGGAGTACCTTAGCCCAGGGGCGTAGGAGAGTTCCCGGCTTGGCAGCCTGCGACCCTTGAGGGTCTTGAGCACGTTTCCTACTCTGTCGCGAAGCGTACTTCGAGGAGTAGAAGGAAGAGAGGCGTCGAGGGGTGGAGTCAACTCTGCCTCGAGTTACGAATAAGAAATGAACTAAAGTGCATCTGAATGCTTCTTAGTTAATTTTATTTCTCGAGCCGCTCTTATTTTTACTGGCCTGACTGTTCTGCTTCTTGACGTGAGTATTGGACGCGTGCTCGAGTCCCTCGAGAGGGGGAGCAAGTGGGAGTACCTTAGCCCAGGGGCGTAGGAGAGTTCCCGACTTGGCAACCCGCGACCCTTGAGGGTCTAGAGCACGTTTCCTACTCTGTCGCGAAGCGTACTTCGAGGAGTAGAAGGAAGAGAGGCGTCGAGGGGCAGAATCAAGTCTTCCTCAAGTTACGAATGAAAATAAAAGTACTAGGGCCGCGGACTTTTTATTCATTCATGATGCGATGCGTGTACATAATACGAAAATGTACAAGGCCTCGAGGCCTAGGGATAAGAGTGACGTAGCCGCTTGATGTCTCATGCGGCCGACGAGGGTCAAGCCCTTGCCGTCCCCCCGGCCGTGCGTCCCCGGGCTTCACCGTACGTCGTAACGGTCGAAGTCGAGGTCGAAGGTGCCGGAGTAGAAGGTGCGCGGCTCCCCACGTGGCTCCTACCATCTCGTGATGTCGAGGGTATTGTGTCACGTGCCCGGGTCGCGCACGGCCGCGGTTCCGGTGCCGGCCACGTCGGCTCGGAATCCATAGTAGCGCGCGGGAGCCCCGGGCCGTCCTCGTGCGCACTCATGGTGGCGTGTATTCCGGCGGAGTACGTTGCGGCGGCGTTGGTGAGGCCGAACGGAAACTGTCGATGGGACCTGCCGACCCCGTGCGACAGCCGATTGGGTGGCGACGACGGTGCGCGTGCCAGGGGGACCGCGCCGGGCTCCCTCGACGTGCGCCTGGTGAAGGTGAAATCGGCGTCCTCATGGAGGCCCGCCGGCTCGTTCCCTGCCCCCGGGCACGAGTTGGGCGGGTCCCCCGTAGGGAGACCCGCATCCAACGCCGGGGACGGGGGGATCGTAGATGGCGCCTGTCCGGGCGCGGGCTGGCGATGACGGTGGCGTCGACGGTGCCTCCTTCTGGGAGGAGGGCCGTGGTGGCGCGAACGGCGCAGCGCCCCTCCTGAACGTGGGGGCGCGCTACGGCCTCCGCTCAAGTCACCGACCGAGAGCAGTGTTATGTCGTGGCCCGAGCCGAGCGACACGAACTCCAAGCTCCCGAACCAGATGATCGTGGCGCACGGAAGCGAAGAAGCGGAATCTGCCATCCGGAAGAAAAACAGGAAATCGTTAGTGACACGCGCTACCCCTACCTGGCGCGCCAACTGTCGGTGTTCCGAACCCGGGGGGTCTAACACCAACTAGTAAATTTGCGTCGCGTGTTCCCTAATCCGGATGGTGATGCAAGATGGACACAAGAGATTTATCCTGGTTCGAGCAAAGAAGGCCCTACGTCTAGCAGAGGGGGGTGATCTTGTATTATCTTGCACCGAAGTGCTCGTACAGGGGTGAATACAAGCGAATCGTGAGGACTTAGCGTCTGGGGCGTGAGAATGTGTGATGTTGTGAACTTGTGTGTTGTGAAGGTTCCGAATCCCTCCACTCTAAGCCCTGGCGTCCCCTTTTATAGGCGAAGGGGAGGCCGAGGGGTACACAGTAGTTTTAGGGCTGTCGTATGATGATGTCGAGGGGTTGATGTTGGGATTCGTAGAGGCATGCTTTGGACCAATTCGAGCCTGTAGCGACGTGGGTGACGATGGCTTGCTTATCCTCCCACTTTTGTGTCAGAGCATGGCCGTCG
Source organism: Themeda triandra (assembly GCA_018135685.1). NCBI lineage: Eukaryota > Viridiplantae > Streptophyta > Magnoliopsida > Poales > Poaceae > Themeda > Themeda triandra. The sequence goes on from JAENPR010000402.1 coordinate 43,936, forward strand.
ATCGGGGATGGACGGATGACTGTGCGAAACCCTATTGCTGTCACTTCCCGGGTGGTTAATGACCTCTTCGAGGGGTGATTCGAGGGGTCGTGCCCCGAGTCGAGGGGACCGAGTTGCGAGAAACGTGGGTTGATCTTTGACCGTAGCGCTTCGAGGGGGTGCCGTCCGTGGCATAGTGCTCGGTATGGTGCCACAGTGCTACTGTTTTACAGGGCATGGGCGGTAAAAGTTGATGGGATCGGGGCTCAGTCTTAATGCGACCGCAGCTGTAGCCATGAAGTTAGGTGGAGAGTGGTTGGAGTCATTTAATGCTCCTGTACGGGTGTCTGGGGTCCCTTTTCGAGGGGTGACCATTCCGTTCGAAGCCTTCATTCGTACGAGGGGTTTCCCATAACTTCTTCGAGGGTCGGATCGGCTGTCTCGGGGCACTCACTCATACGAGGGGTGTCCGTCATTCTTTCGAGAGGTCGGTTGGTTGCGTCCCTCCCCTCGAACGTGCTGCTGGGCCGTTCGAGCCCGTTCGTGGGCCGGCCCAGCGTGCCCTGGGACCAATGCCGGAGTTGGGATCGGGATGCTTTCTGGGTGGAGTGAGATTTTGGAGAAGACGATGATGGTTCTGTTCATCTCATCACCCGGGTTAATGACCCCCTAATCTTGGTATCCGACAGCCTGGCTGGAGTTGGCGCTTCCTCGCCGGCTGGGGTCCGATCCGGGTGGGGATTGGCCCTCCTTCACGGATCCGTGCTCCTCCTTAACGGATTTGTTCCCTGGTGCGAACTTGGCCAGCCCCTGCCCTCTTCCCCGTGTCTTCGTGTTACCGGAGGTCGCCGTCCGGGGCTGCCGGTTTCCACAGATCCGGTGGTCCTCCTGCTAGATTTGGAGGGGGCCGTGGTGACGGCACGTCGGCTGGTGGCTGGGACGGTGGTGTTGAGGGGAGGTTGCTGTCGGGCCCCTGGCTGCGGTGGTGGAGCGGCTTCGTCGGCCTTGCCATGGTGGCGGGGCCGGCCGTGGCGGTGGCAGGGCGGCGGTACCATGGTGGTGCAGCTGGCGTTGCCGGGCCCGGCAGGGGTTGCTCTCCTCTGTTGGGGCTCACCGGCGGAGTGGGAATGTGGGATGGTGATGGTGCCAGTGCGGGCGCAGGGGGCAAGCGGCGGGGTTCCCTCCCTCTCTGCTCGTCCCCTCCTTCTTGATGGTGGCCACTTCGTGGCGGTGGCCGAGGCCCATGCTGGCGTTGGGGGGCGGCCATCATCTATGCTGTCCTTCCCCCATGTTTCTTGGCTGCTGTTGCGGGGCGGTCGTTGTGAAGACGGAGGCCTTGGCGTCATTGGCGTGCTGGTGGGCGTGCTTGGCGGTGGGAGGCCGGCCTTCGGTGTGCGGTCTGGCCGGCGGGGTGCTGGCGCAGCTCTGCGACTGCTTGCGTGGCTGGCGCGTTGACCCCCCAGTGAGGCTTCGGCTGGTGGTCTGGCAGCGATGACGTTGGCGTATGGCGGGGACCTGGCTTCTTGACCATTGTCTGTGTTGTGGGTTCTTTGGGCGAAGGCCTAGCGATGGCGATATCTGCGGGTGTCGTTTCCCCTGTTGAGGGCATCGCGTCCCCAGCACTCTCCTCGGGTGAAAACCCAGTCCTTTTTTGGACAAGCGATGGCGGCACTTGGACGTCGTGACCTTCTTGAAGGCGTCGTTGAGGATTTGTGACTCGGTCGGGATGTCTCATGGCAGGGCCACTTGGTTCGTCGGTTCTGCTGTTGGGTTGCGTGGGTGTTGCCAGTGGTGGAGCAGGTTTGTTTGGTTGAGTTGTTAGTTGGTTACTTGCTGTTTAGTAGGGTTGATTCAACCAAGTTGCTTGTAGTTGAGTGGACGTCGACTAGCTGCTTGTGGCGGCGTGAGTTGAGTTACTTGGTTAGCTGCGGTCCATTCGACCAAGTTGGAGCTGAATTGTTGTATCAAGTTGTGTAGGATGAGCGGGGCTCTCCTCAGTTGTATGGTTTTTGCCCAGTTTTCATTCAAAGAACTGGACGAGGGTGCCTTCTTTTTCTTTCTTCGTCGGATATAAATCGCGGCAAAGCTTTTGCCGTCCTTTCAAAAAAACAGTTCCGGGTATCATTTTCCTGTGGACGCAGAGGGCGATGGAGAGGGCGACGGGACGGCCACTGTGTGTCCGTGTCTCGGCGATGGAGGGTGAAGCAACAGCGACCGTGTCGTCGCCGCCAGCGGCGCCGACGCGTCACCCTGGCCCCGAAATCGCTCTTACTGGTAATAAGTGATCTTGCTCCCGCTGGTCAGTCCCACGAGGAAGAAGCGGACGGCGTGCCGGTGGCCGGCGACGAGTACGCGAAGCGCTCAGTCCGTGACGACGTTGGAGGCCAATGCCGTCCCAGTGGAGCGTGTGGCCGCATCCAATTCCGACGTTGCTGGGATCTGCGAAGAACGGGGCAGGCGACCTCTCTACCGGCGCGCGGTGTCGACGGTGGAATACAGGCGTGCTGTGTGTCTCTGCACGGGCCCGTGATGAATCAATTTCGGAAGACGAAAGCTCGATACTTCCTATTGGTTGTGCTGCTGTTACTACGTGGCCTGTGGGTTGGAAAAAATTGTGTAAGATATCCCTAGCAGGATACGGTGCGGATTGTCTGGCTGACATATGTGAACCATCGTATCATGTTAATCGCGCACGCATGTTGAATCAAATGCACTCAGTTCACGCGTCAGCTACACATCCGCACCTTTGTTTTGGTAAGGACCATCTCTACCGAATTTGTTTCACTGTGGGTTCAGCTTCGTCGTCACGCCTATCTACATCGCCGACATCTCGCCGGCCAACGCTCGCGGCTTCCTCTCCTCCATTCCCGAGGTACGTAGTAACAGTGCCCCGTTCAACTTAAATGAAACTTGCCCCGTATAATAGAAAGTGGATCCTTGGAGGTGTTTGTTTGTTTCTTCAAATCCATCAACTTGCATTGTATATTTGCATCCATGATCCATGCAAAATTATTAACTCTGATTACCGACAAACTTTGCTCCAAACGTAACTCAGTGTATAGAGTATATAAGAGCAAGGATAATAATCCTAACCCGCTGCTAGCTGTAATGTTCTTTACAGCCTTCTCTTAGCTCACTTATATTGTGATGAGCTCTTTGCTATTAATACATGACTCACTTGTTTTTCTCATAAAGTTTTTGGTTATTGTGCTGAGTCGGTTGTAATCTTACAGTCCATTCCCCCATCTCAGCATCTAGTCGGCTTACACTTGCTCTAACTTTGATTTGACTCTAAACCTGTCAAATCATTAACCTTTCTTCATCACGACATTTAATGATTTTTTTAAGTGGTACACACATATTGTCTATTTTCATGAGTAAATGCTATAAGAGATATTTTCTTGCTAGCAGATACTAACATGTGTCATGTGTGTGTTGTTGAAAAGTCAATCAGACACACCTCCGCAACATGGTATGATTGATCCTCGCAGGTGCCCAAAAGCGATTGGGATTTCCAACTGGTCTATGTTTGTACCACGCATGCGCTCTCTGCACTACGCCATATAGGCCGGAAAGAAATGAATTTTCGTTTCTCCGCAGCGAGGCTCGGTGGGGGCTGCTGCATGTAAGCAGAAGCTCGCTCTAAGAGCACCAGGAGCAACTCCAACAGTTTTGCATTTTTTGTTTGGCAAAACATGGAGTTTGCCAACTCTCAAATCAATATGGGGAGGAGAAAAAAAAAAGGTTATCTCCAACGGTTTGGCAAAATTGACTTGCTAAAATCCAAAAAAGGAAACCCGGCGGAGTGGGAGGGAAGAGCGCACGCGGGAGTAGTGCGTGAGACGGAATGCCAAGCCGATCGTGAGCTTGCATATATGCCAATCCATCCCAGGATTTTGCCAAGTTAACAAAAATGCAAAGCTCATTTGTAAAACTGTTGGATATGAGTTTTATAGACTTTTTTGTAAAAATAAGAATGCAAAGCCCATTTGCAAAACTGTTGGAGTTGCTTAAGTCAGTTACTAACTCTAAGTTAACCTCTTCAATAATAATAATAATAGCTCATAGTATGATTAGATCCATACCACATACACATGATATTGGAATTTTCCAATAATAACATAGCCCATAGTGTGATTAGAACGATAGAGCCACACGAAACTTTCACAGGATATTGGAATGTGCGTATTAGCCTAGCCCTTGACCCTCCATCTCATCGCCCTGCTGTGCGCCCTCCCCAATCGATGATGCCCCATCGCATGTCCAAACCACTATCTCTGATCTAATCTACTATGATGCAATGTTGGACACGGACTCTCTAACCTCTGACATTACCACGTCCTCCACCTCCGGTGCTATAATGGTAATGACACTGATGGCGTCCTCCAGTCCCCACAAACATTAGCGCCCCTTATCTTAACACCTACATCTCCACCAACGCCAAGACCCACATGCCCATCACCCTAGATCTCTAGCATCCACAATACTCTGAGTGTGCACAATTCTCCCACTCATTGTACACCATGTTTGGGCTTTTTCTGTCACATCGATCCCCACTTGGCCTTTGGCTGATGCCTCTGTGTGTAGTTGGGTCTATAGGAGCATCACTGACTACGTCCTCAACCTTACCATGGAGCCCAAATAGATGGTGCATGCCCTCGGACAACCATCGATGGCTTTTTCTAGGGCAACAAGGAGAAGCATGACATCTTCCTTCACCATGGCTTCCACCCGATGGTTTAGGGACCTTTCTGTCAATGACTACTGCAAGCACATGAAGCCACATTGTTTCCGAGGTTTAGCCAGTGCTCCACCTCCTGTGCAGGATCAAACCCCTACTTTCAACAACCACAGATGCCTTGTTCGAAGCTACAGTTCTGCTCCTTTGCCACGTCTTGGGAAACACTCATCCTGAAGGAACTATAACTCACCAACAACTAAGGGTTCCTCCCATCTACCCTTGTCGGAACACACTCTTCGAGAACCGAGATATACACTTAATTTAGAAAGGAGACATTAGAACAAAGATACTTATAGAGTGTATCCTTTATCAAAAATCAACAATGAAGTTGTGCTAAACAGTAATATAACCCATGTTCTTGTTAACTACTTCTTTAGTCCTAAAAATAATATAATTCTCGCTTCACTTAAATAAATATAAACAATTTTAACTTTGATCAAATTTACATAGAAAATACAAATATTTATGGTACGAAATAAGTATTATTAGATTAATATAATATATTTCCATTGTAAACTTAATTGATTTTTTTTTAAATTTAATAAATATTGGTATTTTCTTATAAATGTAAACGAAAATTTTGACTTGTCTAAAATCTATAATTATCATTCTTTTTAAGGAGGGAGTACACGCCAGTTGCCGCCTGGCGGCTGCAGGGTGCACCGCCACGTCATCCATCGCCACCACGTCTGTGCGTGGGCGACAAAACCAGGTCTACGGATATTTGTCGTCTTGTCGATCGTTGCCAACACACTGGGGCGTCCTGGGGACTCCTGGAGACGCGCTGCAGCTTGAGCCAGCAGCCATGGCGTACCGGCCAGACTCCGAGGCGCCGCTGCTCGCAAAGACGGACCATGCTGCCCCGTCCATGCCGGCGTCGGTGAAGTCGAACAAGTACCCCTTCTTCTGCGCCGTGCTCGCCTCCATGACCTCCGTCCTCACCGGCTACAGTACCTACCCTCGTTCACTCCATTAGCATCTCTGCTGCATACACATGCATGTAGCAGGTGTGTACGTATGCTGAATTCCTCCTCACCCACGCTATGCCTGTCTGTTCGGCGGCAGATGTGGCGGTGATGAGCGGCGCGCAGATCTTCATGGCGGAGGACCTCGGGGTGACCGACACGCAGATCGAGGTGCTCGCGGGTGTCATCAACATCTACTCGCTCATCGGCGCGCTGGTGGCCGGGTGGACCTCCGACCGATACGGCCGGCGCCTCACCCTCGTGCTCACCAACGTGTTCTTCCTCGTCGGCGCTCTCACCCTGACGTTCGCCGGAGGGTTCGCCGCGCTCATGGTGGGCCGGTTCGTCGCCGGCATCGGCGTCGGCTACGCCTTCGTCATCGGCCCCGTCTACGCCGCCGAGATCGCGCCCGCGTCATCTCGCGGTCTCCTCACCTGCCTCCCGGAGGTAGGTTAACCACTGAACCTGATTGTTCACACAAATTGAGCTAAAGAATTCATTTTATTTTTTGTTGTTGATTTTTTAAAAGATGTTCTGTGTGTGGGGGGCGATGCTGAGCTACGTGTCGAACCTTGCCTTCTCGGGCCTGCCAGTGTACCTGTCATGGCGAGTGATGTTCGGGGCCGGGGCGGTGCCCACGGTGTTCCTAGCAGCCGGGGCGCTGACCATGCCGGAGTCGCCGCGGTGGCTGGCCATGAAGGGCCGGGTCACCGAGGCCAAGGCTGTGCTCGACAGGACGTCGGACACGCCGGCCGAGGCCGACCAGCGGCTGCTCGAGATCCAGGACGTGGTCTCCGGCGGCAGCAGAGGAAGCGCCGTCGACGGCGAAGGCGGCAGCAGCAGCAGCGCCAGCGCGTGGAAGGAAGCGGCGACGAAGCCCGGCGTCCGGCGCGTGCTGGCCATGGTGCTGACGCTGCAGTTTTTCCAGCAGGCGTCGGGCATCGACGTGATGGTCCTGTACGGCCCGCGGATCCTCGCCATGGCCGGCGTCACATCCAGCACCCTGATCCTGAGCCTCAACATCGTCTTCGGCGTCGGCAAGGCGGCGCCCGTGCTCATCACCATGGTGCTGGCCGACCGCGTCGGCCGCCGCCCGCTCCTCCTCTTTAGCACGGGCGGCATGACGGCGTCGCTGCTGGTCCTAGGCTCCCTGTTGGCCGCGGACGCCAAGGACAACGCGGCCGTCGCCGCGGCGAGCGTGGCGGCCGCGGTGGCATTCGTCGTGGTCTTCGCCCTCGGGTTCGGGCCGCTGGCGTGGGTGTACAGCTCCGAAATCCTGCCGCTCCGGCTGCGAGGGCAGGGCGCCGGGCTCGGCACCGCCATGAACCGGATCATGTGCGGCGTGGTCGTCATGACCTTCATCTCACTCTATCAGGCCATCACCATGGCGGGCGCCTTCTTCCTCTACGCCGCCGTCACCGCCGCCGCGTTTGTCTTCGTCTACGTGTGCCTGCCGGAGACCAGGGGCCGGAGCCTCGAGTACATGGAGGAGCTCTTCCACACCAAATGATCGATTAGGCCAGTCTCAATGGGAGGTTTCACCTCACAGTTACCAACACGTGAAACTTTACAATGAAATAAAGCTCTCTCACAATGCATAGTTTCATGGCACGGTTTCACAGATTTTTTTTCAATGCCTAGGGGATGGTGCGCGGTGGCCTCGACTTACGATTGGGTATTTCATGCGATGAAACGCCTCAGTGGGGATTTCATCCGGTTTCACGGCCTAGAAAACAACGCCCGCAACGTTTCACCATGGTGAAACTCATTCCTTCTCTCTCCTCCTCGTTTCATGCAAAAAGAGTATTTCTGCTGATGTGGCACCCTAATAAATGTGCATGACACCCTAGTGAAACCTGCACTGAGACTGGCCTTATTGTCGTCGATGTCGTCCAACCGCCAATTCAATTCTGTCCAATCCAGTTCCAGTAGTATTAAAACCGCCACGGTTGAAGCTGGTATGCCGTATACATCTTGTTCGCTTGATAATGGTACATGGATATTCATATTGCAGTACATTAAATTTGTATTATTGAGTACCAAAATCAACAAGCTTAAGTTCAATACATGTGCCTCGAGTTAGGTCAATCTCAATGAGGATTTTATGAGCATTAAATAAGCTAACATAACACAATAATAAAGATATAGATGACAAAGGTTTTCTAAACCGTTTCTAATATATTGGAGTGTTGAAAACTACGACATGAAACCCTCATTGAGACTGACCTTAATATTTTGTCTTGAGCTTCAATACCGGACAAAATACACAACTTAACTTTTAAAATCAGACAACTCCTTGTGACCATTTCAATGTATTTTTGTCGAGTGGTTTTGCTCATAGCGAGGCCCACCTTCATTTGGTCTCTTACTTTTCTATTATATAAAAAAATCATAACTTTTTGTATGAAACGTGAACATAACCATTATATCAAAATTGTAGAGCTCGACACATATATAGTTCGACAGTTGACAACGTTTTTATTTAATATATTTTAAAGGTTCAAATACTCATTTTAAATTACTAGATTTTAGTATTTGATTTTTCTGAATCTTTTAAATGACCTCAGATATTGACATAGTATATATCAGAGGGTAGTTCACAACTTTGTATTTTTTTTATTTAAGAACATCTAATGACCTAAATATTTGTGTTTAGTTTTATAGTTTTCAAAACCAAATTTTAAAAACTTTCTAAACATTCTTAGGAGTTGACGTGGTATACACCAAAGTCATAGCCGTCGATATGTATTCTAACCTTATATAGTTGATATATAATAATAATCTTTTTATCTGGGATCGTTTTCCCCTCCGTGCACGATGCACACACCAGGCGGTAGGGCTTCTGGCTTGGCGTGCGCTCTCAAGCGTGTGGGCTTGCTCTTTCTCTTTAGGGTGTGGACTCCGCGCTCTCAAGCGTGTGGGCTTGCTCTTTCTCTTTAGGGTGTGGACTCTGGCTCGTGCTGCAAGATGGGCCAGCGCCGTTTTGGAGCAGTGCTTGATGTTCGTGATGGGTTACACAAGTTATAATGGTGGACTCGTGGCGCTGGGCAAAACAGGCCGGAGCAGCTGTAGAGTTGTCGACAGGCCACAGCAGGCCCAGCTGCTTCTGGTGGATCAAATTGTGCGTTGGCATGGGATAGCGAAGGCCGAGTTGGCAGACTGAGCCACTAGCGCGAGAGAAACGGCTATCGGTGCTCGCTGGCTTTATTCCAAGAGAAGAAATAAAGGTTGGTTATTAGGAACTCTATACCGGGAGACTTATAGGCCGTCGATCGAGATTATAAACATATATAAGATACTTGAATATAGCTTTGAGAATTTGGTTTAATTAGTTTGAACTTTAAAGACGATTGGTTCAAGGAATTATGGATATGATTTTTATATCAAGGAAAATCAAGAAGAGGCCATCATATAAAAAATAGAGTAAAATGCACCCACAGTCCTTAAACTATTAGGGTCTTCCCATCCGAGTCCTCAAACTATGGAAGCGACTATTTAGGTCCCTCAACTATTATGATTGTGCACTAATGGTCCAAAATCTGCCACGCCAACACCAGCTTCTGACGTGGCGAGTGCCACGATGGCAGCTAGGCGATGTGGCTATGCCATCTTCTAAAAAAACCGTCTCTTTCTCAATTATATAGTCCTCCCAAATCTGAGCGGAGCAAGCCGGTGCCGCGGCGACACCACCGACGCCGTAGCGCGCGTGCGAGCCGCTGAAGCTACCGCGGCCGCGGTGGTGGGGGGCGCACGGCCCTGCGGGGCCAGCCGCTCCACCGCTACATGAGCCGCGGGCTCGGCACCATCCTGATCTATTGCTGCATGAGGTCGCACGCCATGCCACCGAGCCCGCGACCGATGGAGAATCCCGTGATGCCCTTGACGTCCTCCTGCACGACGAACACGTAGCTGCGGTCGTCGGCCGTCCGGCTCCTGCGCGCCAGCAGGTGACGAGCCGGTACTCTGCAATTGGCCAGCACCGAGACGGCGGTGCAGCCTTCGCCGGTGCTCGTCAGCAGCTTGGTGGCGCACCCGGTGCAGAAGAAGCAGTTGAGGAGCTGCGGTCCCTGCCGCTTACCGCCGGACCGTGATGATATCTGCGCTCTGTCTGTGCTGACGACTGTTAGCGAGCAACATGCCACGTTCTGTGGTTGCCCTTGAGTATAGCTAGCGATAGGCTAACTGACTTTGTGTTGTGCATGTATCAGTTTGGAGAAACCGATATACAGATTGAGTTGTCATCATTCCTTCTTTCCATTGCTTACAACGACGATAGCGTACTTGGCGGCGGCGTGCGCACTCAGCAGGCCCCACACGACGTCCACGCTGACGACGCCCGCCTCGTAGCCCATGCCGGAGAGGTTGAACGTCCTCATGTCTGCACGCATGCGGTAGTGCCACGTGATCAGCGCGGCTAGCGACAGGGCCGAACCCGCTGCAATTGACGACGAGCGCCCCCACGGTCGACGGCGGACGGCGGAGGTGGGAGACTGGGAGGAGAGGAAGTGCGTGATGTGCGAGAGGAGGGAGAGGTGGGCACCTCCCCATGGTCACCGAGCGCGTACTCGCAAGCTGTCGCCGCCATTGCCGGCGGGCGCGCGAGCAGGTGCCGCCGCTGCTGCTGGGGCACGCTAGCAGGCAACGCCACCACTGCGGGCGGGCTTGCGAGCAGGCTCCGCCGGGGCGACGCGGGCGAGCAGCAGCCTTCTGCGTGGGAACGCGCACGCGAGTAGGCGCCACCACAGCTGCTGCTGGCGCGCGGCGAGCCACCGTGTGTGCGTGACTGCGTCGCGGAAGTGGTAGCGGCACTGCGTCCACGTAAAGGCGTGCGCGCAGCCGGTACAAGGGCAGAGATGCGGTGTGCATCGCAAGACGTGCCTGGTCGTCGCAGCACAGCAAGCAAGGTTCGCCGTGTGGGTGGAGGTGCGGCACCCAGTGAGGCATTCCGTCGAACATATTTACTCCTGCACATCTCCACCATGGCAAGGACTTGGGAGCAAGAAAGAGAAATAGGACAGGGGGGCTTTTGGAAATTTGGCATAGCCACGGTGTCTAGTTGTCACTGTGGCATGACCACGTGAGCGTCTGGCACTGGCGTGGCGGGTTTAGGACCTTTGATGCGCGGTGACAATAGTTCAGGGATCTAGATAGCCGTTTTCATAGTTTGAGGACCCAGATGGGAATGTCTCAATAGTTTGAGGACCCCGGGTGCATTTTACTCTAAAAGATAGTGGAGTTTTTTTTTAAAGCTAGGGAATTGTTTTAAAGTTAGGTATTTTTAATAGAATAAAATAATTTAAATGTATATATGGTAGTTTCTGTTAAATTTCCTCTTCTCTCATTCTAACATACTAACATAGTATTGTTGCCTCTAAGATGAGTCACACACCACAAAGAGCTAGAATGTTCAGATCGGACCGCCAGCGCGGACTTTATTCTTGTTCTTCTATTCCTCCTCCCTCATACTAACAGAGTATTGTCGCCTCAAAGATTGGTCATACACCACAAGGAGCTAGAATGCTTGGATGGAAAACAGATCCAGACAACACGAATCAACCAAATCAGCTTTCGTATGTTTTGCACAGGAATGCCAACTGCCAAGAATGGTAAACGACACACATTGTGAAGAACAATCATGTTTACATGCAAAGCATCAAAGGGTAACTTATCACGCTTAGGTGACGGAGAATATAGCTTCCCCACCTACAAGGGTGGTGGTGGCTTGCGAATGACGAATAACTTCCCAGAATTTTCTTGATGCTAAGCTTACGATCTGGCAATGAAAAACAATCACTACTGGCTCCTTCTATTCTAAATCATAAGTCATTTTGGCTTTTTTGATACATCAATTTTAGATATAATGTATGTCTAGATAAATAGCAAAATCTATATACTAAAAAAAATGTCAAAGTGACATATAATTTGCAGCATAAATCATTTCCTACATTAATTTAGGGTCAGCTTGGTTCCTAGAAGTTTGCTCACCTTGCTTTGCTGGGCAAGGACAATTGTTTGGCAGGTTAACAAACTTTTGTTATACCTGACAAGCTAGCTCAGCCCAATAAGGATTTCCTTGCCAGCACAAGAGAAAATTGGTTCGCCTGCGTGAATTATCCTTGCTTTGTTGGGCGAGGCTGGCCAGGTGAGGCAAGGTTAGCAAAGGTTCTAAGCGTGTCTTCAGATTCCAACAGAGGGTCTTGCCATATATAATGCATACGACAGTATGTGGCACAGGAGGAATATCCGCAGTAGCAAAACTAGCCAAGATCAGCAAGATGCAGTAGGATAACCGATACAGCACAGGGAAGGAATATCCGTAGTAGCAAAGCCAACCAAGATGCAGTTTCTCCTCTGATCTACTCCTACCAAGTATTAAATTATCTTGTGAGAATAAATAGAGAGGTACTCGACCACCCGCAGCCACGAGCGGACGCTAGGTCACCCTGGTGCCGCCGCTCCCTCCCCGTCGTCCTCCTCCGCCTCCCCCTCCCATCATCTCCCTCCTTCCACCCCCGGCGCCCACCTGCTGTGCGAGGCTGACGGCCATAGGGGTCCTTACGAGTAGACGCAAGCCATGGCAGCCGCCCTGCCCCTGATGCAGTCGGAGCAGCCAAATCAGGCTCTCACGACCGCGGCCTCCACCGGAGATGGGCAGCCGATCACGACCGTGGACGGATCTGAGGCCCCACGGCCGGATGACGCCACCGCCGCCGCCATGGGGACCTGCTCCAGGGCTCCTGCTGATGCCGACCGTGAGGCCTCCCGGGGGTCGGGGCCACCGCTGGAGGCCGTCGCCGCCGCCGATGATGGCGTGGCTGCGCCGCTGCTCACCATGCTGGAGATGGCCGGATCCGGTGGATGCGGCTCCACCTCCCCGAAGACGGCGATGATGGAGGCTGTGCACATCGAGCCGGCGGTCGGCACCGATGCAAGGCCGAGTGCTAGGGCAGGCTCTCCGCCGAGTTTGGTGGACGAGACGCAGGTCCTCATTGAAGACGTCCCAGAGGACGACGACGCCGCCGCCGATGTGGACGTGGGTGCCACCGGCCTCGATGTCTTCCTCGTCCACCCGTCTGCACCGGCCCCGACCCCGTCGTCCACCCTGTGCCCCCATGCCGCGCCTTTCCATCCTGGGGGCTGCACGGAGGGACGCTCCAAGGCTCGTCGTTGGGCGGATGAAAACCTCATCGACGTCTCCGATGTGGAAGCGACATCAACCTCTTCCTCGCCCTACCTGTCCGCGCTTCGTCGTGAACCGCAACCGGCGAGGTCGGAGACGCGGCCCGCCATGCCTCAGTCTTCGGGCCATGGCGGCGCGGTGCCTTCCCGCCAGGGTGGAGGTGGAAGGCGAGGGAAGCGCCGTCGCCCGCGCCCACAGCTGGTGCACGGTATGCCGGCCCGACCTGTGGAGGGCCGCATCCCGGCACGTCAGCGCCTCGGACGTCGACGGGTCTCCGCTCCTGACGCTAATGGGTGGCGGGAGATCCTCCGCCAGCAGGCGAAGCTACCGGCGACCGCCTCGCCCGTGCCACTAGGGTCAGCACGTGGAGCCGGTCGACGAGTCGTCGACCACCGAGGCACATCTCGGCCGATCTCCATGGCAAGTGCCTCAATTGCCTCTCCTCCGCGCACCGGGTGGCTACCTGAAAGCTGCCCAGACGATGCCTGCGGTGCAGGGGTCTTTGGCACGTCGCGCGCGACTGCAAGCAGCCAAGGCGCTTGGGCTCTCAGAGCTTGGGTGTTCGTGCCTCCGGTCGCTCCGATGGGCCGGCGGATCTCGGTGGTTCGCGCGGCCTTGGCGGGGTCACGACTGGCACCACCGACCTTGGTGGAGCCACGTCGAAGATCACTGCCCCCGCCACTGATGATCGGAGGTTGCGGAGGCGACCACTAAGGCGGAGGCGCCGCAGGCCGTCAATCGAGTCCGCACAGATAGCATCGGCCTCCGCTTCCGACGCTCTACCGGCTGGGGCCACCTAGGCGCCGTCGAGCTCCATCGTGTGGGCGCCCGCACAGTGCCTGCTCGAGCACGACCTGCTTGCGGAGGCGATGTGCGCAGGTGGTGGTCCTCCTGCTCTGGCTGTCTCCTTCGGCCCGATGCTGGAGGAGCTCCTTGCCACGGCGTTCGTCATCAGCTGCTCTGATGAGGCCGCCCACCCGGGGCTCGATCCGCGGCCGGTGGCGGCTGTCCTCCCGCCCTTCGACCCGATGCTGGAGGAGTTCCAGGATGAGGCCCCGGCAATGGCGGCCACCCTGCTGGCGGATGAGGACCCAACGACAACGGACCCTTGCACGTTGAGGAGCCCCCTCCGCACCCCATCCAATGGGTGGGGGGCTCACCGACGGCAGTTGACCCACCCAGCCCGGAGCCGCAGGAGACCCCCTTTAGTGAGGTCAGTGACGACACCTTCCAGCGCCGCCTCGACTGCTTCATTAGCGAAGAGACGACTAAGAGAGACTCTCCTCTTATTCATGAGCCTCCAAAGCAGCCCCCTGTTAAGTCTAGACTGCCAAAGCGGAGCAGGCGGTTGGCGGCTCAGCCCCTCTCTCGAGTTCCTGCTTCCAAGCGAGGAGAGGTCTTGATCATGCAGCGTATGGGCCACGTCAAGCCGGGCAAAGCTCCTTCCGCGTCAGCGATCGAGAAGTATGAAAAGCTCCTCAGCGGCGACATGACTGCGGAAGAGGCTGAAGCGCTGGACGCGATCATCCCGGCTGCTCAGCCGCGAAGGCGAAGGCGCAAGGCCACCTCTTAGGTCATGTCATAGCGTCAACTTCGGTTGTTTCTTTATGTAATATCGACCTAGTGATTCCCTGTTAGGATGGTTGACCGTCGGCGCTCTCACAAGCGCGTTGTATGTTTATCAAACTTTTCTTATAATACAATGATACGCAAATTTTTTACGTATTCGAGAAAAATAAATAAATAGAGATAGACAATACAATCCACCCTTGAGAATAAAGAGAGACAGACAATAGAATCCACCCATGTTCTTTTTATGTTTTTAGTGAACAAAGCTGCACCAGGCTGTGTCCAATTTTATTGAATATAGCAGAGGCGACAGTCCATCCATGTTCATTGGCACCACGATACATCTGACCATCTGCTGCGTCTTGAGCCAGATGCAAGACAATACAAAAGTCACACCGTGGTTCTGTGCCTTCCCAAAAGCTGATCTAGTGTTTACTTTGTCTTTGCCATACAATGAATAATCGGACATGATGGATAAGACCTGATGCAAGTCACACGGTATTATATTTGTGTCCACATTGCCTCGTCAGATCGGACCTGGTGGCCTAGTCCTTGAGCTTGCCAAGAATCAATTATCTCACATAGTGTCACCAGCGGTGACTTCGGGAATTTCTAGATCTGCCGGCTGCCCAGTTTTTCGGAGAAGCTTATAGGAGTAAGGTTTACGTACGCGTATTCATTGAGATGAGTGTGCGTGCATATTGTGGACGTCTGCGTTGTACTGTGTAATTCTCAAAAAAAAAAAAACAATCTGAATTAACTGAAATTCTTAAGGTCATCCTTATCTTCGATTACGGACTTGATAATTTCATTCAAAGGAAAAATAGGTCTTGGCACATTTTTTTTTCATCTACAAATGAGCTAAGGAGCTTGATTAAAATGTGGTTCCGGTTGCATATTTATTTAGCTGACTATTTGGATTGTTTTGGTAGTTTGACCTCACCTTTTAGTTGGCAACGCATCAAAAATGCAAACCACCTTCTCCGTGCAAACCATGCAAACTTCTAATCTGGGCCACATGATGTTGATCCAAGGGGGCACGGGGGAGAGGTGGGAGAGGGATTTGCAAAAGTGTGATTAAAAGCGGGCGGTTAAGCGCAAAATTACCCAATCCCTCTGCACCTCTTGGATCAACATCATGTGGCCTAGATTAGAAGTTTACAAGTTTACACAAAGAGGTTGGTTTGCACTAGATATGTTACCTGGTTGGTTTGCCATAAACCAAACACTGTTTGCACTAAATTTATT
Source organism: Themeda triandra (assembly GCA_018135685.1). Lineage (NCBI taxonomy): Eukaryota > Viridiplantae > Streptophyta > Magnoliopsida > Poales > Poaceae > Themeda > Themeda triandra. The sequence continues at coordinate 59,618 of JAENPR010000402.1, forward strand.
TCATAAATTTTTGGCAAATTGTGGTGACAAGCAAAGCGTAGTAGATAACAAGACTCGTATTAATTAGTTCATCTTGTCTTTGCCCCAGATCAAACTTCCCTAATGTTGACCATGAAATATCTAGGCGCCATGGATGCTTGCGACAGATTGATGAGAGGAGGTCGGGAGAGCACCATCAGAGATCCCAGCATCTCCCATCGACCATCAATGCAGTCACGGCCTCACGGGCGCCAGCTCAGCGCTGTCCTTCGGATCTGCGTGCTGACATATCGACACGCATGCAGGCACGCATGTGTTCGCAAACAGTACTTCACATAGACATGGTCCCTGAGAGATGTGGGCGATCGGGAACTCATGTGTGCCACTGATTTTGGTTTATAAGAAAGGAGGGGCCGCATTTAATTACGAAAACAAAAAAAAAAATCGTTGCAGAAGAATTGAAAAAAGATGTTCATCAAAAACAAAAAAAGATGAAAAAAAAACTGCACAAAGTTAATAACTGCCTAGTAGCTTGTATCCAATATTACCTAGCTAATTATTAGCTACCTATTAGAGCAACTCTAATAGCTTGACTAACATTATTAGCCAAATTCCATTATTTATTCGTTATAAAAAATAAAAACTCCTCAAAAAAGTAAGAGGTCCACAACAGCCTTGCTATTTTACAAAGTCAGATAGGGAATGCTCATGGTTGGCTATATATGACCACTAGAAATCAAGACGGCTAGCTTCCAATTTTACAAAGTCAAATAGCACATCTATTGTAGCATACTTTTTGCTATACAAAATTTAAAAAAGCCTCCACAAGAAGTTCAACCAAGCTAACGGAGTAGCTGTTAGCTGAAAGGTGTTTGGATGCACAATTAATAAAAAATGCTACTAAGAGCAACTCCAAGGGAATAGCTATTTGTGTTATGAAATCTTATTCTAGATATTTTTAGAAGAATCACAGCTCCAACAGCTAATCCATATTTTCCATATTGAGCAGCAAAGCTTACCTTGGAAGCCACACACAGGAGGGCATTATCCACTCAACTATTCTCTCTATCCCAAATTATAAAGCATTTTGTCTTTTGTATGTACTAATAAATGTTGTGTACCTAGAAAGCGAAAACGATATATAAGTTGGAATGGAGGGAGTGCATCCTAGAGAATTAGGATGGAAATCACTTGGACTTCATTGTGGATTTCTTGAGTGCTCTCACATATCGCCTATTACAGGGTGTTTATAGAATGCAATGAATGCTAAAGAAAATCAGATTATATAGGGAATGATCATTAACTCTAAACAAAATGAAAAATTAAACATCTCTCTCTAATACTTTATAAGAAAGTTCGCTTAATTTGGGAACTGAAAACCTTAAATTAAAGCTGTCAATTTGAAGAGGTCAAGTCAGCAGCCCTACTAGCTATTGCAATCAAGTTATCTGTATGAATCCGGTCCATTTAGTCGATCGATCCTAGTGGACAGCACCGTATATGTTAAATGGGTAAGACAAAAAGTTCTCTTCCGATGTTGCGTAATCCCTTCATCTCAAATTATAAGTCATTCTAACTTTCTTAAATTTTAAAGTTTGACCAAAATTATAGATATTTATAACATCGAATAGTATAATACTATGAAAATATAATGAATAAAGACGATTATAATGAAACTTATTTGGTATTATTAATATCATTATTTTATTATATAAATTTGTTTAAACTTTAGATGTTTCGAGACTCCAAAAAAGTTAGAATGACAGGGTATGTAGTCTATGGGCATCATAACAAACATTTGTTGGACTGAGACTCGTGGGTTGGCCTCTGCCCTCCAATAATCTTATGGCAGAAAACATCCGTATGCCGACACCATGCGCGCGCGCTTTGAATTGATTAATTGTCTCGCTGCCAAGATGTAGGCAAGATTCCTGATGAGATGAAGGCGAGAGGTGTGTGCTCATCGTTGGATACGACGTGGCAACAGACGTCACCGTCGCGTCCTTAACTTTCCCAATGCAAGCTACATTCCAGCCGCCAGCTTCCTCGTCCACCCGTATGTAATGTTGATCCATCTTTGTTTCATATGGATAGTTGATCCACCACCGCCAGTCGTTTCATTCGTGGATAGCTGCTGGAACAAGTTCATATTAATTTATCTGCAGTATGGTTTTTAGCCTTGACATTGTCGAATGTCGACTGGTCAGCGATGCATGACCATATCTTTTCATCAGTTTTCTAATAACTCAAGTTAATGATGATCTTGCTAAGTTACTTGCAGTGCCTATATATCTCAATATTGCAACCAACCGAGTCAGTACAAAACATGTGTGCATATTTATAATTCACGCGCTTCGGCTATCGTCGTACGTGTAGTATAACAAACTTGAGTTGACTTTGCAGTACTCTTCAAATATAATGATTGAGCCCAATGCGTGGATGTTTTGTAGGGTTAAGTAGTTCCCACATGGATCGTCCATCCTTTTCTCAAAAGTCCGACTTGCAGGATAAGACGAGTTTCGTTGCTCTTGCGTTTGCGCCTAATTTTCATCAAAATGTTTGGTTCTACAAAGACAACATTAACTTAAAGATAATGATCCCCCGGCAGTGATGTGAAGAGAATCGACTATTTTGTTTTTAGGTTTTTTGGGCTCTAGCCAGGATAATCGGGAGGCAGTGGCGGAGCCAGAAATTATGCATAAGGGGGGGCCGTGAGTGTAACTTTTTTGCTTAGATTTTTACACTAGGGCTAGACTCTTTTTTCTAAATTGATCTAGTATATTTGACAATTAAACCATGCATACACGTTGTTTTTCCCATGGTAGACGACTATTTCCGAGTTATAAACCATTCATAAATGGCTTGCCCAAAGATAAAATGCGAAATTGTGTGACGTTGTTGTCAAGATGTCATAAAAACAATATAGCAAAAGTTTTATTATATCTTTATAATATAGATTATTATTAAATTATATGTTGTATAAAAAAATTGTTGTGATGTTGGGGGGGGGGGCCATGGCCCCTGCCAGCCCCCCCTGGCTCCGCCAGTGTCGGGAGGCATTTTCTCGTCATGGCATTACAGGATGAGAGCATCATGAGCACTTACCGCCCGCGATCAAGTGTAATCCGCGCGCTGGAGGTCCTTATTCATTCCCGTGCTATTCGATCACACAGTACGACGAGCAAATGAACAATGTTCAACGTAATCGATCGATCATTTGATGATGTGATTGGGTCATGCCACGAAACGAGTCAACCAAAAACAACACTTCAATCTTATTTTGGGCTGACGATACCTCTTTGAAAGTTGGTTCAACATTTGGAAATGGTGTGGTTAAAGTTTTTAATACTAGCTAGCCTTCATGACCATGATATTATAATCGTACCGTACTCTTGTAAACATGCATATAAAACCCAGGCATATGATCCTTTTGATGATCTTCGTTTTGATGATCGAAATGCCGGCTTGCGTGATCCATATATAATTGCACCTTAATTGTGGCTTGCACAATCATATGATATATAGCAGACGCATGTAGATCGAGGCACATCAAAATCAAAACGAGAGAGACAAAAACAAACAGAATATAGACGAAACTAAATGGAACACTTGGTCTAGGCCATCCTTATTAACACTACGTACGTATGTAACATGGAAATGTGAGACAAATAGAGTTATCCTAGGCTCCTGGTAGCCAATGAATCATCAACACAGTCGTCATCTACATCTCCAACTTGCCAAGACTGGACGCAAGTATAAGCTTCACCAGCCCAATCAATATCGATCGCGCGCACAGATATACTATAATGAGAACGTATAGATAGCGAATGTGATAACATGTCGCTGCCAAGATCATTGATGGTCGATCCGATCCTCCATCCGTCCATGGACACCGGCGGCGCCATGTGAATGGCAGCGCGGTTCTATCATCGTGGTTCCTGTTAGATTCGAGGTACGGAGTAAGTATCAAAGTGATGGTGGAAGTAGAATGACACCGGCAAGGGAGGAGACGGTGCTGATGAGGATAAAGCGGAGCACTGATTCGCTGCTGTGTGGGCCAACACCGAAAAGAGAAGACGTGACACGGAATTGGAATTTGGAAAGCACCGGACGTCTCTCGCATCCAGCTAGCGCGCGTCTAGCCTATCATCATTTCGAATTATCATCGACATCAAGGCCTCGATCGCAGGTCGCAAGCGAGCTGGCGCGCGCACTCTCGAAACAGGAGGAATTCCGCGCAGTTGGGTCGCAGGTCGCGGCAGCCAGCAGCGCCGCGACCTGCGCGAGGTTTCGCACGTTATCCCCGCGCGGCGCCACCGAGCGCGCCTCTAGTGGCGTCGGCTCGCGCACGCCACGATTTCATTGGCCGCCAGCCATCCAGGCCGCGCCGTGTCGCCTTGTGCTTATATAGCTGTCGTCCATGCATCTCTCCCTGTGTGTGCGGCGCTCATTTCAGCCCGTGGTGTGTCATCGATTTATAGTATAGCAGTGAAAACGTGCTGCAGAGCAACCTTGCCACGCCTCTCTTCTCTAGCTTTAGGTGGCATAGCAAGCAGCCCCGGCCCGGTCCTCCCGGCGCAGGAGCCGCCAACGATGAAGGAGGATGACCTCGAGTCGTCGCTGCTGGCCGAGGCCGACAAGGATCCGGCGGCGCCCGGCGGACGGCGGCGCCAAGAAGGGCTGCGCGTACGCGCTCGTCTGCGCGCTCCTCGCCTCCGTCACCTCCATCATCTACGGCTACAGTAAGCTCCTCGACCTCGTTCGCCGCTGCTTTCGTCTCTTGGCAATTCTTGGGGGTGATGTCGTGTCGTGACTCGTGTGCAAGATCGCGGCGTGATGAGCGGCGCGCAGAAGTTCATCCAGGCGGACGTGGGCGTGACGGACGCGCAGCTGGAGGTGCTCATCGGCGCCACCAGCGTCTACTCGCTCGTCGGCTCGCTGGCCGCGGGCTGGGCGTGCGACCGCGCGGGCCGGCGCCGCACCATCGCGCTCTCCGCGGCGCTATTCCTGGCGGGCTCCGCCGTCACCGCCGCCGCCGGCGGGTACGCCGCGCTCATGGCGGGGCAGCTTGTGGCCGGCGTCGCCTGCGGGTTCGGCCTCGTCGTCGCGCCCGTCTACATCGCCGAGATCTCGCCCGCCAACGCTCGGGGCTTCCTCTCCTCCATTCCCGAGGTACGTGACGTAGTAGTACGACGGCGACGGTTCTCCGCGGCGGGCCGTATGTGTGCATGGCCATGGTTGTTCGTTCGTCGTTGTTTCTTGAATCTTGATTACTCGGCGTTGAGTAGGCAGCGAAAGAGGATTCAAATAATTGAATGTGGTTTGCTGGAGATCTGACGTCCTATGAAAATTTGATTCATGGCCAGATTCGTTCGTACGTAGGTGCACATGTGTTCCATAAAATTTAATAAATAGGAAGTACTAGGAAGTTTGTTGCAATTTAAAATGGAAAAGTTAATTTAGTTCGATCGCATCTCTGAAAATGCGCGGCATCTAGAATCGAAATGGAATCGGCAGTTCTATGATGTGACCCTGATGACCACCCAGCAGCGGGTTGGTTGAGGCCTTGTTTAGATCCCCAATTTGGGGATGTCAAATTTGGCATTCTGGTACTGTAGCGTACTGTAGCGTTTTCGTTTGTATTTGGTAAAAATTGTCCAAACATTGATTAATTAGGCTCAAAACGTTCTTCTCGCAAAGTAGTACTAAACTGTGTAATTAGTTTTTGATTTCATCTATATTTAGTATTCCATGCATGTGCCGACATTTTGATGTGACGGGAATCTTCTTTTTGCATAGTGGAATTTGGGAGAGAATTTTGGGATCTAAACAAGGCCTCAGTTATTATTGTTGCACAGTAACAAACTGGTACAGTACTGCAACGTACTGTTGGGGTCTAACGCCTAACGGCACGAAATAAACCAAATTTAAGCTAGCTGGATAGTTGGACTGTGTAAATTGGACCACAAGTTCTGTTTCGATCCGCCGATCCGGCTAGATCTGCAGGCTGATCTAATTAACTAGGGTCATTGCCTTTATGTGAATCAAATCAATCATGAGCACAGGCGGAGCTCTGTGGTGGCAAAACAGGGCACCGGCCCCCCCTTCCTCCACGCGGCACTCCATAGTCTGGAATTAACATCACGCTGCCCGCGCGCGCTTCATCTCCAGGCGTGGCCGAGCGTGATATTCGTAGGTGTTGGCAGATAGAACGTGTCACATTGTCACGGTGCTTTGCTAGGAAGAGTGTTAGAGAGTTTAATATTCCAATCAATTAATTACATTAGATAAGACGCAATGAATCATTAGTGTCGCCCTAGGCTTCTGAGGTCCAAACCTGCAACATACTGTACAGTAGAAAAACAATACTAGACTGATGCATATAAGTCAGAAGCTAACACACTCCTGTAGAACACGCATTTCTGCATCAGCAGCTGCGTTAGATGTATCACAGTTCACAGTTGTAAACTTGCAAGCTTAAAACTGGCCCCCGCTTTGTTTGGCTCCGTGCTCCGCCACTGATCATGAGTGATCATGCCATACATGGTTTTCTTTCTACTCGTCCATTGTAGCAACTAGCCTTGGCCTCTTGGGTTGTTTCGGGATTCTTCATATATTCAATCACATATCTGATCTAACACCAAGCAATGAGACAATATCTAATTGGCCACTTAGAGATTTTGAGGCTTGAGGTTACCTTAAATTTAGCAAATATAGAGGAATGATAGCAAAGGCAGTGCTTGACAAAGCAAATAGGAGGGTCAGTCCAGCTAAACTAAGCTAGCCATAATCATCATGAACAATGCCAAAATTCTTGTTTATTTAATTTAGTGGAGAATTAGTTACATAAATAAGGTCTAAGGAGGTGGTCTACTATGGTCTCAACTAAGCTTTACCACTAAGATCTCTCAACCGGTACCCGCCATACTCACCGCCTTATCTACCACTGTTTTGTCCATTTCCCCTTCTACCCCTGGTCCTAGGATATGGAGCCATATATTCTTGCCCCATGGGAGCAATGCTTTTCGACAAAGTGCCCTTACAAGTATTGTTTTCTTTGAAAGGAATGATTCCTATTTTTATTGTTTTTGAGCAAGATTTTCATATAGTAGCATGATGGGTTTAGTGTTAAATTATAAATCCGTCCCTGATTAGTCCGGTCCACTAGCTAAAATGGCGTTCCACTGAGATTCAAACACCACTATACTATGGCACTACGGGAATCCGCGGGTTTGCCGACAGTGAAAAGCGTCGGCAAAGCCCCTTTTACAATCGGCAAACGGTTTGCCGAGGATTTTCCTATTCCCGTCGGCAAACCCCCATCGGCAAAAATCTGTCGGCAAACCCGACTTTGCCGACGGAATACGGGCTCGGTCGGCGTCCTTTCGCCGGCTGAGCCACGTGGTCTGTCGGCGAAGGAACAGCGCCGTCAAGTCGGCCGCCGTTTGGTTCGGGCTGGCCACGGCGTCGGCAAAGTCGACGGTTGCCGATGCCATGACCACAAGGTTGTCGGCAAAGAGGCCGGTTGCCGACGGCCCGGATCAGTGGTTTGTCGGCAAAGAGGCGAGTTTGCCGACAGCCGTGACCGAAGGTCGTCGGCAAAGAAATTAATTTTGTTAAAAAAATAAACATTCATTAGATGTTTTCCCACACCAATACATTAGCATATCACCATATCCGCACCAATACATTCAAATTAGAACAGGTGTGCCAACGGACAAATAATTGTATAACCTAAATTTCGTTGCAAGAAATTAGCATATCACCAACACACATTAGAACCACGAGAATAATTATATTTGCAAGTCTTTGGTCAGCTAATCACTGGTTAAATTGATATGTCAGCCATGGGTCATAAGCATGCAGTCTGATATACAACAAATTATTTTGGAACACATTAGTACTAAACATGTGTAATCAAAAATAAATGTTTTTCAAAAAGAACATTAGACTATGGCTTATCTTACACATTAGCAATTCATGAATAATTAATAAACTTCATATTTAAGCCCCATTGCTACTCAGCCATAGAAACAATTTAGCCAACTGAGATAGCACAAATATGTAGCCGCAGCTACCATTTTATTCTATCTATGAAATGCAGATAACTCAAGAATAAACTTGTAGCATCAAAGTGAAGTAGGGACAGTAGGACAGTTGCTCAAAATGCCTCACAACACCACTGAAAAAATGTTCAGTAGTAACATATTCAGTTAGCTGTAAGGACAGTAGGACATTTGCAAAGCTCATTGTATTCAAATCTACAAAGCTCAGCTATTTCAGTACAATAGTTGACGACTATATAATAAGATGAGAAACACAAAGTGCAGAAGAATACAAAAGTTGAAAGGTGTGAAAACTTGGCTCAGATTTGCCCCATTGTCATCATGTCGCTACTAAACTGGTTGCTTATACAAGCCATCCTAGCCTAGTAGCATAAAAGTAGGGGGCAATTTGATCATCATCGCCGCTGCCTCAGCTTAAAAGTAGGGTTCCATCACTGCATATATGCCACTGCCTTAGCTTAGAAGTAGAGAAGTAGTATAGAGAGTAAGGTTCTTCTCAGTTCAAATCTTCTCAAATGTCATCACAAAGAGTAGGACAGTAGGACAATAGTGTAAAAGAGTAGTAGGATAGTATACAATGGTAGAGAAGTAGAGCCTCAATTCATAATGTCATCACAAAGTCAGTTAAGTGGACAGCATAGACAGTACACACATGCCTCAAAATTCAGAGGTAGTAGTAACAAAGTAGTAGTAGAATTCAAGAGGGTAGACAGTAAGATCCTAGAAGAGAGTAGAATTCAAAATGACATGTTTAGGTTCAGTTTAATAGGTAGTAGTAGTAGTAATAACAAAGTAGTAGACAGTAAGACAGTAGAAGAACTAGCATAACAGGTTCAGTTTAAAATGACTAGTTCAGAGGTAGTTGATAGGTCATGCCTGAACAAAGTAGAGACAGCATAATGGACAGGTTCAGTTAAGTAACTGATCTAGAAGTTAAGATCAAGCTCAATTCTTCGATTAACTACTGCATACTGTTAGATTTAGGGCTCCCGAAAATGCACGAGTATATCTGTTATAGTAACAGATATACGTGAAATTCCAAAGCATAACAAATATTAATCTCATGCATGGCAGTATATATATAGTCAAAAACAGATCTCATAACAACTCACGTAATAAGCGGATGTGCCGTTACAAGTGCTAGTGCATTTCATTATCAATCCTAACTGCCCTAAACACTCCATCAGAGTACAGGCACTGGTAATTATGTGAACTACATAACAGTTGTGTACATAATAGTTGTGTACATAAACCTCTGATGAAAGATCATTTGACTACATAACTAACCTATTTAGGGAGTTAAAAGGAATATAATTACAGTCAAATAGTGCAACAAGACAAGTTCCTCATGGACCCTAGGAATTACCAAGACTCTACAAAAGTTCATGTTCCTGCCAGTACACGGGAACTTGATCACTTAATATGTACATACCTATGGAGAAACATCCTTCAACTATACATAGCTCAATGTGAACTGGTTCAATCACCAGCATAGGCAGTGGCATATATGCTCAGATCATATATATCGCATCATAGGCAGCAAAAAACATCCAAAATTCATCTTAATCGCATCGGCATTGCATTGCATCATCGAAATGAGGCAAGCATCATAGACAAGATAAGAACGGGGCGGGCAAAACCTGCGTAGGGTATTGTCCAAGCTAGGGGTCTCCGGCGTGGAGGAGATGGTCCACGCGGCGGCGACGAGGAAGAGGACGGCGGAGCTTGCGGCGGAGCTAGGGTTCTCCGACGGGGAGGAGATGGTCCACGCGGCGGTGGCGAGGAAGAGGATGGCAGAGCACCCGACGGAGCTAGGGTTCCGCGCGACGAGGTCCGTGCGGCGGCGAGGTCCCGAGTTGGTGGTGAGGTTGCGGCGCGCTTCAACCCGGTGGCTAGATCCACGCGGCGGCGAGGTCGACGGCACCGGTGCGCGGCTGCCTTGAACGGGCCGGCGGTGAGGTCCACACGCCGCCGGGGAGGGAGGTCGGGGGCCGCCTCGCCGCCGTCGGGGCCGCCTCGCGCCGCCATCGGGGCCGCCGCGCCTCGCGCCGCCCGGGGATCGAGGAGGTCGGGCCGCCGCGCCCGCGAATCCGGGGAGGGGGGTCGGGGCCGCCGCGCCGCGCCTCTTGGGGCCGCCGCACCCGCGCCCGCGCCGCCGAATCCGGGGAGGGGGTCGAGGGCCGCCCGCGCTGCGCCGCCGGGAGGGAGAGGGAGAGGTGGGGGGCGGAGGCCGTCGGGAGGAGGGGAGAGAAGGGCGGAGCTAGGGTTGAAGTGAAACCCTAGCTCGTTTATATAGGACGAGCCTCCCGGGCCTAATGGGCCGAGCTTTCTTTTGCCGACGGCCCGAGCTCCGAGGTTTGTCGGCGAACTTTCTTTTGCCGACGGCCGAGCTCCGAGGTTTGCCGGGGACTTTCTTTGCCGACTGTATCCAAGTGCGGTCGGCAAAGAAAGTTTTAAATTTTTGTTTTTTTATACATTTTTTTCCGGGTCCTTCCTACCATAATTACATCTTAAATTCAAAACTTGGGGAGGTTTTGAGTTATTTAGCTATATTTCATTAATTTTTTCCTCACTTGAATTTTCCGCATTTTTCAAGTTTGAGCTGCAGTGCATGAAATAGTGAAACTTTGGCCTTTGAAAAATGATATTCATGGTGGGAGTGTGTTTTAAAATTTGTGTACCAAATCTCACCCAAAAGTTCCAAGTCCTTGTCCACGTAACAAGATGCTCCAGGAGTGGTAGAAGTGTTTTTAAATTATATAAAATCCAAACGAAGTCGGAAAATCACGAAACTTGTCGGGGTGTCGTGTTATCGCATGTGGAGGCTATGATAAAAATTTGAGAAAGTTTGGAGCAAGTTGCAGTGTCACATGCTCAAAACCCGCACATCTCCACATGTGATCACAAGTGAGGTGTGTGGAGATGTGTGGGTTTTGAGCATGTTACGCCGCAACTTGCTCCAAACATTTTCAAATTTTTTTATAGCCTTCACATGCGATAACACGACACCCCGTCAAGTTTCGTGATTTTTCAACTTCGTTTGGATTTTATATAATTAAAAAACACTTTTACCAATCTTGGATGGTCGTGTTACGTGGACAAGGACTTGAAACTTTTGGGTGAGCTTTGGTCAACGGTCTTAAAACACACTCTCCACCATGAATATCATGTTTCGAAGGCCAAAGTTTCGTTATTTCATGCACCTGCAGTTCAAACTTGAAAAATGCGGGAAAATTCAAGTGAAGGAAAAAAATTAACGAAATATAGCTAAATGTTTCCAAAAAGGCCCAAATTCAAACATGTGATTATAAACAATGTATCTAGGCAACAAAAAAATTTTCAAGTCAAAATTCGAAAAAAAAAAATTGTTTGCGACAACATAGAGTTGTCTTTTCGGCAAAGAGCATAGTTTGCCGACGGCCGGATCCGGGCCGTCGGCAAACCCTGGACTTTGCCGACAAGCATATAATGGTCGGCAAACTGATTTTCGCCAAACGTTTGTGGAGGTCTGTCGGCAAACTTTGCCGACGGCCCTACTGGCGTGGTCGTTGTCGGCGAAGCAAACGGCGACGGCGCCGTTTGGTCGAGCTTGGCCGCCCGCCAACGACCTTGGTTTGCCGACAGACCGTCGTCGGGAAAACCCATCTTCGCCGACAAATGACCTTGGTTCGCCGATTGACTGGTTGTCTGGGGCTGTCGGCGAAGTAGAGTTTGCCGGCATTTGTGTTCGGTCCGGCAAACAAATTGGTTCGCCGACGGACCCGGATCCTGGCTGTCGGCAAACCCCTGGGTTGTCGGCGAACAGCCAGATTCCTGTAGTGTGGGTGGCGTGACACGTCTGGGTAGCGACGGGGTGACAGAGCTTGTGGAAGAAATCAAACCAAAATTTGCACTGTTAAACTTAAAATAGAAGTTAGTTCTCGATTGGATGCCCATGTTAACACATTTAGCAAGAAAAATTGAAGATGTACTCTCGAATGTACACGGCATCATTGATGTACAACTGATGCAATACTGTTAAGGCCTAAAAGAAGAAATCAAAACAAAACTTGCATGCTTCATTTTATTGATCATGATCGTGTTTTTTTGTTTCACAACAACCACTTGGCTTTTTTTACTCATAAATAAGAATTAGAAATTCTGTGTCGACATCCAAATGAAACGCAATGACGGAAGAAGGACGAGAGGTTTGCGGTTTGCCTGCCCGTGCATGGTTTTGGGGTGTTGGGTTTTCCGGATTCCGGCGAGCTAGACGCCAACTTGTGGCAAGCTAGACGCCGACTTGTGGGGCCCACAGCCACCATGATGAGATTGCGACACGATCCCGGCGGCGGACTGTGTAAAAAAAAGCAAAAAAAATACTAATTTATTTATTAGGTTTACATCAAGTCGTCATCGTACAAGGTTAAAATTAGCGATTTCGTTACTGTTATTATTTACAGCAAGTGGTGAGATCGCGATTGAGGCTGGCGGCCGACGGTGTAGAAATTAGCAACAAACATTTAATTTATTTATTATACTTTTTTACAGCAAGGTCATCGTCGAAAAAATATTAAATTAGCGATTTCGTTACTGTTATTCTGACGACATCAAGTTTGCGCGTGCAATGTCAGATCGCCGGCAACTCGGGCATCCTGCTGAGCTACATCGCCGACTTCGCGCTGGCCGGCCTCCCCACTCCACTCAACTGGCGCCTGATGATCGGCATCGGCGCCGTGCCTCCGCTATTCTTGGCGGCCGCCGCCATGGTCGCCATGCCGGAGACCCCGCGCTGGCTCGTCCTGCACGGCCAACCCGATGAGGCGCGCCGCGTGCTGGCGCGCACGGTGGGGGACGCGGACCGCCGGCTCCAGGAGATCGTGACGTCCGTGCAGGAGGCCACGAAGCAGCAGCCAGCAGCAGGGGGCTCCGGCGGCGGCGGCGGCGGCGGAACGAGCGTGTGGCGAGAGATCTTGCTGCGGCCGACGCCGGCAGTCCGGCGCGTGATGCTGGCCATCCTGGGGCTGCAGGTGTTCCAGCAGGCGTGCGGCGTGGCGGCCATGGTCCTGTATGCACCGCGGGTGTTCAGCCACGTCGGGATCACCTCCGAGCGCGCCGTGCTGGGCGCCACGGTGCTCCTCGGCGCCGCCAAGACGGCGGCGATCGTGGCCCCGCTGTTCCTTGCCGACCGCCTCGGGCGCCGGCCCATGCTGCTTGCCAGCGCGGGCGGCATGGCCGCGTCGCTCCTGGTCCTCGGCCTGTCCATGCGAGCCACCACGGCCGCGCCGTGGGCGGCCGTGACGTGCGTGGCAGCCGCTGTGGCGTTCATGGCCACGTTCTCGCTCGGGTTCGGCCCCGTCATCTGGATGTACGGGTCAGAGATCCTCCCGCTGCGGCTGCGCGCGCAGGGCACCGGCGTCGGGACGGCGGTGAACCGCGTGATGAGCGCCGTCGTCGGGATGACCTTCATCTCCATGTACGAGGCGGTGGGCATGGCCGGGACGTTCTACGTCTTCGCGGTGGTGTCGGCGGCGGCGTGGGTGTTCGTCTACGCGTGGCTGCCGGAGACCAAGGGGAGGAGCCTCGAGGAGATGGAGGCACTCTTCGACGGCAGTGCCCGTGCCGGTGCCGCGCCCGTGTTGGCGACACGGGCGGCGTTGTCGTGATCGTGCCGTTCCAGACAGCCAGTACACGTAATCACGTATGCATTGTGTTCACGCGCGGAACAAGCACGTGAAGTTGTTAGATGTGTACTGTAGTGTAGTAATTGGCTAAACGCCAAGGTTAGATGGGGCGAGTGTAATTTGTTTCTAGCAATGATATTCTGTAGATGTGTAATTTTGTACTCTTGTGATTTGATTGGAATGATTGTATTGGTTCTTCCAAGCGCACCACTCATGGTTAAAAAGCTCCAAAAGGTAGAAGAGAGGAGAAGGGGTTAGGGGAAATCAGGGTACATCAAAGGAAAAGAAAAAAATCAGAAGGAGCAAAAGGAGCAGTCGGGGACAGGTTACATGACTTGGCTTAGCCATTGATGAAACTGAACACTAATGCTGGATTTGACTCTGTTTTCAAGCAGATGGAGCTCTTTTGCGAAGATTGATTTTGCCCCCTCGATGGAAGGTTGAACGCCTCTGAAGATCAAGTCATTCCTAGATGACCAAATCGCCCAGCACATCAAGATGATGGCTACCGTGAAGAACTGGTTGTCAATGTTGTGCCTGAAGTGATCTGCAACTTCTGGAAACTCTGAATCAAGTGGAATGTCAACATTGAGCAGCTGCCAACAATGTCTTGTAAAGTTACAGTGCAAGAAAAGATGTGCGGCAGTTTCTTCTGTATTATGTAAGCATAGGACACAGTTAAAAATTGCAATTGCGTATTTTTCCTCTTTAAGATATTTCTTGTGCTCAATCTGTCCTTGACCAGAAGCCAGAAGAAAATTATGTGTTTTGGTTGGCAGAAGCACTTCCATAACCATCTGTGAACCTCATGTATTTGTTGATGACCCATGAGTTCTTTGTAAGCTTTTGCTGAACTGAATGCATTGTCCCATTTATATTTCCATTGGTCTGTCTCCTCAGCATGTGGACTGTTCTCAATTATCTGGATGAGCTGCTGTAACTGTTGACTACTTGTTTTGGGACTATCCTCATTCTCCTCTCTTCTACCTTTTGGGACTAGTAGTTTTATTTGTGTTACCAAACTTTTAATAAAATCATCATGTATCATGGCCTGTTTCAATTACAGGAATGAGGATGGTTCTTTCCTTGTCTGTCTTCACCTCTGCGCCATTACAAAGGCCACAAACCACTATCTACAAGCCCAATGCCTTCACCAATCTAAAAGACCAAAGCTGGCCCATTATTCATAACAGTATTGCATTGGGCTAGAATAGTTTCACTTGGTACTAGTTTTTCATCAATTATCATAGCCACATTCCACATGTGGTAGCTTTGGAAATAGCCTAAGATCGGTCCACAACATGGAACACACAAAAAATTTAACTATTATCGTCATCGCCAGATACAATGTCCATTACATATGATGGAACTTCGCTCATGTAAATACATGCAGGGGCGGATTCAAGCCCTAGGCTACAGTCCCCAGCTCGAGGTGGAGTCTAAATTTCCTACATGCAGGTCTTCCGCACCCATGCTCAAGCAGAGCACTGTGGATAGCTAAACAGTCAACTACTTCGTTACAACTACTATTACATAACAAGACATTACAAAAAGAAAACTCCCATAGCTTGATCTCTCAAATATGTAAAACCGAAACCCCATATACTGCTTCAATCTATACTTGTTGACTTAAGGGCCATTGCTAGAACCATGGCATCTGTTTCAAAAATGATTTGCGACATACCTAACTTAGCTGCATAAGTAATGCTCTTGTAGGAGGCAATTGCTTCAACAAGTAAGCCTGATGAAGCATGCCGAATGTTTCCAGCCCCAACTGCCAATATCTATCCATTCATATCTCACGACAAAACCCCATCCTCTAGATTTTTTATGTGGATCAAGAGAGCCATCTGAGTTTTTATAAATGTTTTCTGGTAGAGGTGTCCATGAACCTTGACCTACAATTCTTTTTTAAAAAGAGGAAAACCTCTGCTTTTATATAAAGCACAGTCACCAGGTAACAATACTGGGGCTGCCAGTTTACAAGACTTATTACAGGAAAAAACTAACATGTCTCGCTAGCTTAAAGTTCTATCATATCCGGAAGCATTACAGATGAAGGCTTGAAACATTTAAGCCAGCAGAGCACCGCTGTCCTCATTCCTTCGATGCCTTGCTGGTCTTTGTCCTTCAGCCTAACACTCCATCTCTGTATGAATGACAAGGCAGAATATATCACATCAGTTGTAGCATTTGGAAAGATTTTTTCAATCGCCATCTTATTCTTCCCTGTCCAAATAGCCTAGGCAAATGCAGAAAAAATGAAAAGCATTAAGTTTGCCGAGCACGCCCCCTGCCTCTCAATCAAGATTCACAGAAATTCTCCCAGGAATAAGGGTAAGAGTCCAAGTGAAAAATTTTAGCAAGCATGGCCCAAACCATTTTGGCGATATGACAATCAAACAACAAGTGGTCTACTGTTTTCAGACAACCACACATACAGCACTTCTCAGAACCCTTCCATCCCCTCCCCTTCAAAATAGCAGCCACCTGCAATTTATTATGAGTGACTTGCCAAAGGAAAAATTTGACTTTCAGCGGCACTTTACATCTCCAAATCAGGCCATCCACCAGATTCTTGCAACCCCTGTCTGTCAAGAATCTATATAGGGATCTAGTTGTAAATTTTTTTATTGCTATTCAAAGCCCACACTACCCCATCAACTGTGTTGTCAGTTAGTGATTGATCTCTTAGCAAATGAAGAAGACTGAGCCATCTATCATATTGTTGAACACTAAGAGATCTTCTAAAGTCCACCTGCCATTCCCCCTCTACCTAGCAATCTGCTACAGAGCAGTCTTTGTCCCAGAAATTTTAAAAATTTTAAACAAGTCATCATATAAGAATTTCAGAGGAAAATTAGAAGCCCATCAGCCCTTCCAGAATTTGACCTACAAATTTTGGTCTCCCTTTAATCTCTTGTAGCTTTTCGAATTGCATGAGGAAGAAAGAAACAAATCCATGAATCCTCTCATCATCATTAACCATATTTCTTGTTGACCACCATCTCATCATCATTAACCATATTTCTTGCTGACCACCATCTTCAAAGGAAAATGTTGACACCGAGATGTTACGGGCGCCTAACACACCACACGTGGGCCTTGGACGCCCTCGAGGTAGCCTTGAAGCGACCTATAACACAGCGACGACGCAGCGTGACCGCCAAACCGATCTAGAGGCCGATAGGCCGATGTAGAGCTTGTCGACGGCCGGAGATAACCGACACCTTTCGCGGTGAAGAGCGGCGAGGTTTACAAGCAAACCACCAAAAGATAAATCAACGTGCTTACGGGACGAAGAACCGACTAGTTTCCGAGCAAACTAGCAAAGGAGCCGTCGAAGCCCTAGCCTGAGAGGGGTCTCGTCAGGGCAAGGAGGTCGTCGGTTGCCCTAGGTCGGCGGACGAGCCTAGAACGCCATCCTTGATCGCCTGGATCAAGCCATGGGACAGCACGGAGCTGGAAGATAGAGCAAAGGTAGAGGATAGATTGGTTTGTTTGTGTTTGGTTGACGATTGATTGGATGTGATCAATCGGCCACGATCCTCTCATATATATAGAGGGGGTGGTCTTATCCCAGTAGGAAACAACTCCAAGACACAATCTCCAAGTTTCCCACGTCCAACACTGACCCAAAACCGATTTAGGAAAAGATCGGTTCGAGATTTGTGTCGGGTACCTAGATTAGGGGGTCCTAAATCAGGTACATTAAAGGAAAATAACCCAACCCATCTTACCTCTAAATCTCCCAGGAATTAACCAGAGAAACCCCAATCCTCCTCACACTGGGCCGGCCCACTACCAGGCCCGCAAGACCTCAAAGACCTGCTGGCTCAAGCAACGGCCGCTCACCCGCTCGAGAAGAGAAATACGGAAACCGCTCGAGCGTGCGACTGCTCGAGACGATGACGTAAACCGCTCGAGCGAGCGACCGCTCGAGCGGGACGGAAAACGCTCAAGCGAGCAGCCGCTCGAGTCCGCCCACAATCATTACCTATCCAAAGGCACGCACATGGCTACAGTATATGTAATAGTGGGAAGTATGCTTGCTCCGCCTAACCTCATGGCTACAGTGCGCGGCATAGTGAGAAGTATGCCGGTCGCTTCTCCTATTCCGCTGCCCATACCCGGAATTCAGGCGTGCCAGGCTGCACTATTACACCACGCCGGGTACTGTGGCGCGTGCGGCACTCTCTCCTGACGCCATCGTCAACGCTCTGTGCCACCAACTACATCGTCCCGTCCCGTCGCTCGGATCACTGCCCCCTCGAGGCGGCTTCCAACCACTCGAGGAGTGGTGACGGACGCAACCAGAACAAGGGACGCACAGTGTTCTGTCTTTCCCACCTCGACGACCATACTGCGGGGTTCCCGGGCGCACGTGCTCGACTACGACAGCGCCATACCTCGACTACCTCAGCCCACGATCGAGAAAGACCAGCAGGCCATCAATGCCCACGCTGCTACAGGCTCGAGCCAGACCAAGCGGAGCGTCTACAGTCTCGACGACTTGACACGGTGCCTGCAATTCGACGTCATGCCACGACGGCCCTATCTACCCTGTACTCCTGAGCCTCCCCTTGGCCTATAAAAGGGGATGCCAGGGCCTAGTCTAGAGAGGTTTTTTTTTCGGACGCCTTCATTCACGACACGTTTCCCCGCACGCTAAGTCTCAGGACTCGCTTGTATTCACCCCTGTACAAGCACCCCGGTGCAAGATAATACAAAACTCACCCCTCTGCTGGACGTAGGGCACTCTTTGCCTGAACCAGGATAAACGATTGTGTCCATCTTGCATCACCATCCGGATTGGGGAGCACGCATAGAAATTTACTCGTTGGTGTAATACCCCCGGTACGAAACACCGACGGTTGGCGCGCTGTAGGGGTGTCGCGTGCTTTTCGTTCGATTCCCGCCATTTTCCGGATGGCATCGCCCACTCCTTCGTTCCCATTCGCCACGGTGATCTCGGGTTTGGGAGTCTAGAGTTCATGTCGCTCGGCCCAGCCGCGACATGGCTCTACTCTCAATTGGAGAACCAGGAGGGGAACGCTCGTCACCCCCACGCGCTGGTGGGGTCACGCGCCGACCGCGCCACCACGGTTCGCCACCACGTTGCCGACGCCACCTGCATCAGCATCGCCGTCAGCAGGCACAGGGCCTCGAGCACCCAGCTCGTGTGCCTTCCCAGTCGGACGCCACGATGCACCCAGCCGGGGTGCCAAGTGTGCGGCGGGAGGTGGCACATAGGCAGGGAGTCCATGACGAGGACCCCGGCTTCACGTTTGCCATGCGCTCGCCGAGAGAGCCCGGCACGGCGCCTCGAGCGCGCGCGCGGCCGACGTCGCCCAACCTGTTGCCGCACGGACTCTACCGAGCTCGCCGCAGGCGCCCGTTTGGGCTCACCAACGCCGCCACCACGTATGCCAACGAGATCCGGTCAGTCATGGGACCGCGGGAGGAGAGCCCCGGCCCCCTCCTACGGGCCACCATGGACTTGGAGATCGTATGGCCGGCATCGGTGGACCGCGGGTTTGACAGAGCGCCTGGCTCACAACGCCACACCGCGGTCGGGGATATGCGCCGCAGGATCGAGGAGGAGAGCACGGGGAGGCCCGGACGCCGTCCAGCCGCTAACCCGCACTCCGATGACTCAGACTCAGGGTGCTATGACCCGGCTCGCGAGTGTTTTCATCTCAACGACAACGTTCCATCGGATAAGGAGACCGAGAGATGGCGCCGCCGTGGCCGTCCCTACAGCCTAACCGGCAGACGTGACCCCGGCGGTCGGGACGTCGCGGCCCGCAGCCCCGCAGTGATTGAGCCACGCGGACCGCCACCACAAGCCCAAGATAACCGGTGACGAAGACGATGCTCGAGCTGCACAATGGGCCCAGCTCAGGGAAATCGAGGCCAAGATGGACGAGGAACGCGCAAATCTGGAGCTGCTCAAGCGCGCGCTTGAGCAGAACCACCCGCCCCCTCCTCGAGCTCTTGGCGCTCGAGGAAGGGCACGGGACGTCTTCAACCGCATCGTCAACGATGGGCGGCCGGAAGCGCCGCCCGAGCCAGCCCACTTCCCTCGAGCAAGCCAAAATGTGCTCGCGGCAGCTATGCTGCTGCGAGACATGCCGGCGCCCTCAAATCCGCACGCATTGCGGATGCGAGATGAGATCCAAGGGCTCCTCCAGGTCGCGGCCGTCCAGCAGGCCGAGAGCTCGGCCTCGAGACAGCGTGAGGCAGCCCCAGAACAACCACGGCACGAGCGGGAGGGTTCCGTCCACCAAGAGGCACCCCCTCGAGGCGGTAGGGCCCCTGCTCGAGAACGCATCCTCGACAACCGTGCACCTCAAGATGCGCGTCATGACATCAACGACAACCGACGACGCAAGGCTGCGGGTGCCGAGGACCGTGGCTACAAGGCCCATCGAGGGGGACGCTACGACAGCGACGAGGATCGGCAGGTTCTCGAGCCACCAGGCCCTCGAGTCTTCAGTCGAGCTATCCGCAACACGCCGTTGCCAAACCCATTTCGACCCCCCACGAGCGTGGTCAAGTACAACGGGGAGACCAAGCCAGAGCTCTGGCTGGCCGACTTCCGGCTGGCCTGCCAGCTGGGAGGGGCTCGAGAGGACAAGGCAATCATACGCCAGCTCCCACTGTTTCTCTCTGACACCGCTCGACGGTGGCTCGAGGAACTTCCCCCATCGATCCACGATTGGGCCGACTTGGTCCAGATTTTCGAGGGGAACTTCAAGGGCACGTACATCCGACCCGGCAACTCGTGGGATCTCCCAGAATCGCAAGCAAAATGCCGGAGTCCCTCCGGATTTTGCTCGACGTTTCTCCAAGCGCGCACCGAGCTACCGCACATCCTGGACCATGACGTCATCCCGGGCGTTTGTCTCGTGCACCACCTGCAAAGAGCTCGTGCGGGAACTCGGGCGCAACCGCCCAAAGACGGTGAACGAGCTCATGGACGTCGTCGCCGACTACGCTGCTGGCGACGAGGCCGTGGGAGCCTTCTTTGGCGGAACTGGGAACAAGCCCGCGCCGCCCCCAGGGGGCGGTGAGGGATCGAGCAAAACCCAAAAGAAGAACGGGAAGAAGAAGAAAGGCAATCAGCAAGGCAAGCGCGCGGTCGTGGAAGACGAGGTGGCCGCAGCCGAGCGCAAAAAGCCTAGACCCTCCGGATGGGGGCGTTTTTCGACAAGATGCTTGAAGCAACCCCGCCCGTACCACAAGGAACCGTCAAACACAACCTCGAGGACTGTCGAATGCTTCGAGGCTACTTCAAGAAGTTAGGCATTGACAAGGACGATGGCAAGAAGGATAAGGGTGGCGAGGATCGAGCCAACGACAATGACGACGATGGTGGGTATCCGCCCATCACCGAGTGCTACATGATCTACGGCGGCCCGACCACCCGGATGACACGTCGAGAGCGGAAGGCCGAGCGCGGGGAGGTTTTCACCATGAAACCCGCCACCCTCAATTCCTCGACCGGTCGGATGCTCCCATCACGTTCGACCGTGATGATCATCCAGACCACGTCACCAATCCCGCTCGTACCCTCTCGTCGTGGCCCCGATCATCCTCAACGCCCGCTTCACCAAAGTTCTCATGGATGGAGGCAGTAGCCTCAACATCATCTACATGGAGACCCTTACGTTGCTCGGCCTCACGAGAGCTGACCTCCAGCCGAGCGCCGGGGGCTTCCACGGGATGGTCCCTGGCAAGAAAGCGCTCACGATCGGCCGCATCGACCTCCCCGTCGTCTTTGGGACACGCTCGAACTTTCGTCGAGAGGTCTTAACTTTCGACGTACCCAGTTTCGAGGGGACGTACCATGCCATTCTGGGCAGGCCGTGCTACACAAAATTCATGGCGATCCCCAGCTATGCCTACCTCAAGCTCAAGATGCGGGACCAAAAGGAGTCATCACCGTCGGTTCCACGTACGAGCACGCCTACCTTTGCGATGTGGAGTGCGTCGAGAACGGGAATCACCGATGAACGTGCGGGAACATCCGAAGACCTAGCCATGATGCTCGATCACATGGC
Source organism: Themeda triandra (assembly GCA_018135685.1). Taxonomy (NCBI): domain Eukaryota; kingdom Viridiplantae; phylum Streptophyta; class Magnoliopsida; order Poales; family Poaceae; genus Themeda; species Themeda triandra. Next base: position 81,392 of record JAENPR010000402.1, read on the forward strand.
AGCTCGGAGCCTCTCCTCCAACGCCCAAGCGACAGGGCCGGCAACTTCGACCCCGCCGACGACACCAAGAAGATTCCGCTCGATCCAAGCTCTTCGGGGAAAAGACGCCGGTCATCGCGCCTCCCTCGACAAAGCAAATAGGAAGCGGTGCTCGTCGACTTTCTCCGCGCAAACGCCGACATGTTTGCGTGGAGTCCCTCGGACATGCCTCGGCATACCGAGGGATGTCGCCGAGCACGCCTTGGAGATCCGTCCGGTTCAAGACCTGTCAAGCAACGCCGCGCCGCTTCGACGAGGAGAAGCGTAGGATCATCCGCGAAGAGGTCGAGAAGCTCGAGAAGGCCGGATTCATCAAGGAGGTACATCATCCCGAGTGGTTAGCTAATCCGTATTAGTAGAGAAAAAGAATGGGAAAATGAGGATGTGTGTAGATTACACTAGTTTAAATAAAGCATGTCCCAAAGTCCCATTTCCTTTACCTCGAATAGATCAAATCGTTGATTCCATCGCGGGTTGTGAAGTACTTTCTTTCCTCGACGCCTACTCGGCTACCACCAAATCAAAATGAAGGAGTCCGACCAGCTCGCGACTTCATTCATCACCCCCATGGGCATGTATTGTTATGTCACAATGCCTTTCGGCCTTCGAAACGCCGGGGCAACATACCAACGCTGCATGCTCCATGTCTTCGAGAAACACATAGGAGAGACCGTCGAGGCCTACGTCGATGACATCGTTGTCAAGACTCGAAAAGTAGAAAACCTTGTCGAGGACCTCAAGTTGACGTTTGGATGCCTCCGGGCTAAAAACATCAAGTTGAATCCCGAGAAGTGTGTCTTTGGCGTGCCTCGAGGCATGTTATTAGGGTATATCGTCTCCCAGCGCGGCATCGAGGCCAATCCCGAGAAGGTCGCGGCCATCATGAGAATGGGGCCGATTCGAGACCTAAAAGGGGTACAAAAGATCACCGGATGCTTAGCCGCACTCGGTCGGTTCATTGCGCGCCGGGAGAAAAAGCCTTGCCTCGTACCGCTCCTCGAAAATCCGAGCACTTCACGTGGACGCCCGAGGCGAGGAGGCCCTCTCGAAACCGAAGAGCATGCTCACATCTCCTCCCGTGCTCGTGCCGCCTCGACCGGCTCGAGACAAGTATACCCGCCGAATCCCTCCTCCTCTATGTTGCCGCAACCACTCGGGTGGTCGCACGGTCATAGTGGTCGAGAGGCGAGGAAGAGGGGCACGCGCTCCCCGTCCGCCGGCCGGTGTATTTCATCGTGAGGTGCTCTCGGACGCCAAGGTTCGATACCCCCATATCCAAAAGCTGCTCTACGCAATCGTACTCACCCGTCGAAAACTCCAGCACTACTTTCTTAGCCACCCGGTGACGGTGGTAACATCATTCCCACTTGGGGAAATTATCCAAAACCGGGAAGTCGTGGGTCGAATCGCCAAGTGGTCGGTCGAGCTCATGGGCGAGACCATCACGTACGCCCCACGAAAGGCTATCAAATCCCAAATACTGGCTGACTTTGTCGCTGAGTGGACCGACGTCCAACTCCCTCCAGTCCAGATCCAGGCCGAGCTGTGGACCATGTACTTCGACGGGTCACTTATGAAGACAGGAGCAGGCGCGGGCTTGCTCTTCATCTCACCCCTCGGAGTACACATGCGTTACGTAGTACGCATCCACTTTGCCACCTCGAACAATATGGCAGAGTATGAGGCGCTCGTTAATGGGTTGCGCATTGCCATCGAGCTTGGGGTCCGACGCCTCGATGCTCGAGGCGACTCGCAGCTTGTCATCGACCAAGTAATGAAAGCCTCGAGCTGCCATGACGAAAAAATGGACGCATACTACGGTGAGGTGCGCAAGTTGGAAGCCCGGTTTCCATGGTCTCGAGCTCAACCACATCCCAAGGCGCTTCAATGAGGCCGCACGAGCCGGCCAAAATCGCTTCATCTCGAGCGCCGCTACCCCCGCACGTCTTCTCAAAAGACCTCCATGAGCCATCCGTAAAATGGGACTCGGGGTCGGGCGGGACCGGTGTTGAGCTCGCTCCTACGACCGAGCCCCCTCGACGGGGCCACGGTCATGGAGATCGACCAGCTACGAGCCCGCCAACCGACCGGCGTGCACCATTCCTCGAGTATCTCATTCGAGGAGAGCCGCGAGGATCGAACAGGCGAGACGACTAGCTCGTCGAGCCAAAACTTACGTCCTTACGGAGACGACAGAGAGCTCTATCACCGGAGCCCAACCGGCGTACTCCAACGGTGCATCTCGATCGAGGAAGGCGAGGAAGCTACTCGAGACATGCACTCGGGGCTTGTGGTCACCACGCCGCGCCAAGAACCCTTGTCGGGAACGCATTCCGGCGAGGCTTTTACCGGCCCACCGCAACCGTTGACGCCATCAAGCTTGTTCGAGCGTGTGAAGGATGCCAATTCTACGCCAAGCAAACGCATCTTCCAAAGACACGCGCTCCGATGATCCCCTCACATGGCCATTTGCGGTCCGGGGGCTCGATCCGTCGGACCCCTCAAAAAGACGACGGGAGGCCACACCCACTTGCTCGTGGCCATCGATAAGTTCACCAAGTGGATCGAGGCCAAGCCCATCACTAACATCCGCTCGGAGCGAGCGGTCGAGTTCTTCACCGACATCATCCATCGCTTTGGAGTCCCTAACGTCATCATCACTGACAATGGCACCCAGTTCACAGCAAAAAGTTCTTGGACTTCGCGATCGGAACCACATCCGTGTGAACTGGTCGGATAGCCGCCTACCCTCGAACTAACGGCCAAGTCGAGCGCGCAAACGGCATGATCTTGCAAGGACTAAAGCCAAGGATTTTCAAACGCTTGAACAAACACGGCAACAAGTGGGTGGCTGAACTCCCATCCGTCCCGTGGAGTCTCGCGGACGACCGAGAGTCGAGCCACCGGGTTCACCCCGTTCTTCTTGGTCTATGGGTCGAGGCCATCCTCCCCACCGACCTCGAGTACGGGTCCCTCGACTCAAGGCCTACAACGAACAGACTAATCAGGAAAGGCTAGCAAACGCCATCGACCAAGCAGAAGAGGCTCGAGACACGGCGCTCCTACACTCTGCGCGCTACCAACAGAAGCTACGGCAGTATCACGAGAAGAATGTGCGCAAGAGGGACTTCAAAGTGGGCGATCTCGTGCTCCGTCGACGCCAAGATAACAAGGGGCGCCACAAGTTGACTCCTCCCTGGGAAGGTCCGTTCATCGTGGTCAAAGTGTTGAAACCAGGGACGTACAAGTTAGCCGACGGAAAAGGCTCGACCCTCACCAACGCGTGGAACATCGAACAGCCTACGTCGCTTTTTCTCCTAGGCCTCGATGCCTTGTACATATTTTCGCTTAAATTTTACCACTCGTATGAGTAAATAAGTCAATTTCTTACTTTTTGTTCATACGCAAGGTGGGCTCGACTTTGTTTCCACAAAGTCAAGCCCCCTCGGGGCTAGACCGGGGGGAACCCCCGAAGTCCTCGAAAAACGCACCTAGTTTTTTTCGAAAACAAGTGCTCGACGTAATCTTTCCCCTCCTCGCCTCGAAACTTTTCGAAAGCTAAGTATTTGCGTTACCTCGAGCTCGTCGAGCCGGGCGATCGAGCACAAGGCTTCCCACGCTTCCGAGCTACGGCACCTTAACTCATCCCCTCTCGAAATGGTTCGAGCACGCGCCAACACTTAGCTAAAACAAAGTAAAGGCGGGGAAGTGGAAAATGACATCAAGCGCAAGGAGAAAACTAGAGCATAACGATTAACGATTATAAACATCGAGTATTACGGTTCAAGGCCACTTGGGCCACTCCCATAACCAAAAATACTTGTTTTCTTACAAGGGCCTTGTTGCCCAGATTACGGCTCGCAGGCCGGTTGGAATCTACTCTACGCCTGCCGGGAGGACTTCATGCAGCAGATCGCCTCCAAGACGGGCGCCCGGTTCTTCAGCCTCGGCCTTGAGTTGCTCGATCCGGGGGTTGACCCCTCCTTCTTGCTCGCCCTCGACGTAGGCAAAGCCGCTCGCCACGGCCTCCATCCCGGTCCGGGCCTCCTCCCTCGAGACGCTGAACCCCGAGTAGAAGATAGCCATCGTCCGGCGCGCAGCGAAGACGAGGGCATCTCGGACACGGCCCCGCAGAGAAGCGCCGAACTCGACGACTCGGTTGGCGTACCCACGGCCGCGCCCGCCCCTCGACGTCCACCACGGGCGCGAAGCCCCGCTTGGCGCGAGGGTGTCGATGGCGCCGGTGATGCGGGCCTTGGACGAAACCTCGCCATCAAGCAACACCTGGGTCAGCCTTGCGTCCTCACGCGCCGCCACCAGGTCCGCCTCCAAACCTGAAAAAGATGACAAGAATCAAGTACTTAATCAGACACTCGAGCAACCCGTATAGGTCACGCACGAAAAAGAACTAAAAGACTCGAGCACTTACCGGTGCAGCGGGTCGAGAGCCTTTGCTCGCGATCAAGCGCCCGCGTAAGCTCACCCTCTTTTCTCTGGAGGACGCGCTCGACGTCGTGCTTCTCCACGCGCAGCTCCTCATAAGCCCTGCCGGCGCCCTGGATGGCGAGGTCTTTCGTCGTCATCTCTAGACGGAGATTGACCGCTTCCGTTCGGAGACTGCTCGCCCGCTCTTTCTCCGCTTCAAGCGCGCTAGAAAGGGCCTCTTTTTCGGCAGCCACCCGGGTGACCGTTGCCTGCAGCTCCTTCACGTAGGCCTCGACGCCGGACTTCTCCTTCTGGAGCTGCTCCATGTCTCGCTGCTTGGCCTTATAGCCCAGCAGCGCGGTAGCCGCGTCCTGCTTGAGTTGCTCGAACGCCGCATGCAGCTGCGCATAATTCTGACGAGCGGTCTCGGCCTCCTGCGCGGTTTGGGCGAGCTTCTCACCTGCCTCCTGCTGCGCTGCCCCGGCCTCCCGCGCCACTCGAGCGAGTTCGTCGTGGGCTTTCTTGGCATCCTCCTTGGCGGCGCTCAGGGCGGCGTTGGCCTCTCGAAGAAGCCGGGCAGACCGGTGCAGCTCCGCCTCAGCATCCCGCCCCAAGCGCACATACCGCCGGATCTCGTCCTCACTCTCACAGAGGGCGCGGATGTGAACCGACTTGGCGTATGAACTGCTTTGCGCCGTCTAAGCCACAAAAGAGGAAAAGTCAAATACAAATCACGATAAGTCCGAACAAAAGAAGGGAGGCCGTGCTCGAGGGTACTCACGTAAGAAAGCCGGGGCAGTCCTCGAGACGAGTGACGAGCGACCTTCGAGCATGTTCAAGCCACCGCCGGCGCTCCTCGGCCTCCATATGCGCCTCGAGCTCCTTCGATCGTTCATCACGATCGCAGGGCCTCGTGGTCGAGAGGGTCGGGGAGCACCGCCGGCGGCCTTTCCCATAGAGGGAATCCCTCCCGCATCTCCTTTTCGACGGAGGAACGGCGTCCTCTCACGGCCTCCAAATCAACGCCCCCGTCACCACCCGCTCGCCCGGGGTCGTAGGACGTTGCGGCGGCTCGGGAGGAGGACGCCTCCCCGGGCGAGCGCTCGTGCCTCGAGCCGCTCCGCTCTTCGATAGAGGCATCGGTGGGCTCAACAGTCCGAGACCAACCGACCGCATGTGGCCGTCAACGATAGCGCCGCCGCCGCCTTCCTTCCTCGGGCCTCCTCCGGTGATCGGCCTCGGACATAACAGTGAACTCCACCTCGCCCGTCGTCGAGTCGGGCACAAGGTGAGGCACCACGACCTCCCCTAACCGCGGCTGTGGCAGCGGCGCCTGATATGACGCCAGGCGGTGCTCCTCAAGTCGCTCCTCCCTTTGCTCGCCGCTCTGGTGCTCAGCCCGCTGCTCCACTTGCGGCTGGCTCTCCTCGACGCCAGCGGCGGCAGGCTGCACCACCTCCAGCTGCTGCTCCTCTTGCTCAGCCCGCTGCTCCACTTGCGGCTGACTCTCCCCGACGCCAGCGGCGGCAGGCTGTACCGCCGGTCCCACCTGCTGCACCACCGACTCCTCCGCCTTCTCACCCTCCCGTGTGGCAGCAGGGTGCTCCTCGAGCGCATCCTCTCGAGCGGCAGCCTGGGCCTCACCCTCCTCAACCCGTTGCCCCCGAGGACTCGACCTCCATGTCCCGAGGAGGGGTTGAGGCCCGGCCGGCCGAGCCTCGGCCACCGGTCCCGCTCCCGCATTTCCACATCTCCCACGGGCCGGTCGGCGGGCCGCGGCGTCTCCTCCCCCTCCTTCTCCCCGCGCTCCTCCTCGAGCCGGCGCAGCCGACCGGCCAGAAGGCGGGCGCCCGAGCTCGGACTCTCCTCGAGCACGATGGGCTGCTGCTCCGATCCGCCCCGTCGCCGCCTCGGCACCATTGCCCTTTGCTCGCCCGCCGCCGCGTCACCGGGCCGCGCCCCGACGATGTTGGGGTCTCGAGCGGGACGGCGGTCAAGGCCGTGGTGGTGGTGGCATCCTTCTCCTCCGCTGCCTTGGCCACGACCCCGACACCTACACGGGATGCGGCTGCCATCAGACTGCCGCGCTTGAGCGCATCCTTAGCCCGCTCTAACCAAATGGGAGTAGAGGGAGGAAGAGTCACTCCACTCGGCATCGACGGGTGCCGCTCGACCCTCCCGTGGTCCTCGGCCTCTTAGTAGGCACCATGGAAGGGAGGGATGGCAAGGACTGCAGGGAACGCTTAGTCCTGGAAGAAAGAGAAAAACAAAAACTTTCACTATGACAAAATACTCGCACACAAACAAAACAATGCAATAAGGGCTTCCGAGCCTCAGTTGCCCCTCCTCGAGTCACTCGAGGACTTGGGGGCCTCGAGCCCGCTGCTTGTGCCGCTCGGGGGCTTCGAGACCCAGGCGGCCGCTCCCGTTTTAGCCGACTCCTTGGGCGGCTCGGGCACAGCGTCCCTCACGGGATCCTGGGACCTGCGGGTCGAGATCCGCTCCGCTCGGCGGTCGCTAGAAGGAGCCCGGCGCTGCTCGCCGGACTGTGCAGAAGATGAAGTGCGCACATTTGCAGCCTCCTGCTGCCGGGTGTGCGCGCCCGTTGAAGAAGAACGGTGGCGGGAGGAAGATTCCCGCCGCGTCGGAGACGGCGCCCGCCCGCCATGGCTAGAAGGACGGGGCGACTCCTCCCGCCGCCCTGCTTGGGCCGGCGACGGCGCTCGAGCACCGCGGCTCGACGACCCCTCCTGCTGACCCGCTCGAACGAGCGACGAGTCGTCGCGCAGGAGGCCTGGCGCCAACGTTGGCTCCTGCACGCGAGAGCGAGCAAGCGTCAGGGCTCGAGCGACGACGGCGTCATCACTGTCAGTCGCATCATCATCATCATCGTCATCTTCCTAATCGTCCTCATCGGACGATTAGAGACTGGGGGTCCAGTTGGTCGGGTCCGCCGCCAGGCGTATTTCACGTTCCCGGCGGCACCTAGCCTTGCGCTTCTCCTTCTCCTCTAGCGCACGGGCCTTCTGCGCCTTCTCCTCCCTCCTCGAGACCACGACAGCATGTCCTCGTTCGCCCCTCAGGCGTCTTACCTCACGGGCGGGCGCATCCTCCTTCACCGGAGGCCTCGACTCCGCGTGGTCGTTGATGTTCTGGACAAAAGAACAGACCTCGATAAGGATTGCTCGAGTAAAACAAACGACGAAAAGAGGATCTCGAGAAAACTTACGTAGCCAAGCAGGTTGTACTCCGGACGCATGCGGAAGAGGCCGACTTGGTTCTCGCCAAAGTTCCTCCCCCCGTCGATTGCGTCACGCACCCGAGCCACGATCGTAGCGACCGGGAGAGGCTCGTCGGACATCCTGCTGGCCGCAAGCGCCGCAGTGGTCGGCGTTCTCCGTCATCCGGTCGAGCCGCGGCGGGCGCTCGGCGAGCGGGAGCACCCGGCGGCTGTGGAACTCGGCAACCACATGCGCGATGTTGAGGAAGAAGTTGCCGGACCTCCGGTTGCGGAGGCTCGAGATGGCGTCGAGCAAAGAGTTCATGCGAGGCTGGCGCGCCGCCGGCTGGCCATGCGCCCAGTTGAAGCCGGGCTTGGTTAGCACTGCGCCGGTATAGTCCGGGAAGAGGCCCCCCTCGTTGGGGAGGTAGAACCATTCTCGATCCCAGTTGGCGTTGTTCGACGACCACGTACCGGACAACCAGCATTCCTTCCTCTTCAGCCCGAGCGAGCAGGAACCCGCTCGAACATAGCGGCGGATCTTCGGCTGCACCGCCTTCTCCTTTTCCTCCTCCTCTTCCTCATTCTCCTCCTCGTTCTCCTCCTCCTCCTCGTCATCATCATCACCGTCGTCGTCGGCGGCCTTCTTGCTCTTCACCGCTTTGGTGAAAAGCGTCGCCTTGAAGACGTGGGTGAACAGGTCCCACTGCGGCGCCATCCCCAAATATCCCTCGGACACAGCGGCATAGGTAGCCGCGAGCGAGATGGAATTGGGGTTGAAATGCCGGAGCTCAACCCGAAATGGTGGGGGAGCGCCCGCATGAAGCGGCTCGGCCGCGCACCAAGTCCCCGCCGGTGGAACCCGATGAAGCTCGGGAATGTAGCCCCTGCGGGGATTGGGCTCGAGGTCGCCGTCGTCCGGCACCCTCCACTCGGTAACCCTCCGCCGGATTAGGCGGAAGTAATCCGCCGTTCACCAGATTGAGCAGCATTCCCTCGGTCACCGTAGACCGAGGCCACGGGAGCGCGTCCGCCATCACCACCGGCACAGAAGGCTTGGCGGCGCCCTTGCCCTTGCCCTTGCCTTTGCCACCAGCGCCCTGGCCGGAGCTCTGGCCCGTCTTCTTGGATGACCTCCCCATAACAGTGACGGGAGCGGAACGGGGAAAGCAACGGCGGCAGCGCAACACAAGCAGCGGTGGCGCTGGGAGCGGTGGCGCAGAGAACAGAGGCGGTCACGGGCTAGAATGGCGCGGCGATCACAGGCAGTGGCGGCAACGGCGATTGCAGAAGACGGCGGCGGCAGATTGGATCTAAAGCAGAGCACAACTGCTGGCGTGGACGGCGAGGAAGGCAAGATTGCGGGGAAGAAGAACCAGGAGCCTGCTCCTCTATATTTATAGAGCCCAAGATGATCCGCGTGAACCACGTTCAACGGCCCAGATTACGCCATCCAACGGCCGCGTGCACCCGGCGGACTCGACGAAAAACGGTAACCGCATTAAATGCTCTGACAAACCGTCACCTACTTTTTAGACGCACACGATGCGAGGTGGAGCGGAACCGTCGCCAAGCCACGATCACCACGATACGCCGGTTTCCGCCTAAAAAGGCGTGCTGCTTGCAACGGACAAACGCGCATTGAAGGGGCGCAATGACGGGACGTCTCGACGGACGGTCCCTTACACGGTAAGAAACCCAGGGACCCTGGTCCCACAAGTAAGTCTCGAGGAGCGGAGGCCGACCCACGGACGGGTTCGAACGGCCGCCCTCGAGCACCCGAGTTAGGGCGCCCATGGGAAAGGAACCCTCGAAAGGTTCCGCTCGAGAACGAACCCTCGAACCCAAATGGCGCGTCAAGGCGGGGCACTATGTATCTAAGGGATCCCGCCGACGGGAGGCACTCGAGCCGCCGGCCCCTCGAACGGGACCGGTCCTCTAGAAACTAAGAGCCCGGCTTCAATGAGAGCGCCCCGGGCCACAAGCCGTCTCCCTCGAAAGGAGACGAGCTCTCACTTGGACTACCCGCCATCGGCTCACGAGAGGGGTATGGCGCTCGCTCGACCGCGAGTAGTGTCGGACCTCTCGCCACTTGGATCGATCCAAGAGATCCGGTGGAACCGGATTACGACTCCGGCTCGGCCATTCGGGGCTCGGGGGCTCGAGTCACACAAACGACCCCCTCGACATGGGAGGAGCGGGGAAAACGGGGGCTCGAACAAGAGAACGAAATCTTCGCCTCGAGATGCCACAACTCCAATTAATAATACTCTTGCCCAAAATCGTTCATCTCAAAGCCCCTAGAGGAATGCCTCATTCCTCCGGGGCCTCGAAGCTACCCCCCGAGGGGGACGCGCGCGCCCCCACGGAGAAAGGACGAAATGACTCCTCGAAATACCGACAATAATCCCAATTCTAGGTACTTCAACTCCACTTCATGATCCCTTGTTTGAAGTTTCACAATCAAACAAGGGCTCGAAACTCTTGTCGGGTACCTAGATTAGGGGGTCCTAAATCAGGTACATTAAAGGAAAATAACCCAACCCATCTTACCTCTAAATCTCCCAGGAATTAACCGAGGAGAAACCCCAATCCTCCTCACACCGGGCCGGCCCACTACCAGCCCGCAAGACCTCAAAGACCCGCCGGCTCAAGCAACGGCCGCTCACCCGCTCGAGAAGAGAAATACGGAAACCGCTCGAGCGTGCGGCCGCCGAGACGATGACGTAAACCGCTCGAGCGAGCGACCGCTCGAGCGGGACGAAAACGCTCAAGCGAGCGGCCGCTCGAGTCCGCCCACAATCATTACCTATCCAAAGGCACGCACATGGCTACGGTATATGTAATAGTGGGAAGTATGCTTGCTCCGCCTAACCTCATGGCTACAGTGCGCGGCATAGTGAGAAGTATGCCGGTCGCTTCTCCTATTCCGCCGCCCATACCCGGAATTCGGGCGTGCCGAGCCGCACTATTACACCACGCCGGCACCGTGGCGCGTGCGGCACTCTCTCCTGACGCCATCGTCAACGCTCTGTGCCACCAACTACATCGTCCCGTCCCGTCGCTCGGATCACTGCCCCCTCGAGGCGGCTTCCAACCACTCGAGGAGTGGTGATGGACGCAACCAGAACAAGGGACGCACAGTGTTCTGTCTTTCCCACCTCGACGACCATACTGCGGGGTTCCCGGGCGCACGTGCTCGACTACGACAGCGCCATACCTCGACTACCTCAGCCCACGATCGAGAAAGACCAGCAGGCCATCAATGCCCACGCTGCTACAGGCTCGAGCCAGACCAAGCGGAGCGTCTACAGTCTCGACGACTTGACACGGTGCATGCAATTCGACGTCACGCCACGACGGCCCTATCTACCCTGTACTCCTGAGCCTCCCCTTGGCCTATAAAAGGGGATGCCAGGGCCTAGTCTAGAGAGGTTTTTTTTTCGGACGCCTTCATTCACGACACGTTTCCCCGCACGCTAAGTCTCAGGACTCGCTTGTATTCACCCCTGTACAAGCACCCCGGTGCAAGATAATACAAAACTCACCCCTCTGCTGGACGTAGGGCACTCTTTGCCTGAACCAGGATAAACGATTGTGTCCATCTTGCATCACCATCCGGATTGGGGAGCACGCATAGAAATTTACTCGTTGGTGTAATACCCCCCGGGGTACGAAACACCGACAATTTGGAAGTTTGATTCGGAACTGACCTACCGGTAGTACCCACCGGTAGTACTGGTGGAAGACCGGTAGTACCGGTAGTTCATTTTTGCGTGAACCTCACCTTTTGCACAAAACTGGTCCAAAAAATATAATTATTACCGGTAGGACCGGTACTACCGCTAGTACAATTCTGTGCGAAAAGCACGCAATCTCTCCGGCGGCATAACTCTTGCATCCGGACACCAAATTGGATGTTCCATATATGCTTTTCGATCGTCTCGACGAGAAGAACGCAATGGTGAGGTCCATTCTTGCATTTTGTGCCCGTTATCTTCATTGGCCAATTTTGAGTGTCAATACATGCCCCCCTATTTTCAGGTGAATTTGTCAATGAACCTGAAAATACTCTTCACCTGTAACCGACTAGCAACTATACCCATCACATCGGCTGGTCAGCGGCTAAGGGCGATGTATACATCTGCCATCTTTTGTTCTAAGGGAGATACGTGTATCGGCCATTGTTTGAAAGAACTCTAGGCTTCTTGCCAAACACTTGGAAAATACTTCTCAGGCATCTTCCGTCGATTGCTCTTGGGAGATTATCAACTTGCATCATCTCCACTAGCTTATTGGAATTTTCAAGCAACACTTCAATCACTCCATAATGTTCTTCCAATTTGGTGACTTCTTGCCAAACCTTGGTAACTTGATCTTTGTTTTTCTTGATGCCACCTCCTTGAGATATTTTCTTTTTGATGAGCTTGATCGAAATTTCATGGATCTTTTCCCACAAACTTGTTTCCTACAATCTTGTCTCGGACTACATTTGTAATACAATGTGGGAGTCCTCCAAATCGGTACTAGAATTACTAAACTAAATTGATTTGGCACACTATTTGACGAATCAATGGCGTATGCTTTAGAAGAATTGGTTAATCCGACTATTATAGTCGGTCGAGCCAATTTACTTGTACCTGCATAGAAAAATATGCATTGGCTATTGTTATATATGAAAGTTACGTTCACCGACGCTGTAGCCATATGCCTGTTGAGCTTATCATGTTGGCCCTCAAATTTTCATGCTTTTGGTCTCAACATGTTATACCTGCATGGAGTATAGTATTTTCAACCCGAATAAAGACTTCACATTCGGTTTGGGTATTGACAAATACAGTCATAATCGGCTGGATGTCTTAAAATTATGAGAATCAATAATCCTTATAAGCCGATTAATTGAAATAAAATCTCCATGGGTAACAAATAGGTAATTGATCTCATATCCTGAATCAATTCCATGCTCAATAATAAAATCAGCAATGACTTGACACAAATGATTTTTCAATGATTCAAAAGTCAAGTCATATTCAGATAGAGTGTATGCCCACTTGCCCATCCTAACAATGAGGATTAGCCGATGTAAAATGCACACATCGGCTTGGCATGCAACGACACATGTACTTGGTAAAGAATGCTTAGATAAACAAAGTACGGTGACGAGCATATATATTTTCAGAACCTGGGCATACCTCACTTGGAATCATGAAGACATCAATCAATATTTATGATGCACCTCTTCTTTTGTCCTCTTGAATCAAAGCAACACCGTTGTACCTTTTTTGGCAATAATTCCCGGATGCACGAAGAACAGGTGGTGTTGATAGAGAATCGACGAGAAGCTCAATTAACTGAATTTATAATCGGCTTCTAAATTTCACTCAAATTCTATGATGATATGGACCCGATTATCAATCGGCTCTAGAGAGCTTTCAAAATCAGCAAGCTTCTCTTTGACAAGCAAATCATATCATTATGCCCCCCGGGCCTAAAAGCCATCAAAATAAATCACAGAAGGGGTCTTTTCAATAGCACGATGGTTGCTAGCATTCATCGGCTAATTGCATGCTAAGGACGATAATAAAGTATGGCCGATATGAATTCATCTACATGAGTACGCATAGCCGAAATAGAATATTTCAGCTATCGATTATTGGTAAGCATAATAATTCGGCAACCCTTCATAACATGAAGATCCCCACCAAGGATCAAAATAAGAAACCGAGGGTTGACTATACATACCATGAGATGAATTCCATATAAACATAGGCAGAGAAGATGGATGATGCGAATATCAAAGATTTTGATGATTTGGTGCAAATCTCCAACTTAGCAATTGCTTCTTGAAACTTCTTCTTCTATCCTTTGCTTTCATTGCACCACCTCGCTTGAACATCATCCTTCTGGGCTTGAATTCTTTCTTTTAGAATCCATGCTAACCCCTTTTTTTCAGCTTCTCTTCACTAAGTTTTTGCAACTTCTTTTCTTGCCACTTTGGTAAACCGATTGAGCATATCGTTTTGTTTTGTTTTGGACAGCGGCAATTCCTTCTTGTTCTTTGGCACTTTCATCTTCGTTTATTCAGATTTGACACCTACAAAATCATTAGATGATTTTCTCGCTTCTTTGCCACCTACAGCCGGATTTTTCAGCAATGTAATTGGCTTTTCGATTGTTGCATTCAAATCTGAACTCTTCTTCTTTCGGCCATCATATTTCACACGGTAAACTTGTTTTACCGCTTTCTTCTTTGGTTCAGCTCGGACCGATTCTCGATCAAATTGATCGTTATGAGATGATGATCTTTCGAATATCTAGGAGCTGCATATTCTATATGTTGTGGCCTGAAATATGATGGAACATGTGCACTTTTATCAACCCGGCCCCAAGATGAATAAGGATGAAAGTATGCAGGTTGTGATCCATAAGACATGGGAATTGGCTGCTCAAAAGGATGATATGTTGCTTGCTGCATGAGATCTCTTCTTTTGCAATTCCTCTCTTGAGATTTGCGCTTTGGAGGCAATCTTAATGGCTGGACTTTCTTTGATCTATTAGCCGTATTTGCTTTGCTTATCTTCTCATATCTAGCTAGAAGGTCTTCGAATCTAAGCTTCGGTCTTCTATCTTTTTGTTTGTAGTGAGCTTTGCCTCCATTAGCAGTATGGGTATCCTTCTTCTTTTCTCCATCTTGATAGATATGCTCTAAAGAAGGATCCTCAGCTGATTTTCCTTGCTCAATGGGATCAATCGGCTTTTGCTTTAGTTGAAGAGATTCCACCTGCCCCCAGTGTCTTCGAAATTGAAGTGACATTGCTATCCCCTAAAATATGTTCAATTTGTATATCTTGGACAGCAACCTTGTCTTCACGTGAGGGCTCATCATCTCTTTCTTGAGCACTTGTATCTTGAGCTTTGAATGAATCGGCTAATTCAAGCCGATTTAAAACTGCTTGCCATCAAGACCAATTGAATCCAATTGGTCTAATTGTTGAGCTTCAAAAAATCTCAATTGGCCTTTATCAATGGCCGATTGGATTACACGACGAAACATATTGCAATTACAAGTATTATGATCATAGGAATTATGCCACTTGCAATATGTAAGCTCTTCTAAGTTTTGAATTGATGGCAAAGCATTGTGATCAATGATTCTAATAAAATTGTTCTTGAGTAATATATCAAAAACATGATCACAAAAAGTAAAGTCAAAAGTGTACTTTGATTTCTTCAACCGATTCTTTTGTGGAGTCGGTTTTAGAGCTAGGCAAATGAAGGGATCAGATTTGACATCAACCCATTCGGCCACACCTTTGCAACTACTTTTAGAAAGTTTTAACTTTGACAAAACAGCACCATCGGCCTTACCATGTAGCACAATTTGTTGACCGATAGAATCTAAATTTGTCTCATCTTCAACAAATATAATGCTAATCCTAATCGGTCTTTTCCAACTATTTACAAGGATATCTCTAATAGATGCAAAAATTGAAATAGTTTGACCGGATTGGAATTTGAGCAAAATATTTGTATTTTGTACCTTGTTGATTATGTTGGAGAGATGTGTATCCTTGATTTGAATGATGTTACTTTCCTTCTCCAAGGAACAATCAATAATAGATGCCGAATTATCCAAAGACGCATCGACAGCTGCAGGAACCAAACAAGTCGGTTGAGCCGATCGTAAGTCGGCTAGGCCGACTTGGGCACTAGCATTGTGTGGAATCGGCTTAGTCGACTTGGAAGTCATCCTAGCTGATTCGAGGCAAACAAGCTGCCTTTCCTTCTTGCTTGTCATCAACAATGCGATAATCGCTAGATAAGTACACTACCCCTTTAGCTCCTGAAAAGTCAAGTCTAGCTTGTTTTTTACGCTTTTTATGCTTTTCGCTTTTTGAGTGCCCACTAGTAATCCACTTTTGGCCGATGACTCAACTGTAATCGGCCTTTTCTCATAAAACATACCAAATTGTTCATAGAATAAATCCTTTATTTGAGACCATGAACCAATGTATTTAGGTAAAGATGTAAACCATGTAAAAGCAATACCAGTAAGGGATAAAGGAAAATTTCAAATTTTCATATAGTCTTCATCACCGGCATGTGCAAAAGCCAACTCGCAAGAGATACGTAGAAATGTGTCCCACAACAGTTTTATCATCTTCACCACTGAACTTTTCAAACTTAGGTACCCGCCATCGACTAGGAGATTTGACATAATCAATGGCTAATATGTATGGCCTGTGATAAGTAGGTACCTGCCATTGAGAGGAGCCACATGGATTTCTAGTTTGGGCTAAATCTTCTTCAATTCGGCTAGAGCTGCAAGTAGCATATGAAGCCGAATCACAAGTAATGGCTCTCTCACACTTTGCTGAATTCTAATTAATTCGGCTTGAGCTAGTGATAACATGTGAAGCTGAATTATAAGAACTACTCTTAACACATCTTGCTGAATTTTCATTGATTCGGCTAGAGTTATATGAAGCCGAATTATAAATAGGAGCATTATCATAAGGTGCTGGATTTTGAGAGTAATTGGCTAAGTAATTAGAATTGTCATAGCCAATTATCTTATTCATCGGCTTGTCTTGTGATGAAATCACATGTTGTGAACTTACAGCCGATGAAAAAGGATTTACATGTTGAATGTTGCTAGAAGAACCAATACTAAAAGAATTTTCAGCAAGCATCGGCTCTTGATCATGATATGAATAATTAGAAGAATAAGCCGATGTATCATATCTAGTATCATCACTAGCAACACCAACATGGCAATTTATATCACTTGCAAAATAATTACTAGAATCATAAGATGCATTTGCAAGTTGTAACTCATGATTATTGTAGTAGTAACATGATGAATCACCTTGGTACTCCATGATTTAGGGTTTGACCACCTTGCTGAATTTTCCAATAAGAAGCGCACCACGTTGCCAAGTAGCAAACGAGATCACAAGGAGTCAAAACTAGATGCAATCGGTCTTTTTGGGCCGGATTGAATGGTAATGGCGATCACAAAAAGATGGATCGGTGAAGATTAAGAGCTAGGGCAAAAAGATTCGGCTGCAAAGTAGAGCCGAAGCAATCGCTCCCCAGCGGAGTCGCCAAAAAGTATGTTGACACCGAGATGTTCCCGGCGCCTAACACACCACACGTGGGCCTTGGACGCCCTCGAGGTAGCCTTGAAGCGACCCGTAACACAGCGACGACGCAGCGTGACCGGCAAACCGATCTAGAGACCGATAGGCCGATGTAGAGCTTGTCGACGGCCGGAGATAACCGAAACCTTTCACGGTGAAGAGCGGCGAGGTTTACAAGCAAACCACCAAAGGATAAATCAACGTGCTTACGGGACGAAGAACCGACTAGTTTCTGAGCAAACTAGCAAAGGAGTCATCGAAGCCCTAGCCTGAGAGGGGTCTCGTCAGGGCAAGGAGGTCGTCGGTTGCCCTAGGTCGGCGGACGAGCCTAGGACGCCATCCTTGATCGCCTGGATCAAGCCATGGGACAGCACGGAGCTGGAAGATAGAGCAAAGGTAGAGGATAGATTGGTTTGTTTGTGTTTGGTTGACGATTGATTGGATGGGATCAATCGGCCATGATCCTCTCATATATATAGAGGGGGGTGGTCTTATCCCAGTAGGAAACAACTCCCAGACACAATCTCCAAGTTTCCCACGTCCAACACTGACCCAAAACCGATTTAGGAAAAGATCGGTTCGAGATTTGGAAGTTTGATTCAGAACTGACCTACCGGTAGTACCCACCGGTAGTACTGGTGGAAGACCGGTAGTACCGGTAGTTTATTTTTGCACGAACCTCACCTTTTGCACAAAACTGGTCCAAAAAATATAATTATTACCGGTAGTACTGGTCCCAGGACTGGTACTACCGCTAGTACAATTCTGTGCGAAAAGCACGCAATCTCTCCGGCGGCATAACTCTTGCATCCGGACACCAAATTGGACGTTCCATATATGCTTTTCGATCGTCTCGATGAGAAGAACGCAATGGTGAGGTCCATTCTTGCATTTTATGGCCGTTATCTTCATTGGCCAATTTTGAGTGTCAACGAGAAAACAAACACTTTAATTGTATATAATTTTGTAGCTTGCATAACTTATTAATTACTTCAAAACACCGATCTGATGTCTTCCATATTCAGAAGGCACCAGCACTTTTTTGCAAATTTGCATTTTAAGGAGATGTGCCCACAGTTCTCATCCAATCTTGTGTAAACAGGGTAGATAGTGTCCAATTTCACCCCATGTCTACCCAAATTCCTTCCGTGAGGAAGACTGTTACGTGCTAAATTGATGTGGCGAGAAGGGATGATTCTAGTCTAGTTCTGTAATGTGAATTATTATCTTCATTTAGTAAGGGGAAGAGGATGTATATATAGCATCACTACATAAGGAAGGCCCGTTCGGCCGTTTTTCTCTACTAGGTCAATACCCGTGCGTTGCAGCGGGAAAACATAATATCATGTGTGTTATACTATTATCTAAAATAGATAATGTAATCATAATGTTTGGAACGTCAATATTACCTGAGAAATTTCAATATAAAAACAATTTAACTTCAATTCGTAAGTCTTTTTACACATTTGACATCCGATTTGCAAGTCTTTCGAGTGTGCTGGATGCCCCTGCCTCCTTTTCCTGCGCGAGATCAGAGTGTGCACCATCTAATTTCGGACCGCCGCCGACTCCGGGCGATAGGCGACTAGGCGGCGGGCGGCGGCGGGCGCTTCCTCCGGCGAACTTCTGATGACCTAGGGGATCTCCGGCGGAGAAAAGTAGGAGATTCGACGCGGGAGAAGACGCTCGTCCTTGTGGCCGGTGAGTTTTCTCTCGTCTCGCTTCATTCCGGTTGATCTCATGGGGTCGCCCGACGAGGACGATCCCCTGTTTCGTGCGCTGCGCGACAGGGACGCTTGGAGGGCGGCGCATGGGATGATCCCGACTCGGGAGGAAGGTGCGCGCGCAGCTGCGGCCTCAGGGGGGGTTTGGCTTGATTCCCAGCGGGCGGAGTAGAAGGTGGTACGGGGGAGCTCGTCGAGGTCGGAGCCATTGCCGGAGGGGATGGAGATGAACTCTGTACATGAGGTCCGGCCGGTGTTGGGAGCAAATCCGAAAGGGCGAATAGGAAACCGTCGATTGACGCTGGCCCCGACACCTCGGAGGAATATGGAATTGGAACTCAGGGCGACGAATTCTGCAGGGAACTATCAGCCGACTACCAAGGGGGGGAAATTGTGGGCTAAGAAGTTACTTGCTGATGAGATTAAACTCCAATTATTCAGAGGAGGAGATGATCCATTGGCTGATTTGGAGCAGGCTTGTGATGATTTAGAGGCAGCTATGGATAGGATGAGCAAGGTGCAGTGGGGATCAGCACAATTGCAAGCACCAAACTCATCTGGGGTGAATGATGAACAGATTTGCTCTGATCAGGAACAGGGAGAACAGGGGGGAATGAGTGAGTCGACAGGGGGGGATATTGTGTCTAGCTTCAAACTACAGGAAGTGGGCTGCAATGATATCAGGTTTGAGCACTCTTGGAAACTAGGGAATGGGCCTGTGAGAAATGGGCCGAGCCCAGGATTTTACTGGATACCCAAGAATGCCATTGACCTACTGTTGGGGGGAACAACCTCCACTAGGACCCCCCTACTTAGCTCCGCGGCCCTGACACGGGCCAAGACAGGCAAAACGGCCAGGCAACTTTGGACAACCTCCGCGCCGGGCGCCCAATTACGGCGAAGGTCGCTAGGCTCGTCCTAGCGATTCGGCGAAGGTACGTCATACCTCCGCGTTCGGGCTCTCTAGTTCTCTTGTCGCGCGGTATATGAGGATTCGGGAGGAGCCTCCCGGGACCTTCGCGATGGGCGGAGTTCTCAAGGACCTTCGAGGATGGTAGCTCGGCCACTGGCCTTATAGGCGGCGGAAGACCTCGGACGATCGCCCACGGGATCAGGACGGGGCAGCGCCGAAGACCTGACGCGTGGCGGCACCAAAGGGCGACGCGTGGAGCCTCGAAAGGCATGGCACGTGGCGTCCTGGGATAGGTCTAAGAGGAGATGTTTTTAATTTGCAAAGTACAACATTGCCCCTGTTAAGGCCCACATGTAAGTGTAACCAAGGGTGAAACCCTAATGTAAAGAACCACATGACCCTTGGTATGGCCTATAAATACCAAGGGTAGGGCAAGTGTAAAAGGGGGGGCTGGACATTTTTTAGTCCCAATTAATGCAAAACCCCTAATGGGACCCACCGATCCTTGTCCCATTTTGGCAACCTGTTTAGGTCTCACTTTACATGGGAAACCTTCGCCCTCCTCCTCCGGACCCGGCGAAGGTAGGGGGCAAGAGTTTATACCAACGGTTGGCGCCGTCCGTGGGGTCCGAACAAAAGAAGCAAGCCATGGCTCCAAACATCAGTGAACTTACCTCAGCATAGGGAGCCAACGCAGATCCGACCCTCACTGGCGGAGGTGTCGTTCTGCCAAATCCTCTCTCAGAGCAACCTCCGATCGAGCAATCGGCCAACACGGTAGTTGATCCCAACCCGGACCAAGTCGCACCGGAAGTCGGCGGCGAGCGTCGGTGGTCGGGGACATCATCATCCGGCCCGCACCCTCATACCTCCGGAGATGGCATCGCCAACGGATCCACGACCGACCGGCGAAGCTTCGGAAGAAGAAAAGTTGGCCGAGGCATCTAGAACAGACTTCAAGAAAGCATCCTCGGCGGCAAAAGGCACCTAGAGCAAATCAACAAGGAATCAAGAGCGGCAACCATCCGGCGCGAACGAAGAAGCGACGAGCTTCGCCGCATCGAGCTAAGCATCGAACGGCCGAGGCGACGACGGAGGTGAGAAACTACGAGACCCGCTCTCCCGGGGCATGCGCCGTCGCACAACCTCCGATCGAGCGACGGCAAGATCCCCACCCACCACGCCCGAACCGGACCTCCGCGCCCAACATACTTCACCGGCGCCGGCGGCGAGGTGTTCCAGAGCCAAGAGCAGCGCCGCGGGTCCCGCACTACGACTC
Source organism: Themeda triandra (assembly GCA_018135685.1). Lineage (NCBI taxonomy): Eukaryota > Viridiplantae > Streptophyta > Magnoliopsida > Poales > Poaceae > Themeda > Themeda triandra. Next base: position 102,135 of record JAENPR010000402.1, read on the forward strand.
CAAATCCCCCCTTTCATACGACCTTTCAACAATCCCACAGCTACCTACGGGGTCATCATGGCAATTTCCGGAGGTTCAGGGGAGGATTATGGCAATAAAAGACAGCGCAGAGAGCACTTTCACCGGGTCAATCATGTAGCTGCGAAGGTCCTCACGAAATGATCATTGGTCGCACATTCCATTGACCTTCAACGGCTCGGATCTCAAGCTCAAGCAATACCCACATACCGATGCGATGGTCATAGAAACAAACATCGCAGGCTAGACAGTGACCAAAATCCTTGTGGACAATGGCAGCTCCGCCGACATCTTATTCACATCCACCTTCGACGGCATGAAGCTCGACAGAAATAAACTTCAACCGGCAGGACCTCCATTGTTCGGATTCGGAGGCCAGCAGATTAGAGCAATCGGAAAAATCACTCTACCAGTATCCTTCGGCAACAAAACCATCACCCGCACAGAGCACATCACCTTCGACGTAGTTGATATCCCATACAACTACAATGCCATCTTCGGGAGGGGCACCATCAATCAGTTCAATGCTGCAATTCATCCTGGCTACCTCTGCATGAAAATGCCAGTGCCCGGAGGTATCGTAGCCGTCTACGGAGACCAAAACACGGCCAGAATAGCGGAGCAAGCAGCCACTCCGGGCGAAAAACGTACATTGCTGCGGGAGAAGGAGCGAGATAGCGGCAAGAAGAAGAACGAAAAGAGCAACGAGAAGCGAGCCGAAAATAGACGTAGCACAGCTACCTTCGCGCGCGGCCGGAGGAAGAGACAAAAAGATTCAGCTATTCCGGACGATCCCGAAAATAAAGTCACCATATCGGCTCTGTTAGATACCGAACTTGAAGCTCAACTCATCCGGTTCCTCCGCAATAACGGCGATGCCTTCGCATGGTCGGCTTCGGACCTCGTCGGTGTAGACGAGAAAACTCATCGAGCATCACCTAAACGTCGGCAAAGATCACCCTTCGATAAAGCAAAAGCTCCGCAAAATGTCGGAAGAAAGGAAGCAAGCCGCCAAAGCGGAGGTAGATCGCCGCTAAAAGCGGAGGTTATTCGCGAGGTCAAATATCCAACCTGGCTCTCTAATGTGGTATTGGTACAAAAGAAGAACCTCAAGTGGCGAATGTGTGTTGATTTCACAAGTCTCAACAAGGCATGTCCAAAAGATTGCTTTCCGTTACCCAGGATAAGTACCATTGTGGATCTTGCCGTTTGCGGGTTGTGAGCTTTTATCTCGCTCGATTGCTTCTCCGGCTACCATCAAATGCGGATGAACAAGGACGACGAAGAAAAGACAAGCTTCATCACCCCGATGGCACTTTTCGCTCGGAAGAATGGCGCAACGCAGCCCAACCTTCGCCGCATGACGGCGGAGGTCTTCAAAGATGACCCAACAGTCTCGGCTTATGTTGATGACATTGTGATCGAGCAAACTCGGGACCAACCATATAGCCGATCTGGCTAGAACCTTCGACAAGCTCAAAAAGGCGAAGCTCAAGCTCAACCCCGAGAAGTGCATCTTCGAGAGTCGGCAAAGGGAAACTTCGGGATGTCTTGTCTCGGCTAGAGGAATCGAAGCCAATCCAACAAAAATAGACGCAATCGTTTCCATGTCACCTCCGCGTCAAGGAAGTCACGCTCGGCGCCTAACCGGTCGGTTGGCTTCACTTAGCGAGATTCATCTCGCGGTCTGCGAGAGCGGGGGTTGCCCTTCTTTGATGTACTCAAAACCCGCGAACCTTTCAAGTGGGGCCCGCCCGCGGGGCCGCCTTCGATAGTCTCAAGCGTACTTACTCAAGTTAACAACCCTCGCGAGCCCGGAACCTTCGGAACCGCTATTGCTATACGTCGCGGCTTCGCCTCACGCGATCGGTGCCGTTTTGGTCAAAGAAACCCTCGAGGAACATCAAAGACGCATGATTCCCGTTTATTACGTATCGAGGTCCTCGAGGGTCCCAAGAAGCATTATTCGTGAGCTCAAAAAAATCGCATATGCGGTGGTTATGGCTGCAAAGAAGCTCAAGCACTATTTTCAGTCTCATCCCATCACAATACCTTCGCAGGTCCCTTTGGATAACATCTTCAGAAACCCGGAGGCAGTGGGCAGAATCGCCAAGTGGGCTTCGCAACTCAGCGATTACACGTTAACCTTCGTTGGCAGACACACGATTAAATCGCAAGCTCTAGCAGATTTCATTGCAGACTGGACCCCAGATCCTCACAACAAGGCAGAAGACATCGAACCTCCGTGGATAGTGCACGTGGACGGAGCATGGGCGCCCAAGGGGCCGGAATCGCAGCAATCCTAACTTCACCTTCGGGAGTCCGGCTCGAGATACGCCGCAAGACTCGAGTTTCAATGCACCAACAACTCGCGAGTATGAAGCCGTCCTCTTGGCCCTTGCGAAGCTTCGTGCCCTCTCTGTGCGCCGGGCGATTATCCGGACCGACTCTCAGGTGATCGCCGGCCACATCGAGAAAACTTTCAAGGCAAAGGATCCGGAGCTACAGAAATACCTTCATCTTGTCCGCAGCGAAGCTTTCTTCTTGGGCATCACCACAAAGTCCATCCCTCGCAGTGAGAACAGGGAGGCAGACGAAATAGCGAAGGCCGCAGCTCAATTAACTCCACTACCTCCGAACGTTTTCTTTGAGACCTTCGCAGCACCTGCAATTGCCTGCAACACACCTCCAGTGAGAATGGTCAACATCATATCCAGCGAAGATTGGCGGGCCCCTATCATAGCTTACATCAAAGGGTTCTATGAACCTGAGTCGAAGGAAGAAGAAAAAAGAATGATTCAAAGAGCGCGAGGGAATAAAATCGAAGGCCAGAATCTGTATAAGGCCTCGGTCACGGCTCCTTGGCTAAAATGCGTCGCCACAAGCGAAGGTATCGCCATACTCAAAGAAATCCACCAGGGCATCGTGGCTCGCACAATGGCCCAAGGGCTCTAGTTGGAAAGGCATTCAGACAAGGGTTCTATTGGCCCACCGCTTTGTCCGACGCTTCCTTGCTGGTGCGACACCTGCGAAGGTTGCCGACGGGCCGCCAACCACTCTAACGGACCCGGGGCTCCGACCACTTTGATCTGCCCGACATGGCCAATGCAGCGTTGGGCCATGGATTTGGTTGGACCCCTACCGACCGCTCCTGGAAAGCTCCGCTACGCGGTGGTAGCGGTGGAGTACTTTACCAAATGGATCGAAGCTCGGGCGCTTGCCACCATCACCTCCGCTACGGTACAAAAGTTCTTCTGGCAACAGATCGTATGTCGCTTCGGCGTCCCAAGGGATCTCACAGTTGATAATGGAACCCGGTTTGTGGCTTCGCCTTCAAAGAGTTTTGTTTCCAAATCGGCACCAAAATCCATTTTGCCTCGCCGACATCCGCGAGTCCAATGGGCTAGTCGAAAGGGCCAATGCAATCATCCCGCAAGGAATCAAAAGAACCTCACGGACAAGCCCTTGGGCAAATGGGCGGAGGAGCTCATCACTTGTCGTTTGGTCGACAACACCTCCGATGGCGAGCCACTGGCATCACTCCATTTAAGCTGCTCCATGGAGAAGAAGCCGTGCTCCCAGAAGAGCTCCGCCACGGGTCACCAAGAACTACCACCGATGCCAACACTCAAGATGAAGCGCTCGACAAGGACCTACTCGAAGAAGTAAGGTGCAAAGCAGTCAACAACCTCCGCAGCTACCAGGCTGAAACCCAGAAGTGGAGAGACAAGAAGGTCTCACCATGTGACCTCCGCCAAGGAGACATGGTTTTGATCAGGAAGCAGAACGCGAAGATGGCAGGCAAGCTCCAAGACAAGTGGCTTGGCCCCTACATTATCACAAGCTCTGCAAGACAAGGCTCGTTCCACCTCCAGGATGCCGAAGGTCGCGAACTACCGCACACATGGAACATCGACGACCTCCGCAAGTACTACCCTTAGCGTCTCACAAAGAACCATGTAATCTTTACCTTCGCATCGTTTTTTCCTTTCTCTTCTTCGCATACATAGACTATCCTCGCACTCTTTTTCCTCATGTCAGGGCATGAGGTTTTTTAATGAGGCAAGAAAATTATGTAATATAGCAAAGTTTTATTTCCCTGAGATTCGCATGTCAACCACCGCTGAAACGGACTAGGCCATGCCTTGCCCTCATCAGCAGCCGCTATAAATGCAGGGATTGCCTCGGGCCGACAATCGACCCCAGTCAAAGGTCACCCCGACGCAAGCCCATCCACAAACCCCCGCCAGACGGGCCAGGGGCTGCGATGAAAGCAAACTCCACCTCGACCCCCGCAGAGGGCGAGGAGCGGAGCTACCAAATTCCGCAGACCCCCGCCAGTCGGGCCAGGGGCTGCGATGAAAGCAAACTCCACCTCGACCCCCGAGAGGGCGAGGCCGGAGCTATCAAATTCCGCGAGAACCCCGCCGCGGTCGGGCCGGGGGCTGCGAAGAAAGCAAACTCCACCTCGACCCCGCGAGAGGGCGAGGGCGGAGCTACCAAATTCCCGAGACCCTCGCCGGTCGGGCCGGGGGCTGCGATGAAAGCAAACTCCACCTCGACCCCCGCAGAGGGCGAGGAGCGGAGCTACCAAATTCCTTGACGCCCGCCGGTCGGGCCGGGGCTGCGATGAAAGCAAACTCCACCTCGACCCCCGCAGAGGGCGGAGCGGAGCTATCAAATTCCGAGACCCCCGCCGGTCGGGCCGGGGCTGCGATGAAAGCAAACTCCACCTCGACCCCCGCAGAGGGCGAGGGCGGAGCTACCAAACTCCGCGGACCCCCGCCGGTCGGGCCGGGGCTGCGATGAAAGCAAACTCCACCTCGACCCCGCAGAGGGCGAGGAGCGGAGCTATCAAATTCCGTAGACCCCCGCCCGGTCGGGCCGGGGCTGCGATGAAAGCAAACTCCACCTCGACCCCGCGGAGGGCGAGGAGCGGAGCTACCAAATTCCGCGGACCCCCCCGGTCGGGCCGGGGCTGCGATGAAAGCAAACTCCACCTCGACCCCCACAGAGGGCGAGGAGCGGAGCTATCAAATTCCCGCAGACCCCCGCCGCCGGGCCGGGGCTGCGATGAGCAAATCCCACCTCGACCCCGCCGAGGGCGAGAAGCGGAGGTACCAAAACTCCGCGACCCCCGCGCCGTCGGGCCAGGGGCTGCAATAAAAGCAAACTCCACCTCGTCCACCGCAGAGGGCGAGGAGCGGAGGTACGATATTCGCCACCCAAACAAAAAGAGCTCCAAGACATCGATCAACCCTACACCCATTACCCCAAAACCAAAGCTAGTGATACAGAGTTCCTCCCACGCACAATCAATAGAGCTCAGTCCCAAAACCTCTCCGTTCAACACTAAGTCTCAACCCTTCACCCGCAGCCAACACACCCTCACATGTAGCCTTTACCCATTAAACCCTCGCCGTACAAACCAAAACGACGAATTAAAAGCTTCGTACGCCCACCTAACTACTATACCTACCCCAGTACCTTACAATTCCCAAGCATTCAAACCAAATCACAAGCCTTTACAACAGCCCAACTCCAGTACCATCAAAACACGCTTATATAAGCAAGATCCAATAACCAAAACAAAACACATCAAGCCATGTCCGACCATTAGCAAAAACCTATAGGAATGAGAGGAGCCAGGAAGGAGGGCCTAAGCCAGTGTTTGAGCCGAAGATCTTGATTCTGTAGTGTAGCCACTTTAGCACCGCTCCAGCCAGCCCCAAAACAATGCCGCCGCAACCTCCGCGCCTAATTCCTCCGGAGGTCAGGAGAATGAAGCGCAATACCCTTACCACCTACCACTTGCACACACCCTCCGACAGCCACCTCCGCGGCCAAACCCAGCATCTTTATACAGTCACGCGCAAGGCCACAACTTGACGTCTGGCACTGCACATACCTTCGCTGGGAACCTAGGAAAAGCAGCACTAGAATCAAAGTCCAAGCAGGCAAATGCAAGCAAACTAGTGCTCGGCTTTAGACACTGCCCGCTCACGACTGCCGCGACGCAACTATCCTCCGCGGCTCTACAACCTCCGGAATACCTTAGCAACCAAGGTTCATCATCGTCGGAACCTCCCGGTGAAGAGGGCATGAATCACCCCATAGAATAGCTGTTCCAAAGGCCAACCGGCGCCATGTAAACACATGTAGGCTAAGCTCCGCTTACGGCGCAAATGATCCTGTGTCGCTAAATATAAGTCTTTGTAACTTTACTACCTCCGCAAAACATACGCGAGCCTCGCTTTTGAAAAGTTGGGCGTCACCGCGCTTTACTACCTCCGCAAAACATACGTGAGCCTCGCTTTTTGAAAAGTTGGGCGTCGCCGCGCTTCCCTACCTCGCAAAACATACGCGAGCCTCGCTTTTGAAAAGTTGGGCGTCGCCGCGCTCTTACTACCTCCGAAAACATGCGCGAGCCTCGCTTTTGAAAAGTCGGGCGTCGCCGCGCTCTTACTACCTCCGAAAACATACGCGAGCCTCGCTTTTGAAAAGTTGGGCGTCGCCGCGCTTTACTACCTCCGCAAAACATACGCGAGCCTCGCTTTTGAAAAGTCGGGCGTCGCTGCGCTCTTACTACCTCCGCAAAACATACGCGAGCCTCGCTTTTGAAAAGTTGGGCGTCGCTGCGCTTTCCTACCTCTGCAAAACATACGCGAGCCTCGCTTTTGAAAAGTTGGGCATCGCCGCGCTCTTACTACCTCCGAAAACATGCGCGAGCCTCGCTTTGAAAAGTCGGGCGTCGTCGCGCTCTTTACTACCTCCGTAAAACATACGCGAGCCTCGCTTTTGAAAAGTTGGGCGTCGCTGCGCTTCCCTACCTCTGCAAAACATACGCGAGCCTCGCTTTTGAAAAGTTGGGCGTCGCCGCGCTCTTACTACCTCCGAAAACATGCGCGAGCCTCGCTTTTGAAAAGTCGGGCGTCGCTGCGCTCTTACTACCTCCGAAAACATACGCGAGCCTCGCTTTTGAAAAGTTGGGCGTCGCCGCTTTTTACTACCTCCGCAAAACATACGCGAGCCTTGCTTTTGAAAAGTTGGGCGTCGCTGCGCTTTACTACCTCTGCAAAACATACGCGAGCCTCGCTTTTGAAGAGTTGGGCGCCCTGCGTTTCACTACCGCATTTCATTACCCCGCGAACAAGCACAACTTTCATTAACAACAACAAGTTAAAAGTTTCCTTTACAAGTCACCTCCTCAAGCGACCATGAGGGTCAACATAATAATGCAACACTCGACCACGCTTCCGCCGAGATCGTGGTCGAGTCACCTCCGCGACCATCGATTGCACGACCCCTTCCAATATGTCGTCAACAAGCTCCTCCGCAACCATGCCAACAAATTCCTCCACGTCCGTGATAACTATCTCACAACTGACCCAACATATTCGTCGCCTTCGTCGTCGCTAATAACTATCACCTCCGGAGGAGGCCACCGATTTGCGTCGGTCTCATCATCGTCATCAATGAGGATCGGGCGCTCCAAGAGCCTCGCCGCCTTTTTACCACAAGTGGCAAATCGCCTTCAAGCACCCTCGAGCGAAAACATTGCCGGAGATCACGCGTGTCTATCTCTACCGGTTCCTCCTTCGGAATAAGCAATCCACTACTACCTCCGGATTCCCCAGTCCGCCTCCCGCGGCCAGGGGTCCGGAGGAGTTGGCGCGACCTTTGAACTGACCGATCATACTTCGCCACTCTCCACCACCAAATCCTATCAAATGTTGCATGAGGATGTTTGCCCCTCGATTAATCCAACCGGCTCCCGTCATAAAAAAATCTTGACGATTCAAGATCGCGGAACCACATTAAAAATGGCAGGCCCAAAATCCGGAGGAACGCGTTAGCCGAAGGCACACGATCGGTGCTCGCCAAACCTCCGCCCTAACACTCGAAACCAAACCCTCGCACAAAACAAGCGGAGATACCCGGGCGTAACGCCAAAACACCGATCGAATTCAAGAAGGGAAAAGCCCGAAGGTAGCACCAATCAACCAAGCCGAAAAGCCTTATGGCTCAATGTATCTTACAAGCATCCGGAAAGCACACGCGCAAGTGGTTCAAGAAATGTTTCTCTCTAAGTCTCACCAAAAAGAAGATAGGTCCAACCAGCGATACTCTAAGCCTGGTCACCGGGGGTAACACCCACCTGTCCGTCTGCGGAGCCCTCCGGAGGTGGGTTGATCGCAGGGGCAGCACCAGACTCCTGCGCTCCTGTGTTCACGGGTCCTGGCGCCGAACCCCCATCGACGGATGTCCCGGTGGTCGTCGTGGCGTTGCCTTCCTCCGGAGGTGGCAAATCCTGCGTCCCCTCATCCAGCATGTCAATCTGCAAAAGTCAGGAAAGTCCCTTTAGAAATCAAAGCAACTCAATAATCCGAACAGTTATTCACGGATAAGAAAGCCACGCGACCCTCACCCCGCAAAGCAACCCCAAAGAACGATCTCGTACGCCAATCTCGTACCTCCGCAGACAGTGAACTTATCAAAAGCCGCGTGGCCCACGGAGGCGACCATTGAGTCTTTCCTAGCTTCGCGGACCTCATCCACGGTGGGCCAGCGGAAGTCGGCGCCAATGATCTTGCGGGCATGCTTACTCCCCGCATCTCTAAGAGCGCAGGCTGTGGCCGAACCCCCGCAGAAAATCCCCGCCTCGATCAGCTGGTCAAAAAAGGGCATCAAATAGTTCAGCTCATTCTTCAGCCACTCCGCATAACCTTCGACGCTGGGTTCAGCGGGCAGATCGCTGGTGGGTGCCCCGCCAGTATGCGCCAGCTGCGCGTCGAAGGTCTGCTTGACCTCCGCCATGCGGGACACTAGGGCGCGCATCAAGTCTGCTTCCCTCTCCTCCGCATCTATAGCGCGCTTCTCAAAGCGCTCCTTCTGACCCTCAGCGTCCTCCGTCCGTTTCTTCATATCTTCAAAATCTTTGTTGGCATTCCGAAGCTCCGTCCTCAGATCCACGCTCCGCGATACAGCAGCTTCGCAATCCTCATGGGCTTTCTTACGTGACTCGCGAAGCTTGTTCATATCAGTCTCATGAGAAGCTTGCTCCGCGAGGAGCTCCTGAACTCGCCGTTCGAGCTGACGGTTCTGTTTCTCCAGCTCCGCAATCCTTTTCTTCGCCTCAGCCTCATCCTTCGAGCACCGCTGCCGTGAACCCCGCGCAAGCAAAATTGCTTCAATCATCTTTGCCTCAATATCAATCAAGTTGTTCTCAACCTTCTGACCCGCCAGCAACAGCTCCGCCTCGGGCACACTGACACGCCCAAAAGCAGGGACCAAAAACCTCCGCTCCGCATCGCTGCAGATCAACCGGCAATCGCGGAGGTCGGCACTAGTGTACAGGTGCGCCTTAGGGTCCACGACCCCCACCGACTGGGCGAAGTAGGGCAAGGAACTCGGCGATGCTTCACCCAAACCCTTCTTTCCAGGCTCCGTATGGGGCGGAGGTACAGCTTCCTCCCCATTGACCCGGACATGGATCCCTCGTACTCCGGCCGGCTCGTTGCGAGCGCCGGAGGAAGTCTCAAGCATCCACCATAGCCAAATCTTGGTCTCCTCCTCCTTGTGGCTCCTCCGCCGCCTCCTTGATCGGCAGCCTTTTGCCGGACCTCCGCAAGGACCTCGCGCTCGGGAACATGGGGCGAAGTGATATCCACGTCCTCTTCCACCTTGTTGCCTGAACGACCCGAAGGAGACGAGCTGCCAGAAGACTTGTTGTCGCTGCTGCTGCTGCTGCTGCCACTGCTGACACTCAAAACCGGAGGTGGTCTTGGCACCGCCAGCGAAGCCAAAGAGGGCACGCGTCCTCTTCCGCTCCCTCGTCCCCGTCCACCCCTAGGCGCCAGTGGAGGTCGCTGGGCGACAGGGAGAACATCCAGTGCCTCCTCCGTAGACACAGCAGAAGAGAAGGCCGCGCCAGAACGAGTAGTGCCCGTCGACCCACCTCCGCGGCCGCCAGCCGAAGTCCTCCGGATCTTCCCGCCCCCTCGACCACCTCCGCCGGCCGGGCGGGACATCATCGCTAGCCGAGACCTCGGAGGTCTCCGAGGCCGTTTCTGTCGCCGGCCGCTTTTTAGCCCGCTTCTGCTTCTCCTTCGCTGGGGCAGCAGCTTCAGCCTCGCCCCGGTACTTGACGCCAAGCAGGTCATAAACCCGATTCACCCGGGTGACCCCTTCCATCTCCTCCTTCATCTTTCTCTGCTCCTCGGCGTCCACTTTCCCAACGAGCTCCAGCACCTCCGCTTCAACCACACCACGAATCTTCTTCAAAGCCTCCGCCTCGCTCGCAGCGGAGGAGAACTCCTCCGCCCAAACAGCGCGGAGGTTCGGCAAATTCAAGTCCTTCAGAAATTCGTACCCCATAGCCGCATAAGATGACGGCCCTTCCTTCGCCAGGCCCGTCCAATCATGGTGGTACTCAGCGAAGACATCTCGCTGCGCCATACACCGAGAAAGGTCGCGCATGGCGTCCTCGCAAAGCCGCGACCCTTGATCGGAAGCGGTGGTCACTTTCAGAGTATCCTTGTCCGGAAGCGGGCGAAGGCCGCCCACCAAGTCACGCCCCTCCGCGTCATCCAAATGGTAGTAGAACCATTTGTTAAGCCATCCTTCCCACTTGTTCTTCTGGGCTTGCACCGGAACCTTCGCGTTGTTCCGACGGCGGAACGTAAGAACCCCGAATTGCATGTCCTCCGTCATCGTCTTGTCGCCGGTGGTCACCGTCTTCATCTTCCTCTGCACATGCATGCTGTGCACCTTCGCGAAGCCCTCCACAGTCGGTTCCACCCCTTGCGAGTGGCACCCCCACACAAACGCGCAAAGCTTCGGGAAGCTATTGGGCGTCAGGTGATGGAACTGGACGCTGAACTTCCGCAGAGCCCCCAGCACCAACGGGTGAGGCGGAAACCGGAGCCCCGCTTCAAAGAAAGCTTTAAAGACAACCACCTGGTTGTCGTCAGGGTGCGGCGTCAGCACACCACCGGGAGCCGTCGCCCTGCCCCTCTCCAGCCAACCTCTGGCAGCAAACCTATCGAGATCCCCCGCCGCCACAGAACTAGCTCCGATCTCATAAACAGGGACGGTGCAAACAGTGCCCATAGCGTCAGTCCCCTTCGCTTCAGATCCCTTCGCCATCAAATGAGTACCTCCGCTCCCACAGACAACCTCTACTCCCTCTCTGAGTACCTCCGCTCTCACAGACAACCTCCGACTTCCTGATGCCTCTCACCCCCGCACGAGTCTACAACCTCCGGGTCTGAACGAGCGAAAGTAAACTGGCAGCGGAAACAAAGGCACGGCAGCAGGTAAAAAGTGTCTCTTTCAACCCACCCTGACTATTTATAAGCCGGGGAGTTTCACCGCGGTAAAGGGCGGCACCAATCTCGAGGATCCGACGATCCACGGTCGGTAAAAGCGCCACGCAAACCCTAACCGTCCCGTCGCCGCCACGGTTGCGAAGCCCGGTCCGGCCCATTAATCGATTAAAATAAAGTGCACCGGGGCCCCGGACTAAAACGGGCCGCGAGCAACGGTTGGGCGTCGTCAAGGAGGTGGACCTCGGGCGACACGCCACCGGACCATTCCCCCTCTTTTCTTAAGGGCGTTGCTCCGACCCCGCCAGCCGGGCCGAACCATCGTGGGGCTACCGTTGGGGGAACAACCTCCGCTAGGACCCCTACTTAGCTCCGCGGCCCCGACACGGGCCAAGACAAGCAAAACGGCCGTGCAACTTTGGACAACCTCCGCGCCGGCGCCCAATTACGGCGAAGGTCGCTAGGCTCGTCCTAGCGATTCGGCGAAGGTACGTCATACCTCCGCGTTCGGGCTCTCTAGTTCTCTTGTCGCGCAGGTATATGAGGATTCAGAGGAGCCTCCCAGGACCTTCGCGATGGGCGGAGTTCTCAAGGACCTTCGAGGATGGTAGCTCAGCCACCTGGCCTTATAGGCGGCGGAAGACCTCCGGACGATCGCCCACGGGATCAGGACGGGGCAGCGCCGAAGACCTGACGCGTGGCGGCACCAAAGGGCAACGCGTGGAGCCTCGAAAGGCATGGCACATGGCGTCCTGGGATAGGTCTAAGAGGAGATGTTTTTAATTTTGCAAAGTACAACATTGCCCCTATTAAGGCCCACATGTGAGTGTAACCAAGGGTGAAACCCTAATGTAAAGAACCACATGACCCTTGGTATGGCCTATAAATACCAAGAGTAGGGCAAGTGTAAAAGGGGGGGCTGGACATTTTTTAGTCCCAATTAATGCAAAACCCCCTAATGGGACCCATCGATCCTTGTCCCATTTTGGCAACTGTTTAGGTCTCACTTTACGCGGGAAACCTTCGCCCTCCTCCTCCGGACCCCGCGAAGGGGGGGGCAAGAGTTTATACCAACTTGATTGGCGCCGTCCGTGGGGTCCGAACAAAAGAAGCAAGCCATGGCTCCAAACATCGTTGAACTTTCCTCGGACGGGAGCCAATGCATCCGACCCTCGGCCGGCGGAGGTGTCGTTACGCCAAATCCTCTCTCGAGCAACCTCCGATCGAGCAATCGGCCAACCACGGTAGTTGATCCCAACCCGGACCAAGTCGCACCGGAAGTCGGCGGCGAGCGTCGGTGGTCGGGGACATCATCATCCAGCCCGCACCCTCATACCTCCGGAGATGGCATCGCCAACGGATCCACGACCGACGCCGAAGCTTCGGAAGAAGAAAAGTTGGCCGGGCATCTAGAACGGCTTCAAGAAAGCATCGTCGGCGGCAAAAGGCACCTAGAGCAAATCAACAAGGAATCAAGAGCGGCAACCATCCGGCGTGAACGAAGAAGCGAGCGAAGCCGCCGCATCGAGCTAAGCATCGGAAGGCGGTGAGGCGGATGCGGAGGTGAGAAACTACAGAGACCCGGCTCCCCCAGGGCATGCGTCAGTCGCACAACCTCCGATCGAGCGACAGCAAGATCCCCACCCACCACGCCCAGAACCGGACCTCCGCGCCAACATACTTCACCCGGCAGCCGCTGGCGGAGGTGTTCCAGAGCCAAGAGCAGCGCCGCGGGTCCCGCACTACGACTCCAAATCCCCCCTTTCATACGACCTTCAGATCACCGAGTGGCCCCAAGGCTTCGCCATGCAACATCTACCGCGGTATGATGGCACCTACGAGCCGCGCCAATATCTAATGTCCTATGAAGCTATTGTCTCAGCTGCCGGAGGTGACGAGGACATCATGGCCAAAGCCTTCGTGATCGTGGCGGGAGATATTGCTCAAACCTGGTACAGCAACCTCCGGCCAGGATCCATCCGATGTTGGGACGACCTTCGCGAGAGAATCTGCACAAACTTCAAAGGTGTCAGTCGGTCTGCGGCCAAGGCCACCGCTCTTTTCAATTGCAAACAAAGAGTTGATGAGCCATTACAAGATTGGTGGAAAAGATTCCTCAACACCAAGAATCGCAACCCGGTATCACGGATGAAGTCATGATTCCGCGTGAACGAGTTGCATCCAGCGGGACCATGTTCATCGAAGCCGTCCAAGAAGGGAACCGAGAACCATCGCGAGCTATATGACATCATGGAAAAGCAAATCGGAAGCGAGATAACAATGAACGTGTCAAGTCTCGTCGTCCCAACCTCCGCAACGTCAACAAAGAGAGCGCAATCCGAACCCTCGCAATGAGTACCCTCGCATCGACATGGGAAACGTCAACGCTATTCATAGCAAGCGATCGCAAGCTCGGCGGCACCCTCGCCGGCCCGGACAACCCCGCCACAGTCGATAGAAGACCCGCCAACTCGATCGCCAGAGACGGCAACCTCCGTTTGCATTATTGCCATTTCGTGGAAAAGCCGGCGACCACTACACCAAGCAGTGTGTATGGTACATCAAGGGACTTGAATGCAGAGACGGCCAAGCCCCACCAGCTCCGCAGGCGGGAACAGTCAACCATACCCGAGAGCAGCACCGAACCCCGCAACCGCAACCCGGGGATACAACCACGGCCATCGAGCTCGGCAACCCCGTATCGGCAACCAATTTACTACCCTCGGCCGCCCTTCGCTCGGGGTCAAGACGCTCACAACCAACGGCGGCAATACTACCATCGCCAAGCACAACAGCGGTACCGGCAACTTCGGCCAATCGCTCATCAAACCCAAGCGCAAGCCTTACCTCCGCCACCACCTCTACCAAGTATTACCTCCGCCACAACCAATTAAAGTTGAAGGAGAAGCACAGGAGCACGGATACGGCGGTCAACAATCCCACAAATGGCTACCTACGGGGTCATCATGGCAATTTCCGGAGGTTCAGGGGAGGATTATGGCAATAAAAGACAGCGCAGAGGGCACTTTCGCCGGGTCAATCATGTAGCCTGCGAAGGTCCTCACAGAAATGATCATTGGTCGCACATTCCATTGACCTTCAACAGCTCAGATCTCAAGCTCAAGCAATACCCACATACTGATGCGATGGTCATAGAAACAAACATCGCAGGCTGGATAGTGACCAAAATCCTTGTGGACAATGGTAGCTCCGCCGACATCTTATTCACATCCACTTTCGACGGCATGAAGCTCGACAGAAATAAACTTCAACCGGCAGGACATCCATTGTTCGGATTCGGAGGCCAGCAGATTAGAGCAATCGGAAAAATCACTCTACCAGTATCTTTCGGCAACAAAACCATCGCCCGCACAGAGCACATCACCTTCGACGTAGTTGATATCCCATACAACTACAACGCCATCTTCGGGAGGGGCACCATCAATCAGTTCAATGCTGCAATTCATCCTGGCTACCTCTGCATGAAAATGCCAGCGCCCGGAGGTATCGTAGCCGTCTACGGAGACCAAAACACGGCCAGAATAGCGGAGCAAGCAGCCACTCCGGGGCAGAAAAACGTACATTGCCTGCAGGAGAAGGAGCAGAGATAGCAGCAAGAAGAAGAACGAAAAGAGCAACGAGAAGCAGAGCCGAAAATAGACGTAGCTGGCTACATTCGCGCGCGGCCGGAGTAAGAGACAAAAAAGATTCGGCTATTCCGGACGATCCGAAAAGAAAGTCACCATATCGGCTCGTTAGATACCGAACTTGAAGCTCAACTCATCCAGTTCCTCCGCAATAACGGCGATGCCTTCGCATGGTCGGCTTCGGACCTCATCGGTGTAGACGAGAAAACTCATCGAGCATCACCTAAACGTCAGCAAAGATCACCCTCCGATAAAGCAAAAGCTCCGCAAAATGTCGGAAGAAAGGAAGCAAGCCGCCAAAGCGGAGGTAGATCGGCCGCTAAAAGTGGAGGTTATTCGCAGGTCAAATATCCAACCCGGCTCTCTAATGTGGTATTGGTACAAAAGAAGAACCTCAAGTGGCGAATGTGTGTTGATTTCACAAGTCTCAACAAGGCATGTCCAAAAGATTGCTTTCCGTTACCCGGGATAAGTACCCTTGTGGATCTTTCTTTGCGGGTTGTGAGCTTTTATCTCCGCTCGATTGCTTCTCCGGCTACCATCAAACTGGATGAACAAGGACGACGAAGAAAAGACAAGCTTCATCACCCCGATGGCACTTTACGCGGAAGAATGGCCGAGGGCTTCGCAACGCAGCCCAACCTTCGCCCGCATGACGGCGGAGGTCTTCAAAGATGACCCAACAGTCTCGGCTTATGTTGATGACATTGTGATCCGAGCAAACTCGGGACCAACCATATAGCCGATCTGGCTAGAACCTTCGACAAGCTCAAAAAGGCGAAGCTCAAGCTCAACCCCGAGAAGTGCATCTTCGGAGTCGGCAAAGGAAACTTCGGGATGTCTTGTCTCGGCTAGAGGAATCGAAGCCAATCCAACAAAAATAGACGCAATCGTTTCCATGTCACCTCCGGCGTCAAGGAAGTACGCTCGCCGCCTAACCGGTCGGTTGGCTTCACTTAGCGAGATTCATCTCGCGGTCTGCAGAGCGGGGTTGCCCTTCTTTGATGTACTAAAAACCTGCGAACCTTTCAAGTGGGGCCCCGCCGACAGCCGCCTTCGATAGTCTCAAGCAGTACTTACTCAAGTTAACAACCCTCGCGAGCCCGGAACCTTCGGAACCGCTACTGCTATACGTCGCAGCTTCGCCTCACGCAGTCAGTGCCGTTTTGGTCAAAGAAACCCTCGAGGAACATCAAAGACGACAGATTCCCGTTTATTACGTATCAGAGGTCCTCGAAGGTCCCAAGAAGCATTATTCAGAGCTCGAAAAAATCGCATATGCGGTGGTTATGGCTGCAAAGAAGCTCAAGCACTATTTTCAGTCTCATCCCATCACAATACCTTCGCAGGTCCCTTTGGATAACATCTTCGTAAAACCCGGAGGCGGTGGCGGAATCGCCAAGTGGGCTTCGCAACTCGCGATTACACGTTAACCTTCGTTGCGACACACGATTAAATCGCAAGCTCTAGCAGATTTCATTGCGATTTGGACCCCGAGATCCTCACAACAAGGCGAGAAGACATCGAACCTCCGTGGACGGTGCACGTGGACGGAGCATGGGGCGCCCAAGGGGCCGGAATCGCAGCAATCCTAACTTCACCTTCGGGAGTCCGGCTCGGATACGCCGCAAGACTCGAGTTTCAATGCACCAACAACTCGCTGAGTATGAAGCCGTCCTCTTGGCCCTTGCGAAGCTTCGTGCCCTCCTCGTGCGCGGGCGATTATCCGGACCGACTCTTAGGTGATCGCCGGCCACATCGAGAAAACTTTCAAGGCAAAGGATCCGGAGCTACGAAATACCTTCATCTTGTCCGCAGCGAAGCTTTCTTCTTGGGCATCACCACAAAGTCCATCCCTCGCGGTGAGAACAGGGAGGCGAGACGAAATAGCGAAGGCCGCGGCTCAATTAACTCCACTACCTCCGGATGTTTTCTTTGAGACCTTCGCGGACCCGCAATTGCACCGCAACACACCTCCGGTGAGAATGGTCAACATCATATCCGGCGAAGATTGGTGGGCCCCTATCATAGCTTACATCAAAGGGTTCTATGAACCCGAGTCGAAGGAAGAAGAAAAAGAATGATTCAAAGAGCGCGAGGGTATAAAATCGAAGTCCGAAGACTGTATAAGGCCTCGGTCACGGCTCCTTGGCTAAAATGCGTCGCCACAAGCGAAGGTATCGCCATACTCAAAGAAATCCACCGGGGCATCGTGGCTCGCACAATGGCCCAAGGGCTCTAGTTGGAAAGGCATTCGAGACAAGGGTTCTATTGGCCCACCGCTTTGTCCGACCTTCCTTGGTGCGACAACTGCGAAGGTTGCCGGCGGGCCGCCAACCACTCTAAGGCACCCGGGCTCCGACCACTTTGATTCGCCCGACATGGCCAATGCGGCGTTGGGCCATGGATTTGGTTGGACCCCTACCGACCGCTCGGGAAAGCTCGCTACGCGGTGGTAGCGGTGGAGTACTTTACCAAATGGATCGAAGCTCGGGCGCTTGCCACCATCACCTCCGCTACGGTACAAAAGTTCTTCGGCAACGGATCGTATGTCGCTTCGGCGTCCCAAGGGATCTCACGGTTGATAATGGAACCCGGTTTGGACTTCGCCTTCAAAGAGTTTTGTTTCCAAATCGGCACCAAAATCCATTTCGCCTCAGTCAGACATCCGCAGTCCAATGGGCTAGTCGAAAGGGCCAATGCAATCATCCTGCAAGGAATCAAAAAGAACCTCACAGACAAGCCACTGGGCAAATGGGCGGAGGAGCTCATCACTGTCGTTTGGTCTCACAACACCTCCGATGCGCGAGCCACCGGCATCACTCCATTTAAGCCGCTCTATGGAGAAGAAGCCGTGCTCTGAAGAGCTCCGCCACGGGTCACCAAGAACTATCTCCGATACCAACACTCAAGATGAAGCGCTCGACAAGGACCTACTCGAAGAAGTAAGGTGCAAAGCGATCCAACAACCTCCGCGGCTACCAGTGAAACCCGGAAGTGGAGAGACAAGAAGGTCTCACCACGTGACCTCCGCCAAGGAGACATGGTTTTGATCGAGGAAGCGAACGCGAAGATGGCGGGCAAGCTCCAAGACAAGTGGCTTGGCCCCTACATTATCACAAGCTCTGCAAGACAAGGCTCGTTCCACCTCCAGGATGCCGAAGGTCACGAACTACCGCACACATGGAACATCGACGACCTCCGCAAGTACTACCCTTAGCGTCTCACAAAGAACCATGTAATCTTTACCTTCGCATCGTTTTTTCCTTTCTCTTCTTCACATACATAGACTATCCTCGCACTCTTTTTCCTCATGTCAGGGCATGAGGTTTTTTAATGAGGCAAGAAAATTATGTAATATAGCAAAGTTTTATTTCCCTGAGATTCGCATGTCAACCACCGCTGAAACGGACTAGGCCATGCCTTGCCCTCATCAGCAGCCGCTATAAATGCAGGGATTGCCTCGGGCCGACAATCGACCCCAGTCGAAGGTCACCCCGACGCAAGCCCATCCACAAACCCCCGCCAGACGGGCCGGGGGGCTGCGATGAAAGCAAACTCCACCTCGACCCCCGCGAGAGGGCGAGGAGCGGAGCTACCAAATTCCGCGAGACCCCGCCGGTCGGGCCGAGGCTGCGATGAAAGCAAACTCCACCTCGACCCCCGCAGAGGGCGAGGAGCGGAGCTATCAAATTCCGCAGACCCCCGCCAGTCGGGCCAGGGGCTGCGATGAAAGCAAACTCCACCTCGACCCCCGCAGAGGGCGAGGAGCGGAGGTACGATATTCGCCACCCAAACAAAAAGAGCTCCAAGACATCGATCAACCCTACACCCATTACCCCAAAACCAAAGCCAGTGATACAGAGTTCCTCCCACGCACAATCAATAGAGCTCAGTCCTAAAACCTCTCCATTCAACACTAAGTCTCAACCCTTCACCCGCAGCCAGCACACCCTCACATGTAGCCTTTACCCATTAAACCCTCGCCGTACAAACCAAAACGGCGAATTAAAAGCTTCGTACGCCCACCTAACTACTATACCTACCCCAATACCTTACAATTCCCAAGCATTCAAACCAAATCACAAGCCTTTACAACAGCCCAACTCCAGTACCATCAAAACACGCTTATATAAGCAAGATCCAATAACCAAAACAAAACACATCAAGCCATGTCCGACCATTAGCAAAAACCTATTGGAATGAGAGGAGCCGGGAAGGAGGGCCTAAGCCGGTGTTTGAGCCGAAGATCTTGATTACGTAGTGTAGCCACTTTAGCACCGCTCCGGCCCGGCCCCAAAACAATGCCGCCGCAACCTCCGCGCCTAATTCCTCCGGAGGTCGGGAGAATGAAGCGCAATACCCTTACCACCTACCACTTGCACACACCCTCCGACAGCCACCTCCGCGGCCAAACCCAGCAGCTTTATACAGTCACGCGCAAGGCCACAACTTGACATCTGGCACTGCACATACCTTCGCTGGGAACCCAGCAAAAGCAGCACTAGAATCAAAGTCCAAGCAGGCAAATGCAAGCAAACTAGTGCTCGGCTTTAGACACTACCCGCTCACGACTGCCGCGACGCAACTATCCTCCGCGGCTCTACAACCTCCGGGAATACCTTAGCAACCAAGGTTCATCATCAGTCGGAACCTCCGGTGAAGAGGGCATGAATCACCCCATAGAATAGCTGTTCCAAAGGCCAAACTGGCGCCATGTAAACACATGTAGGCTAAGCTCCGCTTATAGTTCGTGCAAAAGATCCTGTATCAGCTAAATATAAGTCTTTGTAACTTTACTACCTCCGCAAAACATACGCGAGCCTCGCTTTTGAAAAGTCGGGCGTCACTGCGCTTTACTACCTCCGCAAAACATACGCGAGCCTCGCTTTTGAAAAGTTGGGCGTCGCTGCGCTTCCCTACCTCTGCAAAACATACGCGAGCCTCGCTTTTGAAAAGTTGGGCGTCGTCGCGCTCTTACTACCTCCGAAAACATGCGCGAGCCTCGCTTTTGAAAAGTCGGGCGTCGCTGCGCTCTTACTACCTCCGAAAACATACGCGAGCCTCGCTTTTGAAAAGTTGGGCGTCGCGCGCTTTACTACCTCCGCAAAACATACGCGAGCCTCGCTTTTGAAAAGTCGGGCGTCGCTGCGCTCGTACTACCTCCGAAAACATACGCGAGCCTCGATTTTGAAAAGTTGGGCGTCGCTGCGCTTTACTACCTCCACAAAACATACGCGAGCCTCGCTTTTGAAAAGTTCGGCGTCGCTGCGCTTTACTACCTCCGCAAAACATACGCGAGCCTCGCTTTTAAAAAGTTGGGCGTCGCTGCGCTTCCCTACCTCTGCAAAGCATACGCGAGCCTCGCTTTTGAAAAGTTGGGCATCGCCGCGCTCTTACTACCTCCGAAAACATGCGCGAGCCTCGCTTTTGAAAAGTCGGGCGTCGCCGCGCTCTTACTACCTCCGAAAACATACGCGAGCTTCGCTTTTGAAAAGTTGGGCGTCGCCGCGCTTTACTACCTCCGCAAAACATACGCGAGCCTCGCTTTTGAAAAGTTGGGCGTCGCTGCGCTCTTACTACCTCCGAAAACATACGCGAGCCTCGCTTTTGAAAAGTTGGGCGTCGCTGCGCTTTACTACCTCCGCAAAACATACGCGAGCCTCGCTTTTGAAAAGTCGGGCGTCGCTGCGCTTCCCTCCCTACCTCGCAAAACATACGCGAGCCTCGCTTTTGAAAAGTTGGGCGTCGCCGCGCTCTTACTACCTCCGAAAACATGCGCGAGCCTCGCTTTTGAAAAGTCGGGCGTCGCAGCGCTCTTACTACCTCCGAAAACATACGCGAGCCTCGCTTTTGAAAAGTTGGGCGTCGCTGCGCTTTACTACCTCCGCAAAACATACGCGAGCCTCGCTTTTGAAAAGTTGGGCGTCGCCGCGCTTCCCTACCTCTCGCAAAACATACGCGAGCCTCGCTTTTGAAAAGTTGGGGCGTCGCCGCGCTCTTACTACCTCCGAAAACATGCGCGAGCCTCGCTTTTTGAAAAGTCGGGCGTCGTTGTGCTCTTACTACCTCCGAAAACATACGCGAGCCTCGCTTTTGAAAAGTTAGGCGTCGCTGCGCTTTACTACCTCCGCAAAACATACGCGAGCCTCGCTTTTGAAAAGTCGGGCGTCGCTGCGCTTCCCTACCTCGCAAAACATACGCGAGCCTCGCTTTTGAAAAGTTAGGCGTCGCCGCGCTCTTACTACCTCCGAAAACATGCGCGAGCCTCGCTTTTGAAAAGTCGGGGCGTCGCCGTGCTCTTACTACCTCCGAAAACATACGCGAGCCTCGCTTTTGAAAAGTTGGGCGTCGCGCGCTTTACTACCTCCGCAAAACATACGCGAGCCTCGCTTTTGAAAAGTCGGGCGTCGCTGCGCTTCCCTACCTCGCAAAACATACGCGAGCCTCGCTTTTGAAAAGTTAGGCGTCGCCGCGCTCTTACTACCTCCGAAAACATGCGCGAGCCTCGCTTTTGAAAAGTCGGGCGTCGCCGCGCTCTTACTACCTCCGAAAACATACGCGAGCCTCGCTTTTGAAAAGTTGGGCGTCGCTGCGCTTTACTACCTCCGCAAAACATACGCGAGCCTCGCTTTTGAAAAGTTGGGCGTCGCCGCGCTCTTACTACCTCCGAAAACATGCGCGAGCCTCGCTTTTGAAAAGTCGGGCGTCGCTGCGCTCTTACTACCTCCGAAAACATACGCGAGCTTCGCTTTTGAAAAGTTGGGCGTCGCTGCGCTTTATTACCTCCGCAAAACATACGCGAGCCTCGCTTTTGAAAAGTCGGGCGTCGCTGCGCTCTTACTACCTCCGAAAACATACGCGAGCCTCGCTTTTGAAAAGTTGGGCGTCGCTGCGCTTTACTACCTCCGCAAAACATACGCGAGCCTCGCTTTTGAAAAGTCGGGCGTCGCCGCCGCGCTTCCCTACCTCCGCAAAACATACGCGAGCCTCGCTTTTGAAAAGTTAGGCGTCGCCGCGCTCTTACTACCTCCGAAAACATGCGCGAGCCTCGCTTTTGAAAAGTCGGGCGTCGCTGCGCTCTTACTACCTCCGAAAACATATGCGAGCCTCGCTTTTGAAAAGTTGGGCGTCGCTGCGCTTTACTACCTCCGCAAAACATACGCGAGCCTCGCTTTTGAAAAGTTGGGCGTCGCCGCGCTTCCTACCTACCCGCAAAACATACGCGAGCCTCGCTTTTGAAAAGTTGGGCGTCGCCGCGCTCTTACTACCTCCGAAAACATGCGCGAGCCTCGCTTTTGAAAAGTCGGGCGTCGCTGTGCTCTTACTACCTCCGAAAACATACGCGAGCCTCGCTTTTGAAAAGTTGGGCGTCGCTGCGCTTTACTACCTCCGCAAAACATACGCGAGCCTCGCTTTTGAAAAGTCGGGCGTCGCTGCGCTTCCCTACCTCTGCAAAACATACGCGAGCCTCGCTTTTGAAAAGTTGGGCGTCGCCGCGCTCTTACTACCTCCGAAAACATGCGCGAGCCTCGCTTTTGAAAAGTCGGGCGTCGCGTGCTCTTACTACCTCCGAAAACATACGCGAGCCTCGCTTTTGAAAAGTTAGGCGTCGCTGCGCTTTACTACCTCCGCAAAACATACGCGAGCCTCGCTTTTGAAAAGTCGGGCGTCGCTGCGCTCCCTACCTCGCAAAACATACGCGAGCCTCGCTTTTGAAAAGTTGGGCGTCGCCGCGCTCTTACTACCTCTCGAAAACATGCGCGAGCCTCGCTTTTGAAAAGTCGGGCGTCGCTGCGCTCTTACTACCTCCGAAAACATACGCGAGCCTCGCTTTTGAAAAGTTGGGCGTCGCCGCGCTTTACTACCTCCGCAAAACATACGCGAGCCTCGCTTTTGAAAAGTTGGGCGTCGCGCGCTTCCCTACCTCTCGCAAAACATACGCGAGCCTCGCTTTTGAAAAGTTGGGCGTCGCCGCGCTCTTACTACCTCCGAAAACATGCGCGAGCCTCGCTTTTTTGAAAAGTCGGGCGTCGCCGTGCTCTTACTACCTCCGAAAACATACGCGAGCCTCGCTTTTGAAAAGTTGGGCGTCGCTGTTTTACTACCTCCGCAAAACATACGCGAGCCTCGCTTTTGAAAAGTTGGGCGTCGCTGCGCTTTACTACCTCTGCAAAACATACGCGAGCCTCGCTTTTGAAGAGTTGGGCGCCGCTGCGTTTCACTACCGCATTTCATTACCCCCGCGAACAAGCACAACTTTCATTAACAACAACAAGTTAAAAGTTTCCTTTACAAGTCACCTCCTCAAGCGACCATGAGGGTCAACATAATAATGCTACACTCGACCACGCTTCCGCCGAGATCGTGGTCGAGTCACCTCCGACCATCGATTGCACGACCCCTTCCAATATGTTGTCAACAAGCTCCTCCGCAACCATGCCAACAAATTCCTCCACGTCCGTGATAACTATCTCACGACCAAGCAACATATTCGTCGCCTTCGTCGTCGCTAATAACTATCACCTCGGAGGAGGCCACCGATTTGCGTCGGTCTCATCATATTTGTCATCAATGAGGATCGGGGCGCTCCAAGAGCCTCGCCGGCTTTTACCACAAGTGGCAAATTGCCTTCAAGCACCCTCGAGCGAAAACATTGCCGGAGATCACGCGTGTCTATCTCCACCGGTTCCTCCTTCGGAATAAGAAATCCACTACTACCTCCGGATTCCCCAATCTGCCTCCCGCGGCCAGCGGTCCGGAGGAGTTGGCGCGACCTTTGAACTGACCGATCATACTTCGCCACTCTCCACCACCAAATCCTATCAAATGTTGCATGAGGATTTTTGCCCCTCAGATTAATCCAACTGGCTCCCGTCATAAAAAAATCTTGACGATTCAGCATCAGCGGAACCACATTAAAAATGGCAGGCCCAAAATCCAGAGGAACCTGCGCAGCGAAGGCACACGATCAGTGCTCACCAAACCTCCGCCCTAACACTCGAAACCAAACCCTCGCACAAAACAAGCGGAGATACCCAGGCAGAACGCCAAAACACCGATCGAATTCAAGAAGGGAAAAGCCCAAAGGTAGCACCAATCAACCAAGCCAAAAAGCCTTATGGCTCAATGTATCTTACAAGCATCCAGAAAGCACACAGCGCAAGTGGTTCAAGAAATGTTTCTCTCTAAGTCTCACCAAAAAGAAGATAGGTCCAACCAGCGATACTCTAAGCCTGGTCACCGGGGGTAACACCCACCTGTCCGTCTGCGGAGCCCTCCGGAGGTGGGTTGATCGCAGGGGCAGCACCAGACTCCTGTGCTCCTGTGTTCACGGGTCCTAGCACCGAACCCCCGTCGGCGGACGTCCCGGTGGTAGTCGTGGCGTTGCCTTCCTCCGGAGGTGGCAAATTCTGCGTCCCCTCAGCCAGCATGTCAATCTGCAAAAGTCAGGAAAGTCCCTTTAGAAATCAAAGCAACTCAATAATCCGAACAGTTATTCACGGATAAGAAAGCCACGCGACCCTCACCCCCGCAGCAACTTTAGCAACGATCTCGTACGCCAATCTCGTACCTCCGCAGACAGCGAACTTATCAAAAGCCGCGTGGCCCACGGAGGCGACCATTAGGTCTTTCCTAGCTTCGCGGACCTCATCCACGGTGGGCCAGCGGAAGTCGGCGCCAATGATCTTGCGGGCATGCTTACTCCCCGCATCCCTAAGAGCGCAGGCTGTGGCCGAACCCCCGCAGAAAATCCCCGCCTCGATCAGCTGGTCAAAAAAGGGCGTCAAATAGTTCAGCTCATTCTTCAGCCACTCCGTATAACCTTCGACGCTGGGTTCAGCGGGCAGATCGCTGGTGGGTGCCCCGCCAGTATGCGCCAGCTGCGCGTCGAAGGTCTGCTTGACCTCCGCCATGCGGGACACTAGGGCGCGCATCAAGTCTGCTTCCCTCTCCTCCACATCTATAGCGCGCTTCTCAAAGCGCTCCTTCTGACCCTCAGCGTCCTCCGCTCGTTTCTTCATATCTTCAAAATCTTTGTTGGCATTCCGAAGCTCCGTCCTCAGATCCACGCTCCGCGATACAGCAGCTTCGCAATCCTCATGGGCTCCGCCTCGGGCACACTGACACGCCCAAAAGCAGGGACCAAAAACCTCCGCTCCGCATCGCTGCAGATCAACCGGCAATCGCGGAGGTCGGCACTAGTGTACAGGTGCGCCTTAGGATCCACGACCCCCGCCGACTGGGCGAAGTAGGGCAAGGAACACGGTGATGCTTCACCCAAACCCTTCTTTCCAGGCTCCGTATGGGGCGGAGGTACAGCTTCCTCCCCATTGACCCAGACATGGATCCCCTCGTACTCCAGCAGCTCGTTGCGAGCGCCGAAGGAAGTCTCAGCATCCACTATAGCCAAATCTTGGTCTCCTCCTCCTTGTGGCTCCTCCGCCGCCTCCTTGACTGCAGCCTTTTGCTGGACCTCCGCAAGGACCTGCTGCTCGGGAACATGGGGCGAAGTGATATCCACGTCCTCTTCCACCTTGTTGCCTGAACGACCCGAAGGAGACGAGCTGCCAGAAGACTTGTTGTCGCTGCTGCTGCTGCTGCTGCCGCTACTGACACTGAAAACCGGAGGTGGTCTTGGCACCGCCAGCGAAGCCAAAGAGGGCACGCGTCCTCTTCCGCTCCCTCGTCCCCGTCCACCCCTAGGCGCCAGTGGAGGTCGCTGGGCGACAAGGAGAACGTCCAGTGCCTCCTCCGTGGACACAGCAGAAGAGAAGGCCGTGCCAGAATGAGTAGTGCCCGTCGACCCACCTCCGCGGTCGCCAGCCGAAGTCCTCCGGATCTTCTCGCCCCCTCGATCACCTCCGCCGGCCGGGGCGGGGACATCATCGCTAGCCGAGACCTCGGAGGTCTCCGAGGCCGTTTCTGTCGCTGGCCGCTTCTTAGCCCGCTTCTGCCTCTCCTTCGCTGGGGCAGCAGCTTCAGCCTCGCCCCGGTACTTGACGCCAAGTAGGTCATAAACCCGATTCACCCGGGTGACCCCTTCCATCTCCTCCTTCATCTTTCTCTGCTCCTCGGCGTCCACTTTCCCAACGAGCTCCAGCACCTCCGCTTCAACCACACCACGAATCTTCTTCAAAGCCTCCGCCTCGCTCGCAGCGGAGGAGAACTCCTCCGCCCAAACAGCGCGGAGGTTCGGCAAATTCAAGTCCTTCAGAAATTCGTACCCCATAGCCGCATAAGATGACGGCCCTTCCTTCGCCAGGCCCGTCCAATCATGGTCGGCTTTCAGGGGCACGACCTTCGCGCAGTGGTACTCAGCGAAGACATCTCACTGCGCCATACACCGAGAAAGGTCGCGCATGGCGTCCTCGCAAAGCAGCGACCCTTGATCGGAAGCGGTGGTCACTTTCAGAGTATCCTTGTCCGGAAGCGGGCGAAGGCCGCCCACCAAGTCACGCCCCTCCGCGTCATCCAAATGGTAGTAGAACCATTTGTTAAGCCATCCTTCCCACTTGTTCTTCTGGGCCTGCACCGGAACCTTCGCGTTGTTCCGACGGCGGAACGTAAGAACCCCGAATTGCATGTCCTCCGTCACCGTCTTGTCGCCGGTGGTCACCGTCTTCGTCTTCTCTGCACATGCATGCTGTGCACCTTCACGAAGCCCTCCACAGTCGGTTCCACCCCTTGCGAGTGGCACCCCCACACAAACGCGCAAAGCTTCGGGAAGCTATTGGGCGCCAGGTGATGGAACTGGACGCTGAACTTCCGCAGAGCCCCCAGCACCAACGGGTGAGGCAGAAACCGGAGCCCCGCTTCAAAGAAAGCTTCAAAGACAACCACCTGGTTGTCGTCAGGGTGTGGCGTCAGCACACCACCGGGAGCCGTCGCCCTGCCCCTCTCCAGCCAACCTCTGGCAGCAAACCTATCGAGATCCCCCGCCGCCATAGAACTAGCTCCGATCTCATAAACAGGGACGGTGCAAACAGTGCCCATAGCGTCGGTCCCCTTCGCTTCGATCCCTTCGCCATCAAATGAGTACCTCCGCTCCCACGAGACAACCTCTACTCCCTCTCTCGAGTACCTTCGCTCTCACGGACAACCTCCGACTTCCCGATGCCTCTCACCCCCGCACGAGTCTACAACCTCCGGTCCGAACGAGCGAAAGTAAACCGCGCGGAAACAAAGGCACGGCAAAGCGGGTAAAAGTGTCTCTTTCAACCCACCCCGACTATTTATAAGCCGGGGGGTTTCACCACGGTAAAGGGCGGCACCAATCTCGAGGATCCGATGATCCAGCGGTGGGTAAAGCGCCACGCAAACCCTAACTGTCCCGTCGCCGCCACGGTTGCGAAGCCCAGTCCGGCCCATTAATCGATTAAAATAAAGCGCAACTGGGCCCAGCTAAAACGGGCCGCGAGCAACGGTTGGGCGTCGCTGCGGAGGTGGACCTCAGGCGACACGCCACCGGACCATCCCCCTCTTTCTTAAGGGCGTTGCTCCGACCCCGCCGGCCGGGCCGAACCATCGTGGGGCTGCTTGTTGGGGGGAACAACCTCCGCTAGGACCCCCAACTTAGCTCCGCGGCCCGACACGGGCCAAGACAGGCAAAACGGCCGGGCAACTTTGGACAACCTCCGCGCCGGCGCCAATTACGGCGAAGGTCGCTAGGCTCGTCCTAGCGATTCGGCGAAGGTACGTCATACCTCCGCGTTCGGGCTCTCTAGTTCTCTTGTCGCGCGGGTATATGAGGATTCGCAGGAGCCTCCCGGGACCTTCGCGATGGGCGGAGTTCTCAAGGACCTTCGAGGATGGTAGCTCGGCCACCCGGCCTTATAGGCGGCGGAAGACCTCGGACGATCGCCCACGGGATCGGGACGGGGGCAGCGCGAAGACCCGACGCATGGCGGCACCAAAGGGCGACGCGTGGAGCCTCGAAAGGCATGGCACGTGGCGTCCGGGATAGGTCTAAGAGGAGATGTTTTTAATTTTGCAAAGTACAACATTGCCCCTGTTAAGGCCCACATGTAAGTGTAACCAAGGGTGAAACCCTAATGTAAAGAACCACATGACCCTTGGTATGGCCTATAAATACCAAGGGTAGGGCAAGTGTAAAAGGGGGCTGGACATTTTTTAGTCCCAATTAATGCAAAACCCCTAATGGGACCCACCGATCCTTGTCCCATTTTGGCAACTGTTTAGGTCTCACTTTCTGTCTGGGAAACCTTCGCCCTCCTCCTCCGGACCCCGGCGAAGGTAGGGGGGCAAGAGTTTATACCAACACCTACAGGTACACTACCCAGCTAGCAAAGCAGAGGTGCTTCGCTTTGGTCATCTTGCCAAGCGCGTTAGGGTTCATCCTCCACCAGCGCCGCTATCCAACTCATTCGTTCAGGCAGTGAGAGGAGACATGGAGGACCGCAGAGGGGGCAAGCGCAAGCAGGAGGATTGGGGGGAATATGGGAACGACTGGATGGACAACGATGATTTGCTGATAGGGGATTTGAGGGAACTAGAGATGCGCAGGCAGCAAGATCGTGATCCAAGATTTGTGCGAGGGGAGCACCAGTACAGGGGGGTTCTGCGGGAGCTGGTAGAGGAGGAAGGGAGCCACAGATGAAGGAAGCTCCAGGAAGGTTTGGGGGGAGAGAGGCCATCGGCCTCCATTTCCTCCAAACTTTTGCAGTAACCAGAATCAAGGAGGAAGGCAGGGGGGACAGGGTTCAAGCAACCAAAGGCAAGATCGTCCTGGGGCTCAGCAAGAAAATTGGAGAGACTCCAAAGAGCAAGGGAAATCAATTATTCCCAGGCAGAGCCAGGAAGGTAATCGACCTCCTTCTTCTGAGATAAAGTGCTTTAACTGTCTTGAAGTAGGTCATTTGCAAATGGATTGTAAAAATGATTCAGTTTGCTACCGATGTGGGGGTACTGGTCATCTGGCCAAGAAGCGTAAGTTGTTGGAGGCCCGGGAGAGGAAAATTCAGATGTTTGGCTTTGGGATTAGAGATCGGGGGTTCTATGAAATGGTTATTCCAGATGCAGTAGTGAAAGTTGTTCGGACAGGGAGTCATTAGGGTGTTAGAGGGGGAAGCTAATGAATTCAAGGTGGACAAAGAATTGAAGAACTTACTCCAGAAGGATTGGGATTTTCAGGTTAGGAGCATGGGGCATGATGAATACTATGTGGTCTTCCCTGATAAAGAATCCCTGGACACATACACAAGGGTCAAAGAATTCAAGATGAAGGTGTTTGGTCTGAAAGTGGAGCTAATCAAATCCAGGAGGGATCCTAATACCTCATCTGTGCTCAGAACTGTGTGGGTGAAGATTAGTAACATTCCAGACATTGCTCTTGAGGTGGAATCCATTAAGGTTGTTGCTGGATTGGTAATGGAACCAATCGTGGTGGATGAACTGAGTATGATAAAAGGAGCTGCAGTTAGAGTTAAAGGAAAATGCAGACCTACAGCCATTATAAATTGTGCCATTGAAATATTCTTTAATGGTGTGGGGGTTCTGGTTGGTTTTGAGGAGGAGGGAAGGACTGGAAGCACCCCAAGAATTTCAAGTGGCCCTTCAGGTGGAGGAAAACCTGGTGATAAATCTGATAAGGGGAATGGCTCGGGTTCTAACTCCAAAAAGGATACGGGGAAAAAGGGGACGGGGAAAGTTTTGAGAATTGATAAGATTGACAAAGAAGGGGGAACTCACGGGAAGATTATATGGATGAAAGTGCGGAACAACAGGGAGAGGGGGAAATGATGTTGGGGAGGATGCTTGTCACCCAAAATGAAACTATCCAGAAGCAATCCCAATTGCCGCCTATCATCCCGTAAAGGGGTTCGAACTTGGGTGACTTGAACACAAGTGAGACCGACAAGGGGAAGAAGAACCAATTCCAAACAAGGATCAATATCTGGTGTATGGTAAAGAGGGTCCATGCCTGATGGAAAAGTGTAGATGGCCTAAATTGCTATCACAAGTTGAGGCTGAATTCACTGAGAGCTTAACCCAAGAGATGACATTGGTCAGTAATGACAATGTGGAAGATGATCACCTTGAGGGGGGAGATGTAACAAAAGAGCAGGTGGCTGGAAATGAATCTGCTGAAGATTTCATGGATAGTTGGTCCGATTGCACCAAGGGGACTGACGGTGGTGGAGAAGGAGGATGAAAAACATCGAGCCCAAGAAAGGAAGGAAGAAGAAGGCTAAGACAATAGTTGTGTCAACCAGATCAAGTAAGAGGGGAAATAGGGATGGAGGATCAGTCCAAGCCAAAGCTATGGCCAGGGTGGCTGCTAGGAATGATTTGGGAGGTGCTTCTTCAGGCAAGACACTGGAGGGAATGGCTACATCAAAAGGTAATATTTCTGATTGCAATCCCTTCACTGTTTTAAATAATACGCCAGAACATGTCCTTAGATCTGTTATGCATGATTTGAATCTTAAATCTACAAATTTTGATGATCAAATTGACATGTTTAGAGCTGAGGAGCTAGCTAGGGCTGCTTTAGCTGAGAAGAATTATTTGTTGTATCTTGATAAGCTGAAAAATAAAGAGAATGTTGTTTCGATGAACAAATTCAGGATATGGCCATGGGGGTCATATCTAATGATGACAGGAATATAGAGGAAAACTCTATTTTTCATTCTGAAAGAGTTTCTATGAGCCTTGCACTAGATGGGGGGGTGGGAACAAGTTGTCGAAATGAGGCTCTTATTCGGGAATGTGAGGGGGGGGAAGGTGAGGAAAAGAAACTTGGTCGGTGATCACATTATGCCTGGAAAATCTGGATGTGGTGGCCTTACAGGAAACAATCAAGGGGGAGTTTGAGGACTGGGAATTGAAAGAATTATCAGCTAATATGAACTTTATGTGGTGGTGGTTGCCTGCAAAAGGGCATTCTGGTGGCCTTTTAACTGGGGTTAAGAAAGATAATTATGAGGTAGAGGAGACCATGATAGAAGATCATATGTTGGGGATTCGATCAGAGACAGGGTGACTAACTATAGATTTTGGGTGGTGAATGTGTATGGTCCAGCTCAGCATGAATACTCAGAGGACTTTATTAAGGGTTTGTTTACTTTCTGTTCACAATGCTCTTTACCCATGGTCCTGGGAGGTGATTTTAATCTGATCAGAGATAATAGAGATAGGAATAGGGGACAAGGAGACCCAAGACTGATGAGACTCTTTAATGACTTTATTGGGGATTTACAATTAAGAGACTTGCACATCAAGGGGGTGAAATTTTCTTGGTCAAATAAACAGGGGGATCCCTTATTGGTTAGATTGGATAGGATTCTGACTACAGTGGATTGGGATTTGCATTATGAGAATAGCTATGCTTGGTTTAAAGCAAGGATAGGTTCAGATCATTCCCCTATGCTCCTGGATACTGGGGAAAACAGAGAGTCCAGATCCAAGTACTTCTATTTTCAGGAAAAATGGTTTAGTCTGAGTAGATTTGGGGAGCTAGTGCAAAGCAAATGGACTCAGTCGGGTCAACAACATGCTAATCTCACCTACTCAATGGATAGATGGCATACTGGCTTACAGGGTTTGAGACAGTTCTTAAGAGGGTGGAACTTGAGGCTTAATGGAGAACAGAATAAACTGAAGAAGGATTACAAACAGAAAATAGAAGAAATTGACAAGATTGCAGAGGGGAGGCTTTTATCAATGGAGGAATGGGATGCAAGAATTGAATATGAAGAAAAGTTTGGGGAGCTAATTGATTTAGAGAAAGCTCAATGGAAGCAAATGGCTGGAAAGAACTGGTGCAGGGGGATGCTAACACCAGTTTTTTCCACCAGTTCATGAATGGGAGAAGAAGGAAGAATGCAATAAATTTCTTGGAGTCGGGGAGGGGAGATTAGAGGCCAAGCTGCAATTACTGAACACATAGTGATGTTTTACAAACAATTATTTGGGGGCAGTGGGGACTACTCTTTAAAATTGGGAGAGAATTTTTGGCCTAGTAAAATGTGCTTGATGGAGTCTGATAGAAATGACTTAACTAAACATTTCTCTTTAGAGGAGGTCAAAGGCACTATTATGAGCATGAAAGAAAATTCTACACCTGGACCAAATGGTTATAGTGTGTCCTTCTTTAAGAAGTGCTGGGAGATAATTAAGGACAATATGATGGAAATGTTTCAGGATCTTTGGAATCAGCAATTAGACATTAAAAGGTTGAATTATGGGGTGATTACTCTGACACCTAAGATTAGGGAGGCCAATACAGTTAAACATTTCAGACCTATCTGCCTGTTAAATGTTGATTACAAGTGCTTTACCAAGGTCCTAACTAATAGATTAGTTCCTGTGACTAAGAAGATTGTGGGAGAGAATCAAACAGGATTCATTAAGGGGAGGAATATCTTAGAGGGGGTGGTAGTTCTACATGAGGTCCTCCATGAGCTGCATAGGACCAAAGCAAAAGGGCTGATCTTGAAGATTGACTTTGAGAAGGCCTATGACAGGGTGAGATGGGACTTCTTGGAGGATGTAATGATTGGTAGAGGGTTTCCTTCTCTATGGGTGGAATGGGTCATGAACACAGTAAGGGGAGGAAAAGTCTTGTATCAATGTTAATGGTGAGAGGAGCTCTTATTTCAGGACTTATAGGGGGCTTAGGCAAGGTGATCCCTTGTCTCCACTCCTCTTCAACCTAGTGGCTGATGCTCTGGGGGTGATGCTACAGAATGGAGTTGATAAAGGACACATCAAAGGAGTGTTGAATGGCTTAATACAGGGGGGCATCTCTCATATCCAATATGCAGATGACACTGTCATCATGATTGAACCTGATGAGGAAGGCATTAGGAATTTGAAATTGATCTTGTACTATTTTGAATGGCTTACTGGACTCAAGATCAATTTTCATAAAAGTGAAGTATTTGTCTTTGGGGTTCCACAGGGGGAGAAGGAAAGAATGGCAAACATGTTAAATTGTGGTCTGGGTGTTTTTCCTATGACATATTTGGGGATTCCAATCAGCTATAAACACTTGAACATGGATGCTTTTGGGCCCCCGATTCGAGAAAATCAGGAAGAAGCTAGACCCTTGGAGAGGGAAGCATGTAACATCTGGGGGGAGACAATTACTGACCAACTCCTGTTTAGGAAGCATACCAATGTATTGCATGGGATTTTACATGCTAAAAGATGGGGTACATAAAGACATTGAATCCATCAGGGGGAGATTCCTGTGGGAAGGTACAGAAGAGAAAAGAAGGTACCATATGGCCAGATGGGAGATGGTGAGTAGACCAAAAGATCGGGGGGTTTAGGGATCATCAATTCAAAAAGAATGAACAAGTGTCTCATTGCTAAGTGGATCTGGAAAATATTTGAAGAACCTGAGGCTCTTTGGTTTAGGGTGATCAAGGCCAAATATTTGGATGAGAAGGGATTTTTCAACTGCAGCGTTGCAGGAGCATCTCAATTTTGGAAGGGGGTACATAGTGTTAAACATCTGTTTAATTGGGGTGTCTCTTTTAGAGTGGGAGATGGGGCTTACTGTAGATTCTGGGAAGATTGTTGGGTCAGGGGGGCTCCATTGAAGATATGCTATCAGAATCTGTATAACATGGCTAGAGATAAAAAAGCTTCTATCAAGGATTGTAGAGAAGATGGGGAGTGGTTTGTAGACTTTAAAAGATCTCTAAATAGCCAAGAGTATGATCAATGGCTAGAGATGTTGGGGGAAATCAACAAGGTTAATCTAGTGGATAACAAAACTGATAAGGTGATTTGGGAGCTGGAAAAGAAAAGGATTTTCACAACCAGGCTCTCTATAGATTTTTATCAGATAGGGGGATGACTAGTAGAGTGGGCAAATACATTTGGAAATGTAGGATCCCACTGAAGATCAAGGTCTTCTTGTGGCAGATGATTCATAACAAACTCCCTACAGCTCAGAACTTGGTTAAAAAGAAATGGGATGGGGAAGATAAGTGTTGCCTGTGTGGGGAGATTGAAACTGGGGATCACATTTTCTTTGGGTGTAGTCTGGCAAAGTTTGTTTGGAGTTTTATCCGAGGGGTGTTTAAGCTACAAACTTATCCTAGAGATATTGAGGACTTTTGCCAAACTTGGTTGAGGGGGGAGATCAACTTACCTAAAAAAATGTTAATCTTTCTGTTTACAGGAATTACTTGGGCTCTATGGCTTCTGCGCAATCAGATGGCCATTTCCAAGAACTTGCCAAAGGCACCTTCTGACGCAATATATCATGCTTTATCACATATGCAGATTCTCGTACTTCATTGAGATAAACTGAGCGGAGCATTAATTGTTAGAAGATGTACAGAACTATAAGCATGTCAGTCCAGATTCTCGTACTTCATTGAGATAAACCGAGGGCAAAGTTCTCAACCTATTGCTTATATGTTCTATTTGCAACTGAATGTGCAAGAGCAACCGAATGTGTTGCTTGATTCAGCCCCGATATTCTATTTGCAAGAGTCTTGGCCCCTAACCTCACATATTTATAGTTTCCAAAGCATCAAAAAATATAACTAACAATATATATTTCATAAAAACTTGTTAAAGAATTGACCTTAACACATGGGAACCATCCAAGCAAGTAAGGATGGCTCGAAGAAACAAAAACCAACCTTCAATTGCCTTGTGAATAGAAAGTATACGGTTCAAAGTTCAAGAAAAATAATTGGCAATGATTTCATTGCAAAGAGGGTAGTTAAACCGACCAAAAAAACCGATTACTCTACCAAACCGACAGGCTCACATACCGAGTTGTTCATCGCCTAATCATTAGTTACCACAAAGGTACCCAATGAACACAATGACAGGCTCACATCCTAAGCTGAACCTTGATCTTCTCTAGTGTTTCCTGCACGAGATGTGGAAAGCCGAGCTTGTGCTTTCTGCTGTTCATCAGTGAGTCATCTGTACCACAACGTATTACTTTGTTTAAAAAGTGGATAACTACTTCCACTGTGCCGCATGTAATTGACAGTATCCCAAAAAATATCACTACGTTGCATGTAATTGGCAGTATACCAAAAAAATATTACTACTAACTTGCTTTTTAGGTGGCCCCACATCATTTCAATAGTGTTGACGATCATTTCAATAGTGTTGCCTACCCCAACTTGCTTGGGATAAAAAGGCTATGTTGTTGTTGTTGTAAGAGTATATATAGGCCACAACTCTAAATCAAGCGCCTAACTTTGAAACCATTTGTATAATCTGTTGAGGTACCCCATGATTCAGTAACTGAATGCAAAATTAAATTTATTATTATTCAGGTAAATGCTCCAACTCAAGTGTATTGAGAAAAAAAACATTTTGCTACAGTTGAAGCAACACAAATACTGTACTGAATTAGATGAACCAGTGAGCACCTGATCCATCAAAGAAGGCAAAATACATAACCAACAGCAAACCTGCAGTTAGTGTCAATCAGCATTGCAGACAGATACCATGAACACATCAACTGTAGATGAGGTGAAGGCAACAAAGTTACCCTCCTTAGCACAGGTGTAACCTATGAGCATATGAAGGACCGGAAATGGCGACCAGAGGGGGGTGAATGGGAGCCTCAAATTTTCTTCCGAAAATATTTGGCCACTGTCCCAAACTCAAACCCCAAGAAGTAACAACCCCAAATCTAAAATACTCGCACCAACTGGTGATGGAAGTACCTAGCAAAATTCTTTGGAGCCATAGAAACCCAACGCAACAAGCGGAACGCGAATCGGAGCACAAATGACTAAACTGTGCACAAGACAAGAAATCAGAGCTTGTGAAAATTCTGCAGAAAATCACCAGGAGATTCGATCAGCCTTCTCAACCCAAATCAGAGTTCACAGGAAGTAGCAATCTTGCAAATCATGAATACCGTTATGAAGCAATTTAATAATTCATTGAATAAACTATTCTTGCTTTGGTAATTCACGTATGCAAGAATCTAGCTTTCTGACCAATCAAAATCGATCTCACGCAAGGAAGCCGTTCACAAACGAACTCTCGCTCTTGGACAAGATCAAACCCGCAGTGCTAACGATCCAAGCAACCCGAGCACTCGCCCGCTTTGTAACAAATAGAGAGCAAAGCACCACACGGCAACACTTTCTTTAGAAAATCACGAAATCAAGAAGCTAGCTTTTTCTCCGAACAACAAATCAATCACCGTCTTTTTCCTTGAATCACGACAAGCATCCAGGATTCAAATAAAATAATGAAGCACGAAGGCTCTTAATTCCAAACACAATTAAACGGAGGGGACAACTCTGTAGCATCACGTAGAAGGAAGCAGAGTACGGCACCCGAACCGAAAGCCGCTCGATGGTGTGATCGACGAACACCTCAACGAGATCCGATCCCACAAGCGAGCCTCCGCGGGACTTGGAGAAAAGCACACTGCACAAATCGAAGAACTTTGAGCTCAGACCGAACTGGACATGGTCGACTCACCTAAGATCCAGATCGAGAATAATAGAGAAAAGAGAGGGAGCAAGACCGCACAACCCCGCCGGGCGATGCTCAAGTCCGGTGGAGTTGAACGAGATTGCAGAGGCAGGCGTTAGCGGGCACATACGGCATCCAAGTGCCGGCGCTTGAATCGCCGCCTTGCTCCATCTCCCAAGAAGCACAAGCAGGAAACCAAAAATGAAGAGACAAGTAGCAAGGGCACACACGGCACCTAGGTGCTTTGCACTTGTAGCGCTATCGGGCTTCGTACCCCCAACGAAAAGAAAGGACAGATCCCCAAACTTTGTACTAAAATTTCAGCCAATAAAAACCCACAAAAATTCCAAGAAAAATAGTGGAGAAGAACATGAACTCGAAATCCAAATTCAAGACACCATGATTAAACCCGGAGGAAACAGCAGAGACTAGGCGCTCTGCTTGCCACACATACTGGTTCGAGTACAAATCAAAAATTTGCAGACCTCTCTCTCACACAGCAACTAGAGGAAGGGAAAAACCTATGAATGACAAAATGGAAATGGAAGAGGTGAGGGGGAAGGGAGACCCTCATCCTTTATTTATAGGGGCAAGTCTATTTTATATTCCTTCTTTGCCCTTGGATACATGAAGAGCCACACCACTTAGCCAGGGGCATAAGGGTCCAACTCAGACTTTACTTGATCCGACGGCCACCGCGCCTCCTCACCGGTAGCCTTGCTTCCAAGCAATCTCCCCGATGCCGCCACGTGTCGTCCGTCCGCATTGGGACCTCCGCCCCCGGTTTTGAGGCGCAAACCAGGGAAACC
Source organism: Themeda triandra (assembly GCA_018135685.1). Taxonomy (NCBI): domain Eukaryota; kingdom Viridiplantae; phylum Streptophyta; class Magnoliopsida; order Poales; family Poaceae; genus Themeda; species Themeda triandra. The sequence goes on from JAENPR010000402.1 coordinate 139,380, forward strand.
CGCCGCCGATGGTTTTGAGGCGAAACCACCAAACCCTCCGCGAGTAGCATAGCCCGTACGCGTCCCCCCGCCGTGTACACTTGCGCTCGTCGATGTCCCAGTATTTGTCGCCCACCACGGCCGCCACCCGGTCCTCGGTCCTCGATCCAAGCCTCACGTCCGCCCTTCACCGCACCCGGTCCGTCAGCACGGCACGCCCTACTTGATCTTCACCGACCGTCGACCACCGTCTCCGAGCTCGACACTGCAGACAACATGAGCCAAGAGACACCATTGTTTGACACGTATCCGCGTGCCATCGGTTAGTAAGAACACACACACGCCTTGTGTTGGCATGTTGACAATCACTCATCACACAAAGGTCCACACAATGGTTATGGTAAAAACCATGTGTCCTCAATCTCCCCCTTGATGAGTACATTGTCAACACCGACACAAACCAGAGAAAACCCATCCAAATGACCAAGAGCCAAAGACAAGCAGAAAACAGGTCATTTGCAATGAGCAAAGCAAAGTCACAACTTGGTCCCCAAAGACATGGGCAAACGGCTCAACGCGACCAAGACAACCAAAGCTGGCCCACAAGAAGAGGCAAAAGGCTCAACACCACTAGCAAAGCAAAGAGCACCTGAAACACAGCTAGACCCTCAAGAAGAGGCAACGGCTCAACACCCTGAAACATAGCTAGACCCTCAAGAAGAGGCAACGGCTCAACACATCTAGCAAAAACAGCTCAAACCAGAGTGCAACTCCCCCTTGACAGATACATACTCACAAAAGAACTCTCTGGGTTTGTGGATGTTTCTCCCCCTTGTTGGCACATGCACTTATCAAGATTGGATCAAAAGAGACTGCAACTCCCCCTCAAATCATGCCATGAAAGAAATGAAAAATGATAGAGCTTCACAAGTATAGCAATTTGAGTACATGGATGATCTAGCAAGTATGGCAAGTGTATAGCAAATGGCACAAGACAAAACCAATGCTCAAGCTGATCAAGTGGTACGGAGTATGAAACATAAGCATTTGGTCAGGTGTTGGGCATTTTATAAAAGGTGTTCACCAAAAAGAATAGCACCTAGCACATATAGCGGGAGATCAAACAAGTGCTAACACATGTATACAAGAGTGAACTACCCCATATAACGGTCACACATCATGTCTCAAAGATACACTTAACAACACTTGTAACTACAACATTGATCGAGTTAAAACAAAAGTAGTTAACAAGGGTTCATTTAGACATGTGTGCACGAGAGGATCAAAACTGTCCGCCAAAAAAGATTGTTTTTATCATGTTTTTCAACCACGCCGAGTTCATCCCTTAGTGCAAGTGGGAAAGTTTGTCTCGTCACGAGTGGTTGTGGACTAGCACTACAATGCCCAAGTTCATCTCACTCGAGTGAATGAGAAGCAATCTCGTGACATTGCCGTGGGACGTAAAAGATCCAACTCAAAACTTTTCATCATTTCTTAGCTTAGACATCAAGTTTTAGCACAAAATTATCAAGAGATCCGACCTAAGTGAATGACTCAAGAAACATGAGACATAGCAACTCAAGCATACACATGAAAGCAATGAGGTTCTCACAAAACATACACATGCTAGTTGCCATCTCAAAGGTGAACAATTTTTGAGTTGCATCAAGATTAAAGCGAGTTCACATTTAGAAAACGAGGCTTAGCTCATAACATGTAACAAGTAATCGAAGAAGCCTAAGCCGCAAGCTCCAAGAGACATACACAAGACATACTAGCAAGAGCATGAATGTAATCAAAAACTGCTATAGTCATGAAGCTCAATAAAGGTAATATGATGCAATATGATACACATGAAAACCAAAGAAACAAAAGTAAAGACTAAAGCCAAAGATCATACTATGCATCAAGATACAGACTACCCCACTCTAAAAAGGATAGCAAATGCCCAACTCCGCTCTCAAGTGGGCAACCGGGTTTGGTCGAGGGGCTTTGTGAAGATATCCGCAAGTTGTTCATGGGTTCGCACAGGCTGAAGGTCTTTGTCTCCTTTCTCTTGGTGATCTCTCAAGAAGTGATATCGGATCTCAATGTGCTTGGTTTTTGAGTGGAGTACTCGGGTTCTTAGCAACGCTAATGGCACTAGTCTGTCCGAAAAGAGGCACTTTCCTAAAGTTCAACCCATAGTCTCCCAAGGTAGCAACCACCCAAAGCAACTAAGAACAACACGCAGCAGCAGCGACATACTCAGCCTCACACGTGGATTGGGAAATAGAAGACTGTTTGCGAGAGGACCAAGAGATCAACGACGAACCCAAAAACTCACAAGTTCCCGAAGTGGACTTCCTCTTAATTCGATCACCCGCATAATCAGCATCAGAATAACCCAAAAGAGAAAGAGATGAAGAAGTCGAGTACCATAGTCCAAGCTCGGGAGTGAAGCGTAGGTACCGCAAGATGCGTTTGACAGCCTGCCGATGCGAAGTGCGCGGTGAAGACTGGAAGCGTGCGCAAAGGCAGACGGCGAACTGGATGTCTGGCCTCATCGCCGTTAGGTACAACAACGACCCGATCATGCTGCGGTACTCCTTCTGGTCCACGGCTTCTCCTTCTAGATCGGCATCCAAGGCAGTCGTGGTCGACATGGGAGTTTGGAGTGGCTTGGCATCACCCATGTCGAAGCGCTTCAGAAGATCCTTCGTGTACTTGCCTTGATGTACAAATGTCCCTTCTCGGGTTTGCTTGATTTGCAACCCGAGAAAGAACGTCCGCTCGCCCATCATGCTCATCTCGAACTCCCGCTCATCATATCTAAAAACTTTGCAACAAGAGCATGTGACGAACCACCAAAAATGATGTCATCGACATAAATCCGCACCAAGAGAGTGTCACTGCCATGCTTGAGGAGAAACAAGGTTTTGTCAACCGACCCCATGGTAAAACCCTTGCCCAAAAAAGGACTTCGGTCGCTCATACCACGCTCTTGGGGCTTGTTTGAGACCATATAGGCTTTGTGGAGTTTAAAGACATGGTCGGGATGCTTGGGATTTTCAAAACCTGGGGGTTGCCTCACATACACCTCCTCATCGATGTACCCATTCAGAAAAGCACTCTTTACATCCATTTGATATAGCTTGAACCCTTTCGAAGCTGCATAGGCTAGGAAGATCCTAATGGCTTCTAAACGGGCAACAGGTGCAAAGGTTTCCTCATAATCTATCCCCTCTTTCGACGGTACCCCCGAGCAACCAACCTAGCCTTGTTTCTCACCACAACCCCATCCTCACTCGCTTGTTCTTGAACACCCACTTGGTTCCTATGGGATGACATTGAGGTGGAGGTGGCACTAAAACCCACACTTGGTTTCTCTCAAAGTTCTCAAGCTCCTCATGCATGGCATTTACCCAACTGGATCAGTTAATGCCTCAACCACTTCTTTGGGTTCGAAATTTGCAACAAAACCAGAATGTGCAAAGTGCGAAATCTCATAAGATCATTGCGAGTGACCCGCTCATTTATGTTACCGATCATGGTTGAAGGAGGATGGCGATGCTGAATGTGTCGCGGTGCTTCTCTTGATGAAGACGCCTCCCCTCAACGGCAGGTGGAGCTCCCTCGGGTGCGGTTGGAATAAGCCGAGGAGCCTCGGTCGTACGGTCCCCATGTGGTGGAGGATGTAGCGGTGGGGCCGTCAACCGAAGTAGTCGTCGTAGGGTCAAGCGGGGCAGCCGGTGGAGTCGGCTCGGGATCACCCCAATCGGCATCGCCCTGCTCCTCCACAAAAATGCTCTTGTTCATCTCCTCATCACCTCGCACTTTCAAAGACGGGGGAGAGGAACAAGGTGCGGTCTCCCGAAGGTGACTTCACAAGTCTCCATGACACGGTTAGTTTCAAGGTTAAGTACTCGATAAGCATGCGAATGAGATGCATAACCAAGAAAAATCCCGTCGAAGATCTCGATTCAAATTTGATTAAGTTTCCCTTCTTCAAGATAAAGCACTTGTAGCCAAACACCCGAAAATGGCTCACTTTTGGCAAACGGTCAAACCGCAACTCATAAAAGGTCTTCTTCATAAAAGCTCGAAGGAAAATGCGATTTGAAACATAACAAGCCGTGTTGATTGCTTCGGCCCAATAGCGCCTAGGAGTCCTATGCTCATCAAGCATCGTCCTGGCCATCTCAACAACGGTCCGATTCTTACGCTCAACAATCCCATTTTTTGTGGGACATACGGCGAGGAAAACGATGTTCAAGACCTATGGATGAGCAAAAGGTCTCAAAATGAGTGTTCTTAAATTCAGTGCCATTGTCACTGCGAATAGCTCGCATGGCATGCTTTGGTAACTCATTTTGCAACCTCAAGATCAAGTCATGAACATGAGTAAAAGCCTCATCTTTACTCTCCATGAAAAAGACCCACGAATAGCGAGAAAAGTCATCAACCACGACCAACACGTACCACTTTCCACCATCTGACCGAACCCGAGCTGGACCTACAGTGTCCATATGTAAAGGCTCGCCGGGTCCCTTGGTCATCACTTGGTTCACGGGAGAATGAGAAGCTGCAATCATCTTCCCGTGACGGCACGGGTGACAAACAAGATCCTTCTCAAACTTGAGCTTGGGCAAACCTCGAATTAGATCAAGTGAGCTCAATCTTGCAAGCAAGTCGAAACTCAAGTGACCAAGTCTGCGGTGCCACTTCCAGAGCTCTGAGGACGAGCTAGCCACCAAACAATGGGAAAGGCCAAAAGATCAAGAAAAATCAGCCACGAAACACTTTCCCAAAAGGCACAATCTTGCAAACGAGGTTCTCCCCGAGCATCAAGAACACGACAAAGTCTTGGCTTAAATCGAACCTCAAAACCGTCATCAAGAAGCCGAGAAAACGAGAAAGCAGATTGAAGTGCAAGTTTGAAACCAAGGCCACATCCTTAAGCACAAAGTTCTCATTCGACGGATGGACCCACGTGAAAGCACTTTACCCTTGTCGTTATCCCCAAATGTAATGTATTCACTACACTTCATTTGGGTGAGGCTGGAGAACCATTTTGAGTTCCCGGTCATGTGTCGAGAGCAACCGGAATCAACTAGCCATGTGTTCTCCAGCCCTTCATCCTGCATCAATAATGAGATATGGGATGAGCAAATGATCCAACACTGGGGTTAGTAAACTGAGGAGAAAACCAGTGTTGGCTCATTCGCCCATGAGAAGTGTTAGCAAAAGCATCATGCATGCCATGTCCCATATGAGTAGAGCGATCACAACGATGAGAAAAACGTGGCCCGCTCATCCTGTAAGACTGAAAGCCACGGTCACGAGATCCAAGGTCATAAGCAAAACCCGAACCCGCCGGCACGACCACCTCGTGGTCTCACACCTTGAGGCCTAGGTCCTTGAGGTGTTGCACCTCTTGGCCTAGCACTGTGCCTCTGGAAACGTGGAGCAAACACACCATAAGTAGGGTTATGGAAAATCTCATACTCATGCCGCTCATCTCTCTTCCTCCGAAAGCAGAACTCAAACAAGTGACCATCATGGTGACAATAATCACAGTGATACACCTCTCTTCTGGGTGGTGGTCGACTCACTCTCTCATGGGTATGGATCACTCTTTGGGTTTGCTTGTTCTTTGGAGGGTTTAATAGAGATGTCGGGAAGTGTGTCAAGTGAGTTCCTTAGGTGGTTTGGTTTTTGAGTCCATACTTGTTTTGGAGGTGAAGCTTTGGGAGGTTCCTCAAACACACCATCTTTCACATTGGGCTTGTTAGGCTGAGGTGGAGTGATTTTGATCAACTTGGGAGTAGTGGAAGGCTTGGTGGATTTCTCAGATGCACTCATACCACTGTGTTCACCAACCTTGCCAAAAACATTTTCACCCTTCCCACCTGTAGCAAAGCCTAATCCCGTTGTGTCAATTCCCCTCTTGAACTGACTCATCATCATGCCAAGCTGCGGCTCACTGCAAGACAACCAACTGAGCATGGACCGAAGATTTTTGATTTCTTCTTCGGCCCTTTTCTTGTCATGCCTACAAGAGCCTAGTTCTAGTTCCAAAGCTTCACAACAAGCACATCTAGAAACTTGACTAGTTTTCTCTAGCATGGCAATCCTAGTCATTTTCTCACCTAGCTCAGACTTCAACTCATCACAAGACTTGCAAGGACCCAAAATGATAGACTTAGCTCTAACCTCATCAAGTTATCTACCAAAGCAACATACTTAGATTGCACATCAGCTAGGTTCGCCATATGAATGGCACAAGCATCACACTCAGACTCATCAGAGATGGGCACAGACTCCTTAACAAACTCAAGCTCTTTGACAGCAAGCTCCCACTTAGCTTTGAACTCTTTCCTCTCACGAGCAGCATGCTTAAGCAAAGCATCTTGACTAAGCAAAGTGGTAGTCAAGTTATCAACCTCAGCAGCAAGGGACTCGAGATTTTGTTCTACCTCAGGCTCGGTGTCGTCGTTCTTCTCAATGCTTGGGGTAGACTCGTCGAGTGCCATGGTGCAGTAGCCTCCAAGCTTGGAGTCAGCGAAGAAGAACAGCCCGTTGAACTTGTTCTCGACCTTCTGCTCGGCCTCATCATCACTTGGAGGTGAGCCGTTGTCGGAGTCATCGTCGAGATCGCTGAGGGATGCGAGGAAAGCTCGCTTCGCATCTTGCTTCTCCAGAACTTCTTCTTGACCGCCTCCTTGTCGAATCTTCCCTTGTACTTGTACTTGTACTTGGGTGGAGAAGACTCATGCTTGTCCTTGCGCTGCCGTGGTCGTTCTTGTTGTAGGAGCTCTTGTCGGGGTGGGGACGGCTTGCGATGTAGTGGTGCGGATCTCCACATCGAAGCATCCTTGCTTGGTGATGCCTCGCCGCCGATTCAAATGGTTGTTGTGAAACCGTGAGAACCGGCTAATCACCAAGGCAAGCTCGTCATCCCAAGAGCCTCCATCGCTCCTCGTAGCCGAGACTATAGAAGACAAGGCAACAGGCATTGTGAGGGGTTAGTCAAAGAACTTGAATCTCCTCACCGAGACCAAAGCCATGGTAGGGGCGACGGATTTTCGATCCTCGCCGCGCGTCGGTGGTCAATCTCGGTGGACTTGAGCTTACTTGAATAGCTCATCCACGGTGAGAGTCTCATAGCCGGGCGATTCGATGATCGCGAGACCTTCACTTCCCAAACCCTCCGATCTAGAGCATATAGAAGCTTAAGCACTCTCTCGATGATCGTCATAGGGCATCTCGAGGGTTGTTTGCCCTCATCTTGTTCACGATGGTTTGAAAGCGAGTAAACAAAGAATCAATAGATTCACCATCGGTTTGAACAAAGTTCTCATACTCTCTTGTGTGTCTCATAGAGTCCGGTCTTGACATGGGCAGTACCCTCATGGTATTTCTCAGTCTAGACCAGATCTCTCGAGCGATGGTACAATCGAAACACGCTCAAATTCCTCCATAGAAAGAGCGAGAAAACAAGACAGTTACGCGGTGTTGTTCGCCTTGTGTTGGTCGATCGTGCTTGGTCAACACGGGCAGCAAGTACCACGTAGTCCGCATTCTCACAGATCTCCCAAACACGCGAATCAATCCCTTGGAGATGCACCGACATGCGGATCTTCCAATAGGGATAGTTCTTGCCATCGAAGTGCGGTGGCTTTCCAAGCCCACGGTTCTCCATGATGTCGCCTTCGGGGATCACGGACCGATTAAGGTGAAGTGATCCTTAACCTGCTCTGATACCAATTGAAGGACCGGAAACGGCGACCAGAGGGGGGTGAATGGGAGCCTCAAATTTTCTTCCGAAAATATTTGGCCACTGTCCCCAATTCAAACCCCAAGAAGTAACAACCCCAAATCTAAAATACTCGCACCAACTGGTGATGGAAGTACCTAGCAAAATTCTTTGGAGCCATAGAAACCCAACGCAACAAGCGGAATGCGAATCGGAGCACAAACGACTAAACCGTGCACAAGACAAGAAATCGAGCTTGTGAAAAATCTGTAGAAAATCACCGGGAAATTCGATCAGCCTTCTCAACCCAAATCGAGTTCACAGGAAGTAGCAATCTTGCAAATCATGAATACCATTATGAAGCAATTTAATAATTCATTGAATAAACTATTCTTGCTTTGGTAATTCATGTATGCAAGAATCTAGCTTTCTGACCAATCAAAATCGATCTCACGCAAGGAAGCTGTTCACAAACGAACTCGCACTCTTTGGACAAGATCAAACCGTAGGTGCTAACGATCCAAGCAACCCGAGCACCTGCATTTGTAACAAATAGGGAGCAAAGCACCACACGGCAACACTTTCTTTAGAAAATCACAGAAATCAAGAAGTTAGCTTTTTCTCCCAACAACAAATCAATCACTGTCTTTTTCCTTGAATCACGACAAGCATCCAGGATTCAAATAAAATAATGAAGCACGAAGGCTCTTAATTCCAAACACAATTAAACGGAGGGGACAACTCCTGTTAGCATCACAGAGAAGGAAGTAGAGTACGGCACCTGAACTGAAAGCTGCTCGATGGTGTGACTGACGAACACCTCAACGAGATCTGATCCCACAAGCGAGCCTCCTGCAGGACTTGGAGAAAAGCACAACGCTGCACAAATCGAAGAACTTTGAGCTCAGACCGAACAGGACAAGGTCTGACTCACCTAAGATCCAGATCGAGAATAACAGAGAAAAGAGAGGGAGCAAGACCTGCACAACCCTGCTGCTGATGCTCAAGTCCGGTGGAGTTGAACGAGATTGCAGAGGCAGGCTGCTAGCGGGCACATACGGCATCCAAGTGCCAGCGCTTGAATCGCTGCTGCTCCATCTCCCAAGAAGCACAAGCAGGAAACCAAAAACGAAGAGACAAGTAGCAAGGGGCACACACCGCACCTAGGTGCTTTGCGCTTGTAGCGCTATCAGGCTTCAGTACCCCCAACGAAAAAGAAAGGACAGATCCCCAAACTTTGTACTAAAATTTCAACCAATAAAAACCCACGAAAATTCCAAGAAAAATAGTGGAGAAGAACATGAAATCGAAATCCAAATTCAAGACACCATGATTAAACCCGGAGGAAACAGCAGAGACTAGGCGCTCTGCTTGCCACACATATCTTGGTTCGAGTACAAATCAAAGATTTGCAGACCTCTCTCTCACACAGCAACTAGAGGAAGAAAAAACCTATGAATGAAAAAATGGAAATGGAAGAGGTGAGGGGGAAGGGAGACCCTCATCCTTTATTTATAGGGGCAAGTCTATTTTACATTCCTTCTTTGCCCTTGGATACATGAAGAGCCACACCACTTAGCCAGGGGCATAAGGGTCCAACTCGAGCTTCACTTGATCCGACGGCCACCCGGTCCTCGGTCCCTCGATCCAAGCCTCACGTCCGCCCTTCACCGCACCCGGTCCGTCAGCACGGCACGCCCTACTTGATCTTCACCGACCGTCGACCACCGTCTCCGAGCTCGACACCTGCAGACAACATAAGCCAAGAGACACCATTGTTTGACACGTATCCGCGTGCCATCGGTTAGTAAGAACACACACACGCCTTGTGTTGGCATGTTGACAATCACTCATCACACAAAGATCCACACAATGGTTATGGTAAAAACCATGTGTCCTCAGCATATAAATAAATTATTATCAAGACAATTCAAATGATGGTTTTGCTGCACAATAAGGAGGGGAATATTTCAAATAAGCCCAAAAATTCACACAAACATCACATGAATGGAGAAGTCACAAAAGCCTTCATATATATGGTTTGCTACCACTACATTGATTAATGGCTCAAAACTGAAATCTGAACTGTGATAGGAAATGTAGTTCAACAATTCTAGTTTGAGGGTGGGCTGATTGGGCACCCTTACCCTTTCGGCCTATAGTTTCTAGTCTTGTAATAGATGTCGTTGAAACCGTATAAATGGTGGAAAACATACATATTGTATGAGAAATCTCAGCTTATCCTCAATCGCCATATATTCAGTATATACTCATTGGATCCAAGATAATGTTTGGTTGAACATATTTGGGTGATCCAGCTCAAATATCCAGAAAGATAAAAAGACACAGATTAGAAATGCTCATTTGTGAATGGTGCTACAGCGGCACATCTCTTCCACGGACCACGGTAATGATGTCCCTGACGTAGCAGCCAACACAGAAGTTGGAGATGACATGATTGACAGATATCAGCTATACGTGATGCCAGAATCAAAGAGGGAAGATGGTAGATCTTACTAATCCAGGAGGTGAAGTGTTGACGGTTGTTAATGATCGATTTTATATGTCAATCAGAGAGAGAAAGAGGGGTATAATCTGTTCACCATCATAGACTTAGGGTTTAAAAACGTGATTCCACAAGTTTTGGTGAATATGTGTTTTCGCAGGGATTATCGGGAAAACATCCAAGGAGGCCCACATGTCATGATTACATAGAGAGAAAGACCGAACGGGTAAAATTGTATATTCTAGAAGACTCGAGAAGGCAAACCCGGAAGCGAGGACCCACTGGGCAGTGGTGGGTCGGCCGACTCCCGAGGGTGGGTCGGCCGGCCCGGCCACCTCCACCAATCGAGGTGGAGGCTCGCGGATCCGCCTCCACCGACTTTGAGGAGCAATAATTATCGTCCGTTTAGGTCGGTTTGATCCGATGGCCGTGGTGCATCCTAGGGGCTATATATTCGAGCCCCCGGCCCCGGGCCGAAACCTAATTCATTCTAGAATTCATTATTCGAGGTAGCCATCGGCAAAGCCGGGGTTTAGAGAGAGATCTCCACCGAGAATTAGAATAGCTACTCTAGATCTTGAAGTTCTACATAGGTTTAGACTAGATAGAGGAAGAATCGGGCGCCTTTGTGCTCGGAATTCGGATCTTCATCATCGAATTGGTATTATCTTGTATCTATTCTTGTGACTTTATTCTAAATATCATTATGTTTCTATTTATTATGTTCCTAGTTTATTCTAGTTCTACATTTGATATGGTTATGATTGGTAATAAGTTTATGTATATGTTTGCAAAGCGCTTAGCTCTCTTCCGGGGGTTAGGTGGTAGATTTCATGTAAGCATGGTGCTTAGATGCCGTTTACCCGCAAATGCACCCTATTGGCCGGGTCGTGTGGTAGATCGCGGAAGTGACAGTTCCGTTGAGTCCTTTGTATTCCATCCCCGTTGGTAGGTCTAGCGGAGAACCAAAGTTGCGTAGTAAGTCCCGCTATGTCTTGGCTTGTTATAGCAATGATCCTTATACATAGATGAAGAGTCTTTTGTCTTGTATATGATAGTGTAGAGTTGGAGTAGATGAATGACTTAGTAGATTAGAACCTACATAGGATTTCTATTTCTTGTGCTAATCGAGATGTCAACCTACCTTTGTGAGTAGTCTATATCTAATCTCGTGTGATTTATACCCGAGCTTATTACTTTATATTCCCTTATTTATCATGGTTTACCCCTCTGCCAAAGTATGTGATTGTGTAATCAATCACTCATAAGTAGTCGTGTTTAGCAAGTTCATCTCATTGTTTAAGTCCGTAGTTCTTTCCTTTGAGCTAAATATAAATAACGATACGGAATACTTCCGGTAAAATGCTACGATGGTGTATTATCTCGTTCGCTTGCGGATCCCATATTTTCTTGACTAGAGGAGCAGTTTCTATACCAACACTTCCGGCGCCATGCTAGGGATGACAACTTAGCGTGAGTGGTGTTAGAGGTGTCAACAAGCATTTTTGGCGCCGTTCTTGGGAACGGAATAAACTTTTAGAGAAAAATTGCTTAAGCGAGATACTTAGAAAATGAGTGATTGTCACTAGTCACCTCTACTTTGGCGGGTTCACCCCTGTTGTTTTTCTTTGTCTATATTTTATACAGGTATTAGCGGGATTGAATCGATTCATTCAAAACTCTCGATCATCAGAGTCGGTTCAATCAAGAAGGAAGCTCGTCACCAATCAAGATGGCTGAGAAGACCCTACTGGAGTTCTCTGCTCCAACAATAGAGAACATCCGCACCGGTCCAAAGAATACACAATAATATGGAGTTTGAGCTCAAGCCAAGTCTCATCAACATGGTGCAAGCTATCCAATTCGGTGGAAAGGTACATGAAGATGCAAGTACACATCTACAGGACTTCATGGAGATTGGAAACACCATCGCCATAGATGGAGTTAAAGAAGACCTCATACTTCTTCGCCTCTTTCCATTCTCACTAGTGGGAAGAGCGAAGCAGTGGTTTTATGCAAATAAAGAAGATATCAATACATGGGCGAAGTGTTCCAAGGCCTTTCTAGCAAAATTCTTCCCAATAGGCAAAACCAATGCCTTAAGAGGAAAGATTACCAATTTCCAACAGCAGAAGACGGAGACCATGTCAGAAGCATGGGAGCGTTTGCAAGGATATATCCAAGATTGTCCCCATCATGGAATGGAAGAATGGTTACTCATGCAAGGTTTCTATCACGGATTAACTCCGAAGACGCGTGAGCACCTAGATGCAACCGTCGAAGGATCATTCTTATCACTCACTCTTGGGAGAGCTAAAAGACTCATGGAGAAGATAGCGAGATAATCAAAGCTGGTCCCAAGACAACATTCAAGATTGTCACCAGAGTGAAGAAGCAATAGAAGAAGTGAATGCATTATCAACCAAGATGGATGCCTTACTCGGCTTGACCGAGAGGGCCAAGTACAAGGAAGATCAAAGAGCAATTGAAGCAACATATAAGCAGAATTCAAGTCCCATCGTGAGAAAGGTTCCACATTGGGTGCAACCATCCATTAATCAAGGTACTCGTCGGGTAATTATGCAAAGCAACCTACTTTAAGAGAGTTGGTTCTACAACGGTCCAAGATCAACTCATCTATGGAGGATAGGCTTTTGCTAATAACAAAATCTTGGAAAATTTAAGCATTAAAATGGATAGTTTCTCTTCGCCATTAATGATCAACTAGAGTTCAATAAAAAGATAGAAGAAAAGATAGCCAAGTTGGCCGTTGCATTGTCCGTTGCCACTAACCCCGAGCGAGGTGAGATCTATTACTACAAGAAGAGGGAGTTCCACCGAGAGATCCTCCCTACCCAAAAGGAGCAAAAAGGCCAACCGTGCTACCACCGATGTGAGAAGAAGAAGACTTCCAACCCGAGCTAGAAGTATTAAAACAAGAATCGATACAGAAGCCGTACAAGATCGGGAAGCAAGACAACAATTTCGAGATACAAACTACCTACCATTCCCTAGGAGGAAGAGAGGACCACAAAGACAGAGATGAGCGGTTTGGTAAGTTCGTGGAGGTAATTCAAAAGTTATATGTCAATATACCTCTGCTGGATGCCATACAGGTCCCCACTTATGCCAAGTACATAAGAGATATTCTTAACAAGAAGAGACCACTGCCATCCAATGAAGTGATCAAGTTAACCGAAGAATGTAGTGCGGCCATCCTCAACCAACTACCAGAAAAGAAGAAAGATCCAGGATGTCCCACTATCGACTGCACAATTGGAGATCAACATTTCAATAACGCACTCGTGATCTTGGAGCAAGTGTCGTGTGATGCCCGCAGAGTCTACTACAAGCTCAACCACACGCACTTGAGCCAACATCAATGTGTCTACAACTAGCCGACCAATCGGTCCGTTATCCGTTGGGCATTGCTTGAAAACATCCCGATCAAGATAAGAGAATTCTTCGTGCCGGTAGACTTTGTAGTCTTGGATATGCATCCGGACTCAAAGGTGTCACTTATACTTGGAAGACCCTTCTTGAGCACCACCAATGCACACATTGATGTCGGGAAGGGAGAAATCAAGTTCACTATAAATAGGCAACAAGAGCAATTCGCATTCAAGTCGAAACAAGAGCTCAACAAATCCGCGAAGATGGTAGAAGAAGATTAGACGGTACAACCACGAGACGCAGAGGATGCATCTCTCGGGATCATCAGTGAATAAATATTTTGGAAGGTCCAATTCGGAGGACTTTAAAAATCGAATCCTCGCCGGAAGGTAACTCGGTATTTATCCGCATTTTAAATTGCATCTCTTATAATTTTCTTAGGAATATTTATTTCCAGCATTGCATTATAAAAATTTCTCAGCCCCACATAAATAATTTTACGGTGTGTAACAACCCGTCAAAAATATTTTGTCGTGGTGGCACAAAAATCTATCATTTTATGCATTTAAATCAGTTTACCTTCATTTAAATTTCTGCATTGTTTATAATTTTTATCATAGCATTTAGTGCTTGGTGGGTCCCTCACCATGGGTCCCACATGTCATAGACTACACCTCACATACATCAAATCACATAATTTCATCCACTTCCACTCACCTCCACTATCCTCTCTTTTCCACCGCCAAAACCACTCAACCGACCAAAATTTCTGGATGGAGGAAAGATCACGCAATAGCATGTGAAGTGGCAGCCACATTGGCCAACCTGGTTGGGCGGCCGACCCCACCATTGGGTCGGCCGACTCTCCCCCTCCTCCTCTATAAATAGGCCTCCTCCCATGGCTTCCTTGCACCACCCACATTCCAGAATTTTAGCCAAACCTTCGCTCTCGACTTCGTGTTTCTGGAGAAAGTTAGAGAGAAGAGGAGAAGAGTAGGAAAGAGAGAAGAAGTGAGAGAGTGAGCAAGAATTTAGTAGCAAGTGAAGGGAAGGGATGGTGCTGAGTAGATCATCACAAAATTAGTGGAGATGCTATCCAAATAGGATAAAGAAAATTTAAAATTTAGGGGAGGTCTGTCAAAATCAAGACCTGAAGTTTAGAGCTTTTGTCATGAAGAACGACTAACCTCGGGACCGCTAACTCGGACGGCTAACCACTAACCTTGTGCTAATCCTTCTCTCCACTAGTGTTTGTTTTTGTTTCTTTTGAGCAACTTGAGAATGAAGAGTGCCATGAAGGGACTCGTTGGAGCCGTCCGGAACATCGGGACAAGAAGTACATCCCGCGTAACTCGGTGGTGGTTCCGACATGAGTGTCGACCCACCACCGAAGCACCCGAAGTACCTCCGAAGCACACAACGCGCAACAAAGACCCGTAGCACCACCAAAGCATCTCCGAGAGTCCTCATGAGAACATCCGACCTCGCCCGAGAACCGCCCGGGAGAAGGATGTATACAAGAAGCTCAAGAACAAGCGTTTCATCCACACGCCGTCATCGATCCGACACTTCGCTAGTGACGGGTATGGCTCAAGAATTCGACACAATTTTTCCACTAGTTGGTTGGACTTCCTTTGCAAACCTCACCGAGAAAGGGATTAGGCTCTTGACCATAGAATTCCTTAGCACCCTTCGATACACGGACAATGGAGTTTATTTTAGAATGTTTGCTCGGAATATTCTGTCTCTTGGAGAAACCTTAGTGACCTCCTAGGTTTCCCTCCGGATGCCCTCATAGATTTAAATGCAAAGCACTAGGTGATTTTGATGCACATAGGTTTTGGAGCAAAGCATTTCTAGAGCACCGTACCACTTAGCACACCGCACCGCAGCCATAGAGCATCCTACGCTTAGATTTTTGCACCGTTGGATAGAAGCCACCTTTTTCCCATGATTTGATGAAAGCAAGATCGAGTAGCCGACTTGCGTTGCTATATGCGGCATTTGTCAAGAAAAGAAAGTGTCTCTGTCCATCTCCTAGTGAACCATTGGATGAGTGTCCCTGGTTACAAAGTAGGAAGTGTGGCCATTTGCTCGCTTATCACTCGCATTGCCACAAGCTTGAAGTTATTAGAGGGAGCTACTTTTGAGTACATGAAACATCATAGAGAATTTTATGACCTCTATACTTTTGGCCAAGGTCACTTACTTGAAAAAAGTGAATGATGTTTATTATGCAAAATATGGTGATGCGATCCAGTTACCTAACCCGAACCGGCTTTGTATCATGTGCAAAACTATCATGTTGAGTTGCGAGCGGAACCGGTGAATGAGAGAGCACCTCGAAGAGTTCGCTCGAGAGGGTGACGGAAATCGTGAACGGTTTGGTGTGGTGCCGAAACCACCCGAGAAGAACCAGCACATGCCAGTTTCAATGAGTGGAATGTACCTCAGAACCACTCACTAAACTCATGGGTGTACCCACCACAAAGCCAACCACATCAACCATTCTATGGTTACTACCCATCATACAACACCCCAGGAACATCAGAACCAGGACCATCCGAGCCAGGACCCTCACAGCCACCAAGATACTCTTATGACCCCTTTGGTACCACTGATGAAGAAGAAGAACCCCACCAAGACTTTGAGCCACGTCGCCACTCCGATGCCACCGGTTTCATTTTCACCCTGAAAGCACTATGATGAACAAGTAGCCTTCCAAAGACAACACCACCGCCACTCGAATCGCCATGATCGAGGTGGAATGACCGATTCAGTGGAACCGAACACCACCCGAGACACTAGGCACCATTCAAGAGAGCCGGGGAAAAAGCCGCTTCCATGCCGCATGGCTTGGTGGACCTGTTGCACATCCATTATCCACCACCACCGCCGCAAGGCTAGCTTGGGGGAGGACCCCCACTATCAAGATAAGTATTTCTTTCCGTTTGTTTCAGTTTGTTTGTTTTCAGTTTGTTTGCTTTTCTTTGGTTTGTTTTATGCATTGAAAAAAAAATCAGAAAAACCTAGAAAAACCCAATAAAAATTTGCTTGCTGTTTCAAGAGTTTGCTTAGTTTGCTTTCTTTAGAGTTTGCCTTAAGATGAAAACCAAATAAAAAGAGTGTGTAAATTTGCCTTCAATTTAAGTTTGCTATAAATAAAAAAAATGTGTAGACTTGAGGATTGCATGATGGAAATGATGAATAGTTGCTCGCTCTAATTCTTTGCAAGTACCTAGCTTTAAATTTGAGTTCCCCCAAGATTTGGACACCTTTGTTTGACAACTGGATTTACTCTACACCCGAAACCCGTGGGAACATATGCTTAAACTAAGTCTAGGTAGTTGACGGACATGATATGATAATAGTCTCGAGCATTTGCTTGTTCATTGTGTTCCAAAGTGCCACTAAATTCGGAGATTTGTTTGTGAAAATTATAAATGATTCATGATGAGTTCCTTATATAACAGAGTTAAAATTCCTACCACTGACCAAAACTTGATCATTAGAATAGGAAGCCTCCTCATTTGTTAGGGCTCGTCTTTGTCATTTTGTGTTGTATCCTTATGAACTCATCATACGGCTAAATCCTGGTTTCACACACTCACATGCACCCCGCTACTTCTACCCCGGAAGTACGCACCACAAAAAGCCTATTATTATCCATTGAAATTGTTCTACTCTTACACCGAGAGTGAACACCCAAAAATATCCCCTGTTCATTTTTGCTAGCCATTTATCCAAGATCAATGCTCCAAGTATCATTTGTTATCCCCGATGTGAAGTTGTCAAGATTGAGAAGTGTTCCATTCAAGAAGTATTTCATTCCTTTTTGGGCTGCAAGAATTGTAAAAAAAAAAAGAAGAAAGAAAAATTTATGAGCCCAGTCTTTGTCAAGTTTCCAAGTTCAAGTTCCAAGAAGATTC
The DNA here is from genome assembly GCA_018135685.1 of Themeda triandra. Classification (NCBI taxonomy): domain Eukaryota; kingdom Viridiplantae; phylum Streptophyta; class Magnoliopsida; order Poales; family Poaceae; genus Themeda; species Themeda triandra. The sequence goes on from JAENPR010000402.1 coordinate 156,925, forward strand.
AAGTGTTGAAATAGTTCCAAGTTTTATCCAAATAAAGGAGCATTGATAATTCCTTTGTGCACCCCTTCTCCTCCCACAAATATTTCTCTCTATTTTATATATATATCATCCACATATAAAACCACACATGCACACACCGATTGGTTGTATGTTGAGTTCCTTCGGATCCATGGTTCGATCATGCCAATGCATTAGTTCTCCACACCTATGAGCTCCATATAAACCTTTATTAGAGTAGGGTGAGAGAGAGAGTGAAGGCTCATCTATAAATGCCTTGAACCACAAATACTACATATTCGAGAGTAAGAGAGAAGGCATATCTCCTTTCAATGCCTTAGAGAGGATCCAAAAATACCACATATTGAGAGACTTGAAAGGGTTGTATTAAGGAACTCGAGTTTTTATTGAAAATCTTGTAAAAACTCCAACGAGAGGTGGAACAACAGAGCATGAGACAACAAGTGCTTGACTTAATTGTTACGTCTTTCAACTACTCAAGACCCAAGTGCGGGTAAAAGCCCCATGGTTGAAAGAAACATGAGTAAGTTTGGGAGTTATGATAGTTCACTCTAGTCCGGGGATGAATTCTTGTTTAGAGCATGTGTGTTTGTTAAGCATGAAAGCATTGCGGCAACTCCCGATCCATCTTCGTAGCTATTTGCTCGGGGACGAGCAAAGGGCAAGCTTGGAGGAGTTTGTTGACGGTTGTTAATGATCGATTTTATATGTCAATCGAGAGAGAAAGAGGGGTATAATCTGTTCACCATCATAGACTTAGGGTTTAAACCGACGAGATTCCACAAGTTTTGGTGAATATGTGTTTTCGCGAGGGATTATCGGGAAAACATCCAAGGAGGCCCACATGTCATGATTACATAGAGAGAAAGACCGAACGGGTAAAATTGTATATTCTAGAAGACTCCGGAAGGCAAACCCGGAAGCGGGGACCCACCGGGCGAGTGGTGGGTCGGCCGACTCCCGAGGGTGGGTCGGCCGACCGGCCACCTCCACCAATCGGGTGGAGGCTCGCGGATCCTGCCTCCACCGACTTTGAGGAGCAATAATTATCGTCCGTTTAGGTCGGTTTGATCCGATGGGTGTGGTGCATCCTAGGGGGCTATATATTCGAGCCCCCGGCCCCGGGCCGAAACCCTAATTCATTCTAGAATTCATTATTCGAGAGGTAGCCATCGGCAAAGCCGGGGTTTAGAGAGAGATCTCCACCAGAGAATTAGAATAGCTACTCTAGATCTTCAAGTTCTACATAGGTTTAGACTAGATAGAGGAAGAATCGGGCGCTGTGCTCGGAATTCCGGATCTTCATCATCGAATTGGTATTATCTTGTATCTATTCTTGTGACTTTATTCTAAATATCATTATGTTTCTATTTATTATGTTCCTAGTTTATTCTAGTTCTACATTTGATATGGTTATGATTGGTAATAAGTTTATGTATATGTTTGCAAAGCGCTTAGCTCTCTTCCCGGGGGGGTTAGGTGGTAGATTTCATGTAAGCATGGTGCTTAGATGCCGTTTACCTGCAAATGCACCCTATTGACCGGGTCGTGTGGTAGATCGCGGAAGTGACAGTTGGAGTAGATGAATGACTTAGTAGATTAGAACCTACATAGGATTTCTATTTCTTGTGCTAATCAGATGTCAACCTACCTTTGTGAGTAGTCTATATCTAATCTCTGTGTGATTTATACCCCGAGCTTATTACTTTATATTCCCTTATTTATCATGGTTTACCCTCTGCCAAAGTATGTGATTTGTGTAATCAATCACTCATAAGTAGTCGTGTTTAGCAAGTTCATCTCATTGTTTAAGTCCGTAGTTCTTTCCTTTGAGCTAAATATAAATAACGATACCGGAATACTTCTGGTAAAATGCTACGATTGTGTATTATCCGTTCACTTGCGGATCCCATATTTTTCTTGACTAGAGGAGCAGTTTCTATACCAACACTTCTGGCGCCATGCTAGGGATGACAACTTAGCGTGAGTGGTGTTAGAGGTGTCAACATGAAGCAGATCAAATGCTGCTGCCTCTGCCTTCCGTGTCGCCTCCCTCCGGCGGCTTGCTGGTGCCTGCCATCCCTCTGCCTCCGCAGCACACGCGCCACCACCACCACCGCCTGCCCCCACCGCTCGTCTGACGCCGCAACTGCCTGCTCTGCCAAACCTCCAATTCTGCTATTCTTTGGATACAGATGGAACTGACGGACCCTTCCTTTTATGAGGTTGGAGCCTTCCTCCAATGCCACTGGACATGAAGACTCCATCCTCGACACCCCCATGGCCTCCTCCAGTGCAGCGCTGGATCTCGATCTCCCGCCGCACGGCGTGCTGCTGGCCGGAGCACGGAGGGGTTGGCGCAGGAGAAGGCCCCAGCTCTTCCGGTAGCGTTTCCGCGTGTGATGGTGGTGCGAGGTGATGGCGGCGGCGTGTGGAGGTCGCGGCGGCGGCGTGCGCGGGTGCGTGGAGCCGTGGACACGACGGCGTGGTCGAGCGCGGAGGGCATGTCGTGGGCAGGGGCCGAGCTGGGCGTGCGCCGAACTGCCGGGGGGACGGGGCGTGCGGGAGTGCGGGATGGGGCCGGGCAGACAGAAGATGCTGGATGCTACAGATTTTACCGGGCGAGCGAAGGAGGACGGTAGTTTTCGCACGCCTGTTTGACGATTTACTTTTAACCTTTTTAGCTGTAATAAGGATAAGGATAAGGATTTTCTTTAGATGCCTAGGAGAGGCCTGTTTCTCTTTCCTTTTTTTTTGATGTAATAAGTTTCAGGGGCCTGTTTCGAGTGATTTGGGGCTACATCATTTGGGCCTACATTGGAATGTAGAAAACTTCTATGTTTCGTGTGTTTTTCATGTGAAAATAAACTAATTTCCGTAAAATTCTCGTACAATTCCCATAAAAATTCTATATTCAAAAGGATCCATTGTATTTTTTTTATTGGCATAGGATCCATGCAATTCTCTCTCTCTCTCCTCCATGCTATTGACTAGAATTTTCTCCGTTCCGCAAAGGAGCTGCTATACAGTTCGTGCTAGTCAAACTTTTTGAAATTTGACTAGATTTGCAAAAAATAGGAACATTTATAATTTTAAATAAATCTGTTAAAATATATTTAGTGTTTTATCTAATACTATAATTATGTAATAAACAATTAATATTTCTTATATATATTTGGTCAAAGTTAAAAAATATTACTCCCTCCGTCCGGTAAAGACAGCAATTATAGGACCGGAGGGAGTTAGCAAGCCACCTTGGCAAATGACCAAAATACCCCTATACATTCACTGCACAAGTTCAGATTCACGGCCAGTGCACACAAACTGGCAATATAAAATTACAGCCATGAGAACACGTGTCAATACAAAAAAGTGCCACAAGTTTATCTTATCCCACATCTAAATGACAATGCATTGTCACAGCTAACCTAAATCTTATATAAGACTTCATAATCCCAGAACAAAAGCATTTAACATAATCAATCCATAACACACACAAAGCCATAGAAAACTAGGGATGGAAGAATATAGGTACCAAAAATCTTCCCGGGCCAGGTCCAACCCGGTACACTTGGCCATGGCCACCAACGGAGGTCCGAGGGGCAGATCCTCGCCGGCAGCCCAGTCACCACCAACCGGGGGCAGATCGTCGTTGGGGTCCCATCATCGGCCACCGGAGGCCCCTCCACGGACAGATCCGCCCGTTCGCGGTAGCCGCGGCACCGTCGGTGGCCAGCCCTACGCCTTTCGCGTTGACCTCCATGCCGAAATCGAGGGCGAGCTGGCGGAGCTGAGGCTCGGAGAGGCCTAGCAGCATGCGGAGGGAAGTCCCCTGAGACTTGATGGGGGCGGGGACTGAGGCGGAAGTGGTGGCTGTGGCGGCGGCGGTAGCGCGGAGCACGCGGGGGAAGGGGATTGAATGGCCGGTGCGGGAGGAGGCGGCGGAGGATGCGATGCGCCTGGGCGTGAGGATGAGGAAAGGTGCGGTCATTTTTTTCCCTGATCCATGAACGCTGAGGATGCGGCAGCTGCTGGTGGCCGAGTAACGTGTGGAGGAGAAAGCGTCTCGGGATGGATTTTTCTTTTTCTTTTTTTTAAAAAAAATAATGAGAAGTCGCATGCGTGGCGAGGAGTCTGGCTGTTGCCAGCTGGTGTAGCAGGTCTCAGATCGTAGCTGGTGTACTGCTAGTAGGCTACTTTAGCGTTTTTTTCTGGAAAAATTTGAACACCTGGATTGCAGTCTTTACCGGACGGAGGGAGTAACTCCTTAGAAAGTGATAATAATAAATTCATAAATAAAACAAAAATATGTTGCAGTTTCCCCTGGCGAAGAGGCTGTCATATGCAGCCCAGGTAAGGACTATCGTCTAGGCCATTCAGCCCATGATGAATCCCCAAGCATTGCTGGAATCTTGTCAAGAAACCTGCAAAATTTAAATACCAGTACACTGTGACAGGGAAGCTTCCGAACAACACTCGCCTACCCATATATTGCATTACTACGGTGGTTACGGTTACATGAAGCAGTTTATCGCACACATATATGCATACACACACATACACACTACAAACTCACAACAACTCACTCTCAGAAGCAAAAGAAGAAGAAAAAACAGAGCTGAAATTTATGACATCAACACACACAATATATGTAGCCAATCTAGAGGGTAGATCAACACCTATCGAACCTCATCCATGCAGAGCACCCTTTAATGGTGATGAGGCGCCCGTACGTACGGACTCATCATCAAGCACCGTGCTCACCGCAAAGGTCTCCGTCCATTGGTCGGCAATGTCGCCGGCGATCCTAAGGGCGTCGTAGGAGGTGCCCATGAGGCCCTTCTTGGTGAAGCCGGCGGCGTACAGGCCATTCTTGCCCCTCCAGCTGTGTGGGAATGGCTTCCTCGGGAACCCATCGAAGTGACTGAAGAGGTCTTCCTCCTGTAAAAGCAAGTGCAAATAATTGGAATGTTACTAATTTGCATTTACCTCTTTCTTTGTTCCAGATTTCGTTCATAGCTAAAGTGTCAATGAACAATGCATGGTGGAGCAATGAACATAGCCTGCTTCCACAATTTTTTTCTTGTAGTAAATTAAAGGAACTCTACAACCATTGCTCACATTTATTCAGTTCATTCTCAAATCTCAACCAGATGTTCAACTACAAATTGAATGATCAATTACTCAAGCAGCAGGCAGGCCAAACACACTTGCAAGATTGCCTGCATCAAGAATCTGGTTAGACAGATGGGATCCGTGCATCAAACAAGCAATCCAAGCCGTCTAGCAGATGGGCCACCCTACAAAAGGTAGAGTGGGCGCAGCACATGATGATGAGCAGATCGATGGACCTCACGCCACAAAATCATTATGGGCCAGCCTTCGATCATATGAATGCATGTGCACCATCATCACCCAACTCGATCTCCCCCTTATGCATGCATGGGGTCTGTGACAATCCTAATCCTTCCGATCCCCCACTTTATGATGGCAAGGAGGTGCACAAATAGTTCATGCAAGCTACTTGTAAGTTAATAATTGCATGCTTAATTAGATGCCTGACATCTTCTCTGTTTCTTGTCTCTGGTTTGGTGGAAGTTATAGGCCGGGGTTGTTTCCTTCACGCCAAAATTTAGGCATAATCATCAGACCTTGCGAGGTCGTTAATTGTTTGAATGGAGTTTGATTGACTTTAAGTCTATACTGTATAACCCGACTGGATGCATGGTCACATAACTAGATTTCCTGGCAGGATTTACATTACTCTCGTGAAAACGATTACTTTCATGAGAGTTTGTCTTCCACTTTCACGAAAAGCTGCGCCTCCCCCTCCCCACCCCCCTTCCCCTCTCAGAAAATACCTATTATGTAGTAGTGGGTGAGGCTGCGCCTTATTACACTACTGCACAGCGAAACGTTGCCGAGTGCCAAAGCACTCAGCAAAGTGCACTTGTACACTTGCCAAACACTTTGCCGAGTGCCGCACTCGGCAAAGTGCACACGGCAAAATTTGACTTAGCAAAGAAACTTTGCCGAGTGCTTTTTCTCGGGGCATAGGGCAAAATATCTATATATTTTGCTGAGTGCAATGAAAGGCATTCGGCAAAGTTTTTGCGCCGTCACGCCGCCGGCCGTTACCATAAATTTTGCCGAGTGCAAAACGACACTGGGCAAAATTGTTTTTTAAATATTTACTTTGCCGAGTGCCAGTGCCAGGGGCACTCGGCAAAATTGATCCCAGATTTTAAAATTTATTTTGCCGAGTGCCAAGCCATTGCACACGGCAAAGTTTATTTTTTTAAAAAAATAATACTTTGCCGAGTGCAAAGGCCTGGCACTCGGCAAAGTTTCACGGTGACGGGACGCCGTTGACGGTGCTAGAAACTTTGCCGAGTGCCAGGCCACTGCACTCGGCAAAGTTTTAATTTTGCTGAGTGCAATATTTTGCCGGGTTCATTGCACTCGGCAAATTACTCTTTGTCGTGTGCTTTATTTTGCCGTGTGTCACACACGGGAAAATACTAGTTTGCCGAGTGCCCCGATAAATTGCACTCGGCAACGTTTCGTTGTGTAGTAGTGTTAGTTCCTCCCTCGGTTCCAAATTATAAATCACTTTGATCTTTTTTTTACATTAGATATTTTATTTATCTGCATTATAATTTGTAACGAAGGGAGTAGTATATATTAGTGTAACTAGGAGAATACCCCGTGCATTGCTGCGGGGATTCCAGTTAATTTTAAAAAATAAACTATTTATATTTATGGTTATAAAATGAAATAATCTTAAAATAATTTTTGATGAATGGTTTGATGACATGTCGATATGAACAACTAAATGTATATTAGTGGTTCAAGAGGTAGCTGTTATAATTACATGTGCTAGTTGGATATAATTACAAGTTTTAGTGGATTGCTTAGTGGATTACTTATGTAGATAGCTTGTATGTTGAGATAATTTTATAGTGGGGTTTGTTTATATAAAAGCTATAGATAAGACTATTTTACGCTGGAAACAACAAACTAGGCATTTATATATGGTGTACATGGCTATTACATCAAATTGAACTTCGTCCGCGTATATGTTTCCGACCAGTAAACTTCATATATATATATGTATGGTGTGGTAGATGATATATACAATCACCTTTGAATAGACTTCAATCATTTTTTCAATATAAAATTATTGTCCGTTTTATTCCTGTTCTTTTTCCACTACGATCACTGTTGTCTGGCCCAGAGAAGCCCATGTTGATACGGGCCCCACTATTTGCATTGACCAGCTGGATCATGTAGATGGACACCAACAAGATACAAACAGATGCACAGATACACACACATATAAAAACATTATATATATAGCGCACGCATGAATGCTACAAATGCAAGCTAAGATCGAGCCGCCACGGCGCTCTCCATCCTTAATTTGGTCTATATCTATCTAGTTTGCATGCTCGAACTTTGACGTCCTGACGTGACACCAACAGTTGTACATATGAATGTCCAATTGTCTACACGCGGGCACGCAAGGATGCAATTTTATATGCATAGATATATATACAAGGAACTCAAGTACAACTAGTAGCTATCATATACCAACGCAAGTACTTCTATATTATAAAACAAATATATGGCCTAAAACATTGTGTCCATTCCTTTCAGTCTCTACCTAAACTGATCATTTTCTCCACAGATTATGTTGCACAAAATAATACCTACATCAATCAACATACACATTGCCCTAGATTGTCAATTTTCTTGACGATCAAATTTCGTGTCACCGTCGGAGGGATATCGCCCTCCTTTTAAGCATCATTGTCGTGGCCCATGCTTTGCTATCTATAACCTCACATAATTAATTTGAAAATGAGCGCATATATAGACACATGGGCAACTGGGCATCGAGTTCACTTGATAACCGTGTGGGTGTATAATGTTTGAAGACAAGTGAAAAATTAGTTGTATCTAAGTTGTAACATGTATCCCGAAACGTCTCAAAAAAAAAACGTCTTATAATTAGGAATGGAGGGGATACATGTATATATGGTGAGACATGCAGGAGAGTCTGAGATTCACTTTGATGATTGACACAATATTTACCATCATATACCAAAAGCCTTGTTTTTTCCAAGACTAATTAATCATGCATGCTCATTAAATGTGTAAGTACGTCTATGTGTACCTTGAGCCATGAAGGCACGTTGCTTTTGTACCCGGTGGCGAAGATGACGGCATCAAAGTCCTCCCGGTGGCCATCTATGAATTCCACCCCATTCTCTGTGAACCGCTGGATTGCCGGGACCACCTGCAGAATCTCTCTCTAAATGCATTAGTTGAGGCGTTGGGACACAATATTTGTCGCTGAGGACTACACGTACTGACAACCAATATCAATCTAGGACTCCTTTGTGCTGTTTCGAGATCTGTGCAGTTTTTATTTCCTCGCAGTCGCAGCACATGATTGAGCGATCGAGGTCCCATTCATTCATTCATCATCAGAGTAGTAGTGCATCTCTATCACTCCCACAGTAACTCCATGCCTCTCATGAGATTCTAGATAAAATTCCAACGTACTCCTTCCGTCTCTCAAAAGGTCAACTTTTACCTAGTCCTCATGTCCTCAAAAAGTCAATTCCTAGAGTTATCTACAGTCAATCTTATTAAGGTTGAAAAAATTTATTTATACAAAAAAGAACACTAAAATTTAAGACAGCAAATTGGTATCACCAGATATACCATAAAAAATCATCATGTGCTGATTTTGTGAGACAAATATTTATACTCTTTCCTATAAATTTTGTTAAACATTAAAAAATTTTGACTCAAGACAGCTCTAGAAATTTATTTTTTGAGTGGAGATATTAGGATCACATACCTTTATTTCTCTAGTTTTGATCTTTCTGAGAGCTCCAATGTCGAGTACAGGTGTTTTGCTGGTTGAACTCTTGATTTGAAGCGGGCCGATCTTAGGTCGTGGGAGACCATATTTTTCAGTGTTTCCAAGGATTAGTCTTGTGAAGAATAGAAGCAAAGAATCAACATGTTTTATAGGCAGCCATTTGAGAAGGAACACGGAGAGGCCAAACGTGGAAATGCCTAGTATCTCCCTTGGCAACACATGAATCTGAAAAATAAACAAAACACTATGCACATAAGTATATATGGAGCATAAGCGATACAAAATCATTAAACTTTTTTTTCCATTTGATCAAATGCAAATTATGCATACAAGCTTCATTCATTTCTGTTAAATAACTTCTCTAGACTAATCTTTTTAAAGAAACAGGAAAACAATGTGTGCTAGATATTTATCTAGAAAACGTCGTATTTCTATCGCAAAAAAAAAAGAAAATGTCGTATTTTTTTTTCTAACTACAACATCTGGTCTATTCTATTAGTAATTTCATGTTGTTGCTGGATAGGTTTATATAGGTTAATTAACAGATCAATTTCACATGAAACACAATTTGTAACCTTAACAAAATGTAGGAAGTTAATTATTATTTTGGTACAAAGATCGCTCCTACTGATTATAATATTATAGCTCCAAACCCAGTAAAAAATAAATTAATTAGTTGCATCATTTCTTTTCATATATATCCATCTAAAATCATTACCTATCTCCATTTGAAGACCACGTATGCAACTACATATTGAATAGAGTTTCCCAGATACTTAGCAACTCTACTATGCCCAATTACTGCCATTTTCTTGCTTAAATTCTTTAGAAAAAAAACATGATGCCATTTGTTTGCAGTTCTCGAGGGTTCTGGGGTTATGGCCTATTTGCTCCCTGTCACTTTTCTTGTTATTTTCCTGTTGTTTCCCTTTCTCTCAGGGAGGCATACAAGATAAGAGGGAAGGAAACTTAAGGGTCACTGTAGCACCACATCAGTACACATTTCTATGAAACAGCATGTTACAAGTAGCACAACATATGCTTCACAAGATCGATATTTAGGCTAAGAAAGTTTCATCAGCTAATTTCTGTTATTGAGAACAGCAAGTTACAAGGAGGGCAATGTATGTTAATTATACATACAGAGCCGATCGAGTTTAAGATTGGAAAATTGGGAGGAAGAACTTTCAGGATTCTTGATGCCTTTACTGTAAAAATCTATTAAAAATACATAGTGTAGTGCTATACCGTGTTTAGTTCATTTTGAACTTCACGAATATATTCATATCTATATATATTATAAGATTATATTTCTTATCTTGAAAGTGACAACAATCTACATACATGAGGGGGCAAAAGGGAAGGAAACCTACGTGGCACTAAACAGAATTGACCACTCAAGAAAACCAGTTCACAGAATTTTATATAGCTTTTTGGACATGCAAACTGTGTCTATATTTTTCTTGGCAAAACGGAAACTGTCTATTATAATCTTGAGCAAAGATTTCTTTTTTTTTTTTTTTTTGAGGAAACTTGAGCAAAGATTTCTTGCTGTAGTATTTGTTTCAAATCTATACACGTTGAATCCGCACAATAAATTTATGCATGAGATTTATATCTTAGTGTTCAATTTAATTGGACAACATTTGTTCCTCAAAAATTGACACAATATAATGCTGACGGTTCAGTATTAATTTCACGTTGAACTTCTTGTGTCCAGTAAATGATTGATTGATCCATAGTAATAAGTAAGTAGTAGTGCCCAATTGGAATGACTAGGCACATACTTACCTTGTCCCTGACAACCATGGAGGCTTTGGCGCCATTGTTGCAGAGGTCGAGGCTGACCTCCATGCCGGAGTTGCCGCAGCCGACGACGAGCACATTCTTGCCCCTGAATTCGCCCCACTTCTTGTAGCTGCTCGTGTGCATGGCGACGCCGCGGTACCCGTCCATCCCGTCGACGCCCTCCGGCCACGCCGGCTCCGCATTCTCGCCGGTGGCCACGACGAGCCACCGCGACAAGAACTCGGTGGTGGCCGCCGTGGCGCCGCCGCCATCGTCTTCGTCGACGGTGACCCTCCAGAAGCCGATGGCGGCGTCGTAGGCCGCGCTGCGGACGCTCGCGCCGAGGCGGGGCTCAATGCCGAAGGCGCGGGCGTAGTCGTCGAGGTAGGCGATGAACTGGTCCCGGGTCGGGTACGGCGGCGTGCCGGGCGGGAACGGCGCGAGCGGGAGCTCGCAGAAGCACCGAGGCAGGTGCAGCCGGAGCCGCTCGTACGTGCGGTGGCGCCACGACGCGGCCACGCACGAGTCCTTCTCCAGCACCAGCGACGGCACGCCGCGCGCCTTGAGGCACGCCGCCGTCGCCAGTCCCGACGGGCCGGCGCCCACGATGACGGGGCCAGGCACCCACACCTGCCTCTGCCTCGCCCCGCCGCCGCCGGCGTCGTCGTCGCCCTGGCCGCCGCGGTGTAGGATGGTGGGGTGGTGGTCGTGTTCTGCTTGTCCTTGTTCTTCTCGCGATGTTGGCATGGCAACAAAAGAGACGACAGGTGTAGTCTGTGTATGTGAAAGACGTTGCGCTTTCTAGAGCCGCGGTAGTTACTGTGGAGTGTTGAGATCTCTCTGTCTCTCTAGCTAGGTGTGCTATTCTCAGAGTGGGGCTCGTGCTCAACAAGCATATAGCTACACTCCCACACCTAGTTCTTTATATACAAATCTATCTATCAATTCAATATGTATGTAGGAGTATGTGTACAAACTGTCTCGGATCCGGTCCACGATGTACGCCATCCTTGAATACACGAGTACTTGCTTTTGCTGCTCTTTACGATACGACTGGCATTTATGTTAGAGTGATAACGATAGTTGTGGATACTAGTGATGGGCGATATTCAGGGAGACCGGGGACAACATTTATATCCAAAATCTAACAATCTAATCTAGTATTTCTACAATTAACCAAAAAAATTAGTGAACAATCATTACGTACTCGTTGTGCCGAACCTAGCACGAGCATGCACTCATCCTGCGTGGGTCTACAGTGAAATTATAGTACTCATCAAATTATAGTCTTGAGATCTATCGGACTGGCCTTTCATAAGTGTTTGTATACTCCCACCGTCCCATAAAGAATGACGCTATAGGATTTGTGCTGGTCAAACCTTTGGTTCGAATATATGGTTGTTTTGATAATTGTAGCTTGCTTAAATTAAATTAAATGTAGCTTGTGGGTAGTTGTATGCTTATCCGACTAAAAAAAGACTCCAAGGATATGGTTGTTTCTAACAAATCATCTGTACACCTTTCTGGCTCGAAAGTTGTTATTTTTATATCTCACAAACGAAGTCGAGTTTGGACAAGATATTTTACAAGGTTTTGTATCATTATATCATTACATGTGTGATTTTTTGTGAATTTAGACGACTTTTTTGCCATGATTTGCACGGGTTTTCACGAAGGGTGGTTTACACCTGATCCGTTGCCTAAATTAAATTAAGTGTGCTCAAATGCCTTTTCTATGTTTAATAATATTAAAATGGCTTATGTAAATATTTTGTTAGATTTATGAGTCCTCTATAGTGTATTAGTGTTGATGAGGTAAGGAAAATGTTAAAACCTTGCTGGTCCATGTTAGTTTAATTGGAATGCCTTTTTGGTAAATATAAACTCTAGTTGACCATGAATGAAAGTTATAATCAACTTGCTTAAGTTTGTTTATGTTCCTTCGTGCACTTGTATTCCTCTCATCATGCAACATGTCATGCATTCATTGCCTTGGGGATTGGAACAAGCTGATGGACAGGGGCTGGTTGTTTAATCGGTGGTGGTGTTTAAGGAATATGATAGTTTCACCAATGTCCATGCCAACAAACCCGATGAAGAAGAGAGAATTTGTGGCGAAAGTGGCGAGTAAGGTGGGAGTCTATATTACAGTTGTTGTTAAGGAGGGGAAAATAAATCCCACAACATACATGTGGCAGAACCTCCTAAGAAATGTGGCCCACATGCACCTATCATTGTCTCGAAAGATTTCTGACGGCCATGCATGTGTTCCAAATAACTTAGAAAGCTCCGTCGGGAACTCCCGAAACATCCACGATTCTCCGAACAGGACCAATCATTATAAGAGACATTGCAGTATTACAACAGTTTTACAATAAAATAATTTACATCAGAGTAAGGTGCGGAAGTTTACAATAACATAAGTTTAGAAACCTTAAGATAAGTTATTACAACCATAATAGTGGTGGTAGTGGATAACATTACATAACTTTAATGTAACACCCAAGTCGTAGTGCTTTGCCCGAAGCCAAACATCCTACTCGTCGTCACTCTCAACCCCGACCGTCGGCAACAAGATCCAAGACAGACACTGTTCCGAAACACTCCTGCAACAAGGGTAGAACAAACCCTGAGTACAAAAGTACTCCGCAAGACTTACCCGACGATAAAGAGGGGAGAAGACTCAGGAATGGAGGCCAATGGGACAAGGTAAGGTTTAGTGAGATTCAAATTATTTTGCAGAAAAGCCACTAATAGTGAGTCCTTAACCTTTCATTTTATTTAAGCATGAGATTCTGTTAAGCTAAACTAAATCAAGTCAAAGCAGCAGATCAAGATAATTCAGACAACTCTCTTTTACTTCTACCATCAAGTAACCAACTTTTACCCATAGTGTAGGTCAGGTGATCGAGTCTCCATAACCAACGAGCACGACGATTTGAACCGATTTACTCGATATAAGTGGAACTCTAACCCACAATAATATCGAGGATTCCTAAACACACGATATAAGTGGGACTCTAACCCACAATAATATCGATTCTTAGCTCTTAACCGACAAGTCGGAAACACTACAACGGATGTCCCAAAACGGTAGAGACGGAGCACTACATCGAAACGTCTTTCGATGCCGATCTATATCATTGATCATTATCTTCCACGCCACCCGAGAGAACATGTACACCTCCAATGGTGTTGGAATAATCAAGGTAGTTAATGGGGACACGGCCCACGAGGGTATCTTGTACTCCCGCCATCTCGCCACTCCGAGTGCGTGGGTTCTCAACATGATGTAATCCTAGTAATGGAATCTCCTAGGCATTAGTGAAAGAACTTGCCCCCGTAGGGTATGTGAGTAGTTGCAAGGTCTCGAAACACAAGCGGCAAGGCCTACAACTAATGATCTTAAGCGGCGACAAGTCGGAAACACTACAACAAGACTTCATTCTTGATGCAAGTTATCCAAAATCCAACAAAGAAACATTTTGAATAACTTTGGATTTTTCTAAAGAACTTGGAAACACTACAACTCAAAAGGAACAAAAACCCTAGAAACCAATATTTGACATAACTTTTGATTTTTAAACATAAATTGAAAATCTTCCAAACTATGAAATACTCATCTTTGCAAACCAAATATTTTCTCCAAAGAAAACTTTCCCAAAAGATGCATAGTTTTTGAAATATGGCTTTAAAACCAAAGGGGGACAAATGCTAGAAAACCGTATTTTCAAATTCATTTGAAATTTTGTTTTAAAACTTGAAAAACTTTGAACACCAACATTGAAGCTCTCATCAAGACCCACAATTTTCCTTTTGGAACCAACCCCAAATTCTTTGTAGATTTTGAATTAGAGAAAAGGGAGTAAAATAGGGTTTGCTGGAAAATAGGGTTTTAAAAGGGATTTGAGCTTGATTTAATTGGTACATTACTTGGTTGGTCATTAGTGATCACAAACATTATCCAAGGACATTTTTAGGTCAATGACCCAAAGGCACCCTTGATTGACCAAGTTGACTTTTAAAAATCATTTTAAAAGCTGTCAGATTTTAATTGTTGACTTGGATTTACACACTATGCCTGACACTAGTGTTAACACAGTTAACACCTCAAGGTACATAGAGCATAAACCAAGTATTTGAGATGACATTCAAAAATAGGATTTTTGGTGAAGTCACACAGCATCTCAGAAGCACAATCAACCTAAAAACATAAACTTATTTTAATTGATACACATCAAGTTTGACCTAAACATCCATGCAATGCAACACATAAAATGACAAGTCAGGTTTTAGTTTATCGTAACATCGGGGATGTTACAGCCCTTCCCCCTTAAAGAAATCTTGCCTCGAGATTTAAAGCCTTGGGTAAAGTAATGGAAAAGGAAATGTGTCATGCAAACACATCCCAAACAAGGACATAAGGAAGGGGTTCTTACAACTCACACTAGACCCGTTATAACTCATAGAGGGAATTATAACTTAGATAAAAGTATAGGACTCAGGGAAATTCTTGGTCAGATAATCCTCGAACTTCCAAATTGCTTCTTCTTCTGAGTGACGATTCCACTGTATCTCACATTACCTAGTTGTTCTGTCATGACTGACACGATCTTTCTGATCTAAAACTGGGGCAGAATAGGCTCAAATGTAGTGCTTTCAACATTAACAACGTTGTCAGGCACTCGTAGACACCTTTTTCTGAGCATCAATGACTGAGTCTCTGGTAATTGTTTCATTAGCAAGATTGGCCATACTGCCTTGTTGTACAATTTCAATGTCAGGTCTTTCCATTACATGACATAAGGAAATGCCCAACGGCTTCACGGTCAAATAGTTGCAGCAGCTCTCTCGACTAGGTGCGTTGGTGACCACATCCGCCTTACTGATCTGGTAATGCGCTTCCAAGTCATGATCTTTAATTGGCTTTAACCATCTTCTTTGCCGCATGTTTCCCTAGAAGTGAGTAAAGATATATTGTAAACTTTTATGGTCTGAGTAAGTATGACAAGTGTTACCCAATAGATAATGACACCTTATCTTCAATGCATGAACAGCTACCACTAATTCATATTCATGAGTTGGATAATGCTCTTCATGGCGCTTGAGCTGTCTCAAAGCAGAAGCAACGACTTTGCCTTCTTGTATCAGTACACACCCAATGCAAATGCGGAAAATATCACAATAAGCACTACACGACTTCTGGATATCATAGTGTGCTAAGATTGGAGCAGAGGTCAACAACTTCTCCCAACTCTGAAAACTTTCCCGCACTTAGGTGGCTAAACAAACTTACACGACCTCGGGGTCTTATCCGTCCCTTATCATCATAGCTCTTCCGATGAGATTATGCCACTTTCATATTTTGTGGCATCCGTTTGACCCTTCTTTGGTTTACCAGAATCTCTGGTTTAAGTCACAGTACATCTTATTGTTTCCTGGATGAATAAAAATCTTAGTGCCATACGCTTCATCGAGGATCTTTCGATGTAACCCAGAGACTTTTGGTACAACCAGACAAACCATATGACATTTACTTCATCAATCTCAGAAACATGATTCCCCATGCTTTCTTACCTTCTCTTCAATACACCTAATTTCCCTTATTTCCTTTTTCAGGTGAGTTAAAATCTAGAGACAAAACTGGGATTTATTCTTGGATAACTTCACTCGCACACTCTATGTTACATTATTGATTTTACATACGAACAAGCTGAACTCACCATCCAAAGCTCATAGGAGGAACGGAAAGAAAGCACTATTATACAAGCCAACTCAATTCCACAACTACTACTTGAACTATTTTAGTCAACACCATTCTACACCAACTCCTCCTTCATCATCATTCACTTTTGATTCGGACCATCTCGGGGTTTTCCTACTAACGCTCTGGTTACTGGTGTGCTCCCTACTCAGGAGTCACTAACAACACCAGGGTCATCCTGAACTTCTTGCGGTTGGTAATTGGGATTTACCAAATTGGTTAACCTGTTGCACTCATCCTGCAGTTCTTGATTTTGCGTCTCTAGCAGAGTGATATACTGTCCTTGCTCTTGGATTTGTGTAAGGTGTATATCCTCTCTGAACCAGGCGTCATTCCTCAATTGGATATTATAGCACACAAACTGCCACAATTTATGTAAGTCGTCCATAGCTTCAGTCCTAGCCTGAGTAGCTTGATGTAGTGCTGTCATCAATCTACCAATCTCCACTTGTAGATTTGGATTGGGCTGAGGGGTATTGCTACTAGTAGGCTCATCTTGAGGAGTTGACTGTTGATGAGGGACACCTTTTGCATTAGTCTTCTTGCAACGTACATGCTTCCGAGGAGCTCGGGCCATTCTATGCATAAACAAGCCAATCTTATTCACATGACTTTATTGAACTTGTGAAGCAGATGCATATTACAAGTACACAACCATACTTATAATATATTATTTTTGCTACACCATCAACTTATAGACACTACTCCCAACCCATACTGAAGCTCAAAGGAAAGCAGATGAACTACTATGCTACATAACTATCTTACAATTCCCAACTCACAGCTCACTGTCACTTGGGAATGTTGGTTCATACTCTTCCTCATTATCACTTATAGGAACCACTTGATCCTCTTCCACTGGATTATTCTCAGACTCCTCCTCAGGCACTTCTTCCCAAACCTCCTCTGACTCCTTAGACTCCTCAACTACTATCTCTGGATCTTCTTCGGGCTCATATGCTTCTTCAAAGTACCCTTCAGGTTCATCACCATAATCCCATTCCACTGCATCTTCATCGTCCTCTTCATCACTGTCATCTTCCATAGACTCTTCAGCTACAAAATTCTCTCCATCATCCTCATACCTAAAACCTAGAACCTCATCCTCATCTTCCATGCACAAAAAAATTTGAAATTTCTTCTTCTTCCTCTTCTTTCTTCACACCACTGGTACCCTCTCCTGACACATGACTTGCTGCAGGTGCCAGTCGAGCAAGTCGATCTTCGAGCTCCAGAACACGGGCTTCTAACACTTCTTCCCTCTCCCAAGACTCTCTCCGGTCTGCCATCACATGCCGGATATGACTCTTCATCTATTGGATGTGAGCGGCATCTTTGGATCTTTCGATATTGGATTCTGCCATCTCTGCGGCAAGCTGGTGTGCAGTATGTTGCCAATAGTTCACACCCTTGGTTCCACAGTCAGGACACACTTCTGAATCCCGAGAAGCCAATTGGTGACGGGGCACATCCTTAGGTCCAGTTTGCTTGCGAGCAGTATGCTTTGTTCGAGCCATCATGTAGCAGATAGATCATAGCATAAGAATAGATGGATGGGATCAGAAGGTTAGCATGAATAGGATTGATACTACTTAACCCAAACCACTTTAAGAAGGAAGGTAACTTTAATAAACTAAGTATGAGGCATAGACAGACTTAAAACACCAAGCATAAAAGACTCATTTTAGCACAAACATAAAGGCAATTTTTATAAATAGGGCAATAGTATCATGCTATCCACCACAAAGCTTTTTAAATATGACTAAAGAGCTATAGAGTAGAATATAGATAAGTTATAAAAAATTTGGACCAAAATAGTCAAATTTGAATTTAATTGATCCAAAACATTTTGAAGTTTTCGTAAATGAATACTACAATAACTCTTTAATAACGATCCGGCTCTGATACCAGCTGTGGCAGAACCTCCTAAGAAATGTGGCCCACATGCACCTATCATTGTCTCGAAAGACTTCTGACGGCCATGCATATGTTCCAAATAACTTAGAAAGCTCCGTCGGGAACTCCCGAAACATCCACGATTCTCCGAGTAGGACCAATCATTATAAGAGACATTGCAGTATTACAACAGTTTTACAATAAAATAATTTACATCAGAGTAAGGTGCGGAAGTTTACAATAACATAAGTTTAGAAACCTTAAGATAAGTTATTACAACCGTAATAGTGGTGGTAGTGGATAACATTACATAACTTTAATGTAACACCCAAGTCATAGTGCTTTGCCCAGAAGCCAAACATCCTACTCGTCGTCACTCTCAACCCCGACTGTCAGGCAACAAGATCCAAGATGCACTGTTCCGAAACACTCCCGCATTAAGGGTAGAACAAACCCTGAGTACAAAAGTACTCCGCAAGACTTACCCGACGATAAAGAGGGGAGAAGACTCAGGAATGGAGGCCAATGGGACAAGGTAAGGTTTAGCGAGATTCAAATTATTTTGCAGAAAAGCCACTAATAGTGAGTCCTTAACCTTTCATTTTATTTAAGCATGAGATTCTGTTAAGCTAAACTAAATCAAGTCAAAGCAGCAGATCAAGATAATTCAGACAACTCTCTTTTACTTCTACCATCAAGTAACCAACTTTTACCTATAGTGTAGGTCAGGTGATCGAGTCTCCATAACCGAGGAGCACGACGATTCGAACCGATTTACTCAGCTGAGGATTCCTAAACACACGATATAAGTGGGACTCTAACCCACAATAATATCGATTCTTAGCTTCGGATGTCCCAAAACTAGCCGCAGCTTCCACGCCACCCGAGAGTACATGTACACCTCCAATCTGGGGGACACGGCCCACGAGGGTATCTTGTACTCCCGCCATCTCGCCACTCCCAGTGCGTGGGTTCGCCATCCTAGTAATGGAATCTCCTAGGCAAAAACTTGCCCCGTAGGGTATGTGAGTAGTTGCAAGGTCTCGAAACACAAGCGGGCCTACAACTAATGATCTTAACTGACAAGTCGGAAACACTACAACAAGACTCCATTCTTGATGCAAGTTACCCGACCGGTCTCAACTACCATTATCCATCCGGTAGAGACGGAGCACTACATCGAAACGTCTTTCGATGCAACCCAACCGTCCAAACTCAGATCTATATCATTGATCATTATCATACCTCACTGCTTTTGAAATATTTTATTTCGCAATCCTAACTTGTATAGCAAGGATAAGCAATACTACGCATTTTTACAATCAAAACAGTTCCAAGGATGGTGTTGGAATAATCAAGGTAGTTAATGTGTCAAATAGGTTATCATTCAACTCCTACACCTAACACAATACATAAAAGTGATAAACTTTTGCAATTCAAGGAATGGGTTGGCGGATCCGGGGCTTCCCTTAGGTGTCGAAGAAGACGTTCTTCAACGAGGTATCTGGAAGCTAAGACCAATCACCAAAGATGGTATAACCCCTTCAGGAACTGGACTTGGCTTGATAGAACTAGCTCAAACCGACACTGCTCACAACGAGGACTAC
Organism: Themeda triandra; assembly: GCA_018135685.1. Lineage (NCBI taxonomy): Eukaryota > Viridiplantae > Streptophyta > Magnoliopsida > Poales > Poaceae > Themeda > Themeda triandra. The sequence continues at coordinate 176,894 of JAENPR010000402.1, forward strand.
ACAAAGCAAGACTTCACTCAACATGATGTAATACAAAACAAGCAACAAGATGATTAAACAAGATTAATTAACTTGGGTACAACTTTCCTTCGCGATAAAGTTGTACACTAACAACATCATCTAACCTAGCCCTAGGGTTTCATTAAGGTTAGCTACATCATTAGTGAAAGTGATTAGGCAATAATTAAATATTAATTAAGCCCTAATGACATCATTAAGGAAATAAGCACAAGCAATTAATTAAGTGCCAAAGGTCATTAAGGTTAATGACCTAAGGTCATCAATCAATCCCAAAATTACATCAAAGCCCTATAATTAAGGTTAATCCAACACTAATTAACTAATCACAATAATTAAGGAAAATTAGGACATAAAATAAAAGTTATCAATTTTATTCCAAAAAATTATTTCAAGTAGCTTACATCATAAACAGTAAGCAAAACAAGTTTCAGAATTTTTGGATAAAGAAATAATTTTATAAAATTAAAACAAGAGACATTTATCAATTAAAAGGCCTAATTTTTACACATATCAAACATCATCAAATTTGGCATTATATATTTTTCATAAATCAAGCTCACTGTAGAAAGCCTACACAAAAATTTTCATAATTTTGAGACCCCTACAGAATTAGATATAATTTATCAAAGAAAAAGGCATTAAAATGAATTTTCAGAAAATAAAAAGGGAGTCATCTTCAACCTCCCGACGGTTGACCGCGGCCGGCGTGATTTTGACTCGCGATTCCTCGCTGACGGCGAGGTCTCAAGCGGCGCTCTTGGGCTCTACGGATTCAGCGTGACGAGACGAACTCGTAGGTGGCACTATTGCGGCGGCGGAGCGGTCGAAGCATCCTCGCCGGTGGCCATGGAGGCAAGGCGGAGCGGCGACACGGCGGCAGACCTAACTGCAGCGTCCCCGGCGAGGCTAACGCGAGCATCAGCACAAGCACGAACACGCCATCACGTTACGAGAGCTAATTGGACCGGACACGCGACCTAAGCGGCACTAACCGTGCGTGCGGCGGCGGAGACATGACCGAGCTCCAGGGAGCTCAGCGTTACATGGCGACAGGGCATCTGCGGACCAACCAAGAGCATGGGTAGGAGCAGGGGCTCACCGCGGGCACGGTGCGCACGAGAAGGACGACTCGACGGCGACAGAGGCACTAGCTTGACGTGGGCCGGGGCGACGATGACGAGCTCCGGCGGCAAGGTGTACGTTCCAGCGGCTCCTGTCCACCAAAACGCGAGGCAAGACAAGCAACGTGAGCGCCAGAGCAAGGCAAGCAGGACTGCGAAACGAATTTGGATGAAGATCGACAGCGACGGCGAATTTCAACGACGAGCTCGCGGCGGCGCTGCTTGCCGTCCGCGAAGAAGATGGCGACGCGCGAGGGCGTAGACGGCGAGGGGCGAAGTTTGAGGGCGCTATTGGTGCGCAAGGATGAGTCGGAGCTTATGGAGGTGAAGATGGAGGCGAAGAGCAAGTGACGCCGGCGAATTTGGCGGCTAACTCGTGGCGGCGCGACTGCCGGCCGCGAGGAAGACGACGGCGCGCAGGCTACTCTAGTCGGGGCGGATGGCCATCTTCTTGCTCTCTGGGTTCGGTAGGATGAGGCGAGTGCGGTGGTGTGGTCAGTTTGCCCAGAAACAAGACGATGGCGACGGCGAGCGGTGGCGGAATTCCGGCGAGCTTGGCGGCAAGCAGGGAAAGGATGAGGACGAGCTCGTCCTCTCCCTCTTTAAGCTGCGGACGCGAGGGCGGCGAAGGGACACGTCAAGGCGGCGCTAGACGCGTGGCAAGCCTTGCGGCGCGATGCGCGGCCGAGAGCTGCCGTGGACGGCTCGCCGGCGACGAGCGGTTGAACGAGGTGCTCTGGATCTACTGTTTGCGCAAATTACCAAAATGCCCTCCGACGAAATTTGAATTTTGCGCCAAATTTTGAACTAAACTCAAAAATTTCCAAAAAGTAACCCCACCTAAATTTTCAAGAGCTACAACTTTGGCAAAAGGAACTTTTTCAGATTCGGTCCAAGAAATTTGAATTTTGAATAGAATTTGAAAAGGGGACAAAATCCAACAAAGAAACATTTTGAATAACTTTGGATTTTTCTAAAGAACTTGAAAAATTGTAAAAACAAAGTCTACTTAATTTTTCAAGATATACAACTTTCTCAAAAGGAACATTTTCAAATTATGCCTCAAAATATGAATTTTGGAATAAAGTTTGAAAAGAGAACAAAAACCCTAGAAACCAATATTTGACATAACTTTTGATTTTTCAACATAAATTGAAAATCTTCCAAACTATGAAATACTCATCTTTGCAAACCAAATATTTTCTCCAAAGAAAATTTTCCCAAAAGATGCATAGTTTTTGAAATATGGCTTTAAAACCAAAGGGGGACAAATCTTTGGAAAACCGTATTTTCAAATTCATTTGAAATTTTGTTTTAAAACTTGAAAAACTTTGAACACCAACATTGAAGCTCTCATCAAGACCCACAATTTTCCTTTTGGAACCAACCCCAAATTCTTTGTAGATTTTGAATTAGAGAAAATGGAGTAAAATAGGGTTTCTTGGAAAATAGGGTTTTAAAAGGGATTTGAGCTTGATTTAATTGGTACATTACTTGATTGGTCATTAGTGATCACAAACATGATCCAAGGACATTTTTAGGTCAATGACCCAAAGGCACCCTTGATTGACCAAGTTGACTTTTAAAAATCATTTTAAAAGCTCTTAAATTTTAATTGTTGATTTTGATTTACACACTATGCCTGACACTAGTGTTAACACAGTTAACACCTCAAGGTACATAGAGCATAAACCAAGTATTTGAGATGACATTCAAAAATAGGATTTTTGGTGAAGTCACACAGCATCTCATAAGCACAATCAACCTAAAAATATAAACTTATTTTAATTGATACACATCAAGTTTGACCTAAACATCCATGCAATGCAACACATAAAATGAAAAGTCAGGTTTTAGTTTACCGTAACATCGGGGATGTTACAATACCTTCAGCTAGGGATTTGGCATTTGATAAACAAACCTTTGGCTTGAGTGGTACCGATTACTCTCAAGAAGAGGATGAAGTATTTGGTCAAATATGAGAAAATCCCAACCTTTTGCTTCCAATATGGATTCATGGGGCATGAGGTCACTGAGTGTGGCGATGGAGTGCACGGGAGAGACAAATTTGAGTGAGGATATTGGCATAGAGCCTCTTTGCACTAGCTATGGGGGAAGGGATGACAGTAGATGGACAAGGAACATGTAGGAGAGAAGGCAAAGGAAGGGGTGATGGTAATGAATTATTAGAAGAAAAGGTTGAGGAGATGGAGATGGCAAATGAAGAAGGAGGATCTAGAAGTTGGCCTAAATTCTAGAAAGCGAGAGGCTACAAAGATTAATGATAAAGGCTTTCTCGAAAAGCGAGAGGTTACTAAGTTTGCCTCTACCGTGGCTGGTGTTATGTGACTTCAACTAAATTCTGGGACTGCTTGATTGAATGCCAACTCTTGCCAAGCCAATTTTAGGGCAAGCCAAAATATGGGCACACCAAAACTAGGGCAAGCCAATATTTTGGCAAGGTAATAAAGGTTGGTGTTTGGTTTGCTACCAACAAGAGAGAAAAATTGTTGTTTTGCCAATATTTTCGAAAGTTTTGCCAAAATTTTGGTAACCAACCAATTAGATACCAAATCTTTGGAACTTGCCCTTATTTTGGCTTGGCAAAAATTGGCAACCAACCAAGCAGGCCCTCTATACCACCACAAGAAGGAAGAGTCAGGCAAGATCACATATGCATTTTCAAGCTTTCCATGATGCTCTTAGAGACTGTGGCTCGTCAATGCAAGTGGTTTGTTCACATGGCAGAGAGGAAAGGTAAGAGAGCGTTTGGACTGCAGGATAGCTAACACTCAATAAATTGATGAATGGTGAAATCTAACCATTGTTCTCTCATTGTTGTTGACATGGATAGCATGAGAGGGCAATTTTCATAAAACCAACAGGGCCTAGAAGATTCAAGGCTTGGTGGTTGAAAGAGGAAATGATGAATGAGATCAAGCAGACAACATATATAATAAAGAGTAACAACACAAGGCCAAGGGCCAGGCCTGATGTCAAAGGTGAATGTTGTGCATGTTGAGATTCATGTGTGGGACCGTAAAGTACTAAAGAAATAGAGATGGACAAATGTTAGATACATCATTGGTGGCTCAAGAGACACTTCCTCGATTGGAGCAACAACTTAGTAGGAGGAAATCATGTGGGTTCAAAGAGCGAGAGCTAACAAGCTCAAACATTGAGATAGGAACACTAGTTTTTCTATCAATTCACTTTGAGCTGAAGAAAGAATGACTTGGTTAGAGGCTTACTTTATGTCCAAGGGATAAGACATAAAGGTAATGACAAAATGAAGGAGATGGTGAAAGAGTATTTCATTGATCTTTCCTCATCAGAGGTTAATTGTATTGAGCAAGGCATACTAATGAAAGTCAACTGCATGTTATGTTATAGTTGATATGAACCAACTACTTATGGCCCTCTCGATAGGGAAGAGATGAAGAAAGCACTATTTAGCATTGATGATTTAAAAGCCCCAGGACCATATGGATTACATGCTATCTGCTTCAATCATTTTTGGGACTTGTTCGAGGATGATTTGGTGAGAAGTGTTGTATGCTATAAACAACGCAACTGTTCTAATTGAGTGGAATGAGACCACCATTATTATGATTCGGAAGATTGACAATCCAAATAAAGTAGGACAATATCTTTATGTAATGTGGTGTATAAGGTAATCTAAAAGCCTTATCAAATAGGCTTAAAGTTATCTTACCAGATATTGGAAGTATGGAAAAGACATTAGAAGCTTGATGTGCCGAGGAAGATTAAGATATTTGACTGGTTGGCCCTTCACAGTTTGATACCTCGTTAAGGTAATCTAGCTAACATGCACATCATTAATGAGTGATTGCCTAGTGTCCCCAAATGTGATAGAGGGCATCCGACATTTGATTTTTACACATGACCTTGCAAGAGCGATTTGGAGATCGTAGTAACCTAGGAGAAGATAGAGAAACTCCTAGGTATACCAACCGATCAGGGTTCATTATTTTAGAAGAATCCATTAGAAGAGGAGAGCAAGTTCAAGCACACTAGGATAGGCTTACCCGAATTGATCCTCACAAACTACTGGTTCCTATGGTTGGAAGAAGACAATTGGTGCATGGGGAGAGCACCAAACGCCCTTGAAGATCTAGTCTATCTATTACTACTTTCACAAAGAAATACAGGTTGGCAACAAAGAAGGGAGTCTAGATTTAGTTTAAAGGAAGCCACCAAAAGATTTTGGTGATGCTAAATGCTGATCATGTGATGCTAATTGTTGATCATTCCTTCGATGAGAACATGGGATATGGAAGTATATATGGGAGACATCATTAGATACTGCTCAGGTGTTATCTCTCATCTTGTTGATGCACCCATGGAAAAAGTGTATGCTCAGGATTGATGCTAGCACAACATGAAAGATGTAACTAGGTAATTGTTCAATGTAATTGCTTGGAGGTGGTTGAAATTATGGGTAATGGAGGTTTCAGTACTAACTCAATTGTTGCAATATATGATGAGTGTAGTGCAATCTAGTTTGGGTTCCAGCAATTCTCCAAGGAGCACAGTAGGGAAACTAACCAAGTCACTCATGAGCTAGCAAGACGAGCTCTCAAAAAATTATTGTATCTGGGTTGAGGATCCACCTAGCTTTATTGGTAAGTTGTTATTATTGAATGATCTAACTATTCTCAATCAACAAAATTTGTTGCCTGGATTGTTAAAAAGATAAAAACTAAATTTAGATTGGGTGTCTAAGCTTATGCTCTAACATGGAACTATGTGACAGCAACCCAAGAATTTAAAAAGTGGTTACCAGAGCCCTCCAGTTGGTGACAATGAAGCTCAGCATTCGTGTCCACTTACAAAAGAGGTATGATTCATGTGTGGCGATGTGTATGCTGCCTAAACCTCTCTGATGACCCACTAGAGAGAAGCACCGGAGCTTCGAGTGTTGTAGCGGCGAGTTCGTTCTGAAAGTGTATTAGTGACCGTTGGGGGAGGCTTTGGTAGTGGTCTTTTTAAGCCGGCCAAGTTGATAATGGTCAGTTTTTTGATAGAGTTTATAAAATAAAGTGTGTGGCTAGGCAAGTTAGAACTATTCACTCCCTTGTTGCTACATACACACATTAAAGCTAAAGAAACACCTCCGCTTATAATTGCTTGCTAAAGGTTTCATTCTTAATGAGATTAGAGTGGTCTAGTGGATTTGTTTTCAGATATAACACCTTGTGATGGCCATTCACCACTCCAAACCAGCGGTGACACTCATCGTTGTCGGTTTGTGTTATGAACCATTGGCGAAAATAGGTGCTATTATCACTGTTAGTTCATAACACAAACCGGTGGTGATAACCTATCACTACTATTGGTTTGTGTTATGAAACGTTGGTCAGGATCGGTCCATTTTCACCGTGGTTTTGTATTATGAACCGATGGTGAAAATCACTTTCATAAACGATTTGACTTGTGCTACAGCACAATAAAATTCATAATTTTTCAAAAAAAAGTCAGATAAAAACAAACTTTAAAGCAGAGTTGTATATATGAATAAGATCTACAACTTTGTAGCTGATGACCTTTTTCATTTTTAAAACATTTAGGATTGTAGAGTTCAGTTGGAAGCTCTCATATTTTAAAATTTAATTTTTCTTGAATTGTACAAATATGCACAGATGAAAGAATGATCAAAAGCAAAGTTTTAAATGTCAATGTGATACACAAGTTTGTAGTTGACAACTTTTTTGTTACAAGTCATTTATGGACTGAAATTTCTATTCGAAGTTCTAAAATTTTGAAATTTTAAGCAACTTTAGATGGAAAATGAACCAAAACCAAAGATGTATATCTTGATGAGAACTAAAACTTTGTATTTGATGACTTTTTCATTTAAAATTAGTTGTGGTGTTGACATCTCTAACACCACTCACGCTAAGTTGTCATCCCTAGCATGGCGCGAAGTGTTGGTATAGAAACCGCTCCTCTAATCAAGAAAAATATGGGATCCGCAAGCGAACGAGATAATACACCATCGTAGCATTTTGTATTCGGTATCGTTATTTATATTTAGCTCAAAGGAAAGAGGAGATGAACTTGCTAAACACGATTACTTATGAGTGATTGATTACACTGATCACATACTTTGTGAGGGGTAAACCATGATAAATAAGGGAATATAAAGTAATAAGCTCGGGGTATAAATCACACAAGATTAGATATAGACTACTCACAAATGGTTGACATCATTCAATGTTGGTATAAACGCCGCCTCCCTATGCCGGTCCGGAGGTTTCAGCATGAGGAAGAGTAAAGTTCAAACAAGTGACAAAATGGGATCATTTCATGTCCTTCTTGGGATCTTGCATTAATTGGGACTAAGAAAAGCTAAGGGTTCCCCCTTACATTTGCCATGCCCTTGGTATTTATAGGCCATACCAAGGGTCAAATGGCTTTTTACAATAGGGTTTTAACTTTGATCGCACTTACAAGTGGGCCCCTAACAAGGGCAACTTTGTACTTTGCAAAACTAGAAACATCTCTTTTTAGACCTATCCCAAGGCGCCACGTGTCACGCTGTCGAAGCTCACGTGTCGTCCTTTGGTGCCGCCGCGCGCCGGGCCTTCGGCGATCCCCGTCCGATCCTGTGGGCGATCGTCGGAGGTCTTCCGCCGCTGTGACGCCGGGCGGCCAAGCTACCACCCTCAAAGGTCCTTGAGAACTCCACCCAAAGCGAAGGTCACGGGAAGCTCCTGCGAACCCTCATGTACCTGCGCGATAAGAGAACTAGAGGGCACGAACGCGGAGGTTTGTCGCACCTTGGCTGCATCGCTAGGACAAGCCTAGCGACCTTCGCCGTGTCGGGACGCCCGAGCGAAGGTTGTCCATAGCTACCGGTCGTTTTGCTGTCTTGGCCCATGTCCGGGCCGCGGAGCTAAGTAGGGGGTCCTAGCGGAGGTTGTTCCCCCACGGTAGCCCCACGATGGTTCGGCCCGGGCGGGCGGGGTCGGAGCAACGCCCTTAAGAAAAGAGGGGGAATGGTCCGATGGCATGTGGCACGAGGTCCACCTCCCGCAGCGACGCCCAACCGTTGCTCGCGGCCCGTTTTAATTTGGGCCCGGTTGCGCTTTATTTTAATCGATAAATGGGCCGGATTGGGGCTTCGCCGCCCGCGGCGGCGATGGGACGATTAGGGTTTGCGCGGCGCTTTCTCCGTCGTTGGATCGCCGGATCCTCGAGATTTGTGCCGGCCTTTACCGCGGTGAAACTTCCCGGCTTATAAATAGTGAGGGTGGGTGAAAAGGACGCTTTTTGCTCTCGCGTCTTTGCTTCCATTGCGCGCTTGCTTTCACTCGTTCATACACGGAGGTTGTAGGCTGTGCGGGGTGAGAGGCATCGGGAAGTCGGGGTCGTGAGCGGGAGCGGAGGTGCTTCAAGAGTGAGGGCGGAGGTGATCCGGGAAAGGCGGAGGTAATTGTTTGATGGCGAAGGGATGCGAGGCGAGGGGAGTGACGCCATGGGCGCTGTTAGCACCGTCCTGTCTATGAGATCGGAGCTAGTTACGTGGCGGCGGGGATCTCGATAGGTTATTTGCCCCGGGGGTTGGTTGGAGAGGAGCCGGGCGGCGCCCCGGAGGTGTGCGACGCCGCACCACGACAACAATCGGGTGGTGGTGTTTGAAGCCTTCTTTGAAGCGGGGCTGCGGTTTCCGCCTCCCCGTGGTCTTTGGGCGCCGGCTGCGGAAGTTCGGCGTGCAATTCCATCACTGACGCCCAATAGCTTCCGGCTTTGCGCGTTTGTGTGGGGCTGTCACTCGCAAGGGGTGGAGCCGGCCGTGGAGGGAAGCCGCGAAGGTGCACGGCATGCATGTGCGAGAAAGAAGACAAAGACGGTGACCACCGGCGACGGGACGGTGACGGAGGAGAGCCGGTTCGGGGTTCTTACGTTCCGTCGGCGGAACAACGCGAAGGTGCCGGTGCAAGCTCGGAAGAACAAGTGGGAGGGTTGGGTGAGCGAGATGGTTCTATTACCGCTTGGATGATGCGGAGGGGCGCGACTTGGCGGGCGACCTTCGCCGCTCCCGGACAAGGAGACTCGAAGGTGACCACCGCTTCCGACCAAGGGTCACGGCTGCGAGGACGCGATGCGTGACCTTTCCGGTGTATGACGCGGCGGGATGTTTTCGCGGAGTATCACGCGCGAGGGTCGTGCCTGCGAAGGCGACCATGACCGGACGGGCTGGTGAAGGAAGGGCCGTCATCTTATCTTTGCTATGGGGTACGAGTTTTTGAAGGACTGAACTTGCCGAACCTCCGCGTTGCTTGGGCGGAGGAGCTCTCCTCCACTTCGAGCGAGCGGAGGCTTTGAAGAAGATTCGTTGCGTGGTGGAAGCGGAGGTGGTGGAACTCGTCGGGAAATTGGACGCCGAGGAGCAACGGAAGATGAAGGAGGAGATGGAGGGTCACCGGGTGAACCGGGTTTACGACTTACTTGGTATCCGATCTGCGGGCCGAGGCGGAAGCCGCTTGCCCCGACGAAGGAGAAGCGCGAAACGGGCCAAGAAGCGGCTGCAATAGAAGCGGCCTCGGAAACCTCCGAGGTCTCGGCTAGTGATGATGTCCCCGCTCCGGCCGGCGGAGGTGGTCGTGGGGGCGGAAAGATCCGGAAGACGTCGGCGGCGGGCGCGGAGGTGGGTTGACGACGGGAACTACTCGTTACGGCGCGACCTTCTCTTCTGCCCGTGTCTCGGGGAGCCGGCGAACGTTCTTCCTGTCGCCCGGCGACCTCCGTAGCGCCAAGAGGTGGGCGGGGACGAGGGAGCGGAAGAGGACGCATGCCCTCTTTGGCTTCTTTGGCGGTGCCGAAGCACAGTCCGGTTACGACCGTCGGCGGCGCGGCGAGCGTACGCGCGGCGGCGGCCGGAAACCCGATCCTGCGCGGCTCGTCTCCTTCGGACCGGTTAGGCAAGAAGGCGGACGGGACGTGGACATCACTTCGGCCCACGTTCACGGAACGGCCGGTCGTTGCGGAGGTCCGGCAAAAAGGCTGCGGACGAGAGGGCGGGCGAGGAGACACAAGGAGGAGAAGACCAAGATCGGCGATGGTGGATCGAGGCTTCCCCGGCGCTCGCAACGATGGCCGTGAGTACGAGGGAATCCATGTGCGGGTCAACGGGAAGGAAGGCGTACCTCCGCCCCATACCGAGCACTGGAAAGAAGGGTTTGGGTGAAGCATCGCCGAGCTCGTTGCCTTACTTCGCCCGGTCGGCGGTCACGGACCCCAAAGCGCACCTATACACTAGTGCCGACCTCGCGACTATCGGGCGTCGTAGTGAAGGGGAGCGGAGGTTCTTGGTCCCTGCCTTTGGACGCGTCGGTGTGCACGAGGCGGAGACATGGCGGGCCGAAAGTTGAGAATAACTTGGTTGACATCGAGGCGAAGTTGATTGAAACTATTTTGCTTGCACGGGGCACGCGACGGCATTGCGCGAAGGATGAAGGCGAAGCGCGAGAAGAGGATTGAGGAGCTCGAAAGCGGGAACCATCGGCTTGAGCGGCGAGTTCAAGAGCTCCTCGCGGAGCAAGCTTCTCATGAGGCGATATGAATGAGCTTCGCAAGGCCAACAAGAAAGCATATGAAGATTGCGATCTGCTTTGTGTCGCGGAGCTTGGACGAGAGGCGAGCTTCGGGATGCCAACCAAGCCTTCGAGGACATGAAGAAACGGGCGGAGGGCCGAGGGTGTGAAGGAGTGCTTTGAGAAACGCGCTATAGATGCGGAGGAGAGGGAGGGCGGACTTGATGCGTGCCCTTGTATCCCACATGGCGGAGGTGAAGGGGATCTTTGATGCGCGGTGGCGCATCGGCGGGGCTCCACCGGCGATCACTGCGAACCCGGTGTCGAGGGTTATGCGGAGTGGCTAAAGAACGAGCTGAATTACTTGACGCCCTTTTTGACCAGTGGTCGAGGCGGGGATCTTCTGCGGAGGTTCGGCCCCTGCTGCGCCCTTAGGGATGCGGGGAGTAAACACGCTCGCAAAATCATTGGCGCCGACTTCCGGCCCACCGTGGAGGAGGTTCGTGAGGCAAGGAAGGATTCATTGGTTGCCTCAGAAGTGGGCCATGCGGCTTTCGATAAGTTCATTGTCTGCGGAGGTACCGACCGGCGTACGAAATTGTTGCTGAAGTTCTTTGCGGGGGTGAGGATCGGCGGCTTTTTATTCATGAATAAGCATTACGATTATAGAGTTGCTTTGGTTTCTAAAAGACTTTTCTGGCTTTTGCGAGATGGACGTCTTTGGGTGAGGGACGCGGGATTTACCACCTCCGGAGGAAGGCAAGCGTCACGACGACCACGGGACATCGTCGACGGAGGTTCGGTGCGGGACCCGTGAACACGGGCGCGCGGGGAGGCGAAACCGTCCCGCGATCAACCCACCTCCGGGAGGCTCCGCCGACGAACGGGTTGGTGTTATCCCCGGTGAACGGGCTTAAGTCTTTGTTGGTTGATCTGCCTTATTTTGGTGAGACTTGGAGGGAAACATTTTTGAACAATTTGCCTTTGCGTGCATTACGGGCGTTGTAAGATACATTGGGCCATAAGGCTTCTTGGTTTGGTTAGTTAATAGTACCTTCGATTTTTTGTTCTTAAATTCGATCGATGTTTTGGCGTTACGCCTTCATCTCCCGCTTGTTTACTGCGAGGGTTTTAGTTGCGCGTGTTAGGGCGGAGGTTTGGCGGCAGCGATCGTGTGCCTTTGCTGCGGGTTCCCTGGATTTTGGGCTGCCATTTTTAATGTGGTTCGGCGATCTTTGAATCGTCAAGATTTTTCATGACGGGAGCTAGTTTGGATTAATCGAGGGGCAAAAATCCTCATGCGAAATTTGATAGGATTTGGTGGTGGAGAGTAGCAAAGTATGATCGGTCGGTTCAAAAATCGCGCCAACTCCTCGGACCGCCGGCCATGGGAGACGGTCGGGGAGTCGGAAGTAGTAGTGGCTTGCTTATTCCGAAGGAGGAGCCGGTGGAAATAGACACGCGTGATCTCCGCCAATGTTTTCGCTCGAGGGTGCTTGAAGGTGACTTACCACTTGTGGTAAAAAGTTGGCGAGCTCTTGGAGCGCCCCGATTTTTATTGACGACGGCGACGATGAGACCGACGTGAATCGGCAACCTCACCGGAGGTAGTGGTCATTAGCGACGACGGGACGACGAGTATGTTGCTGGTCGTGAGGTAATTTTCACGGATGTGGAGGAATTTATTGGTATGGTTGCGGAGGAGCTTGTTGACGACGTATTGGAAGGGTCGTGCACTCTATAGCGGCGGAGGTGACTCGACCACGATCTCGGCGGAAGCGTGGTCGAGTGTTGCATTATTATGTCGACCCTCAAGGTCGCTTTGAGGAGATGACTTGTAAACGAAACATTTGACTTGTTGTTGTTAATGAAAGTTGTGTTTGTTCGCGGGGTTAATGTTTTGCGGAGGTAGTGAAGAGCGCGGCGACGCCCAACTTTTCAAAAGCGAGGCTCGCTCACGTTTGCGGAGATAGTAAAGCGCGGCGACGCCCAACTTTTCAAAAGCGAGGCTCGCGTAAATTTGCGGGGGTGGTAAAAAGCGCGGCGACGCCCAACTTTTCAAAAGCGAGGCTCGCTCACGTTTGCGGAGGTAGTAAAGCGCGGCGACGCCCAACTTTTCAAAAGCGAGGCTCGCGTAAATTTTGCGTGAATTTGCGGGGGTAGTCAAAAAAAGGCTCGCTCACGTTTGCGCGGCGACGCCCAACTTTTCAAAAGCGAGGGCTCGCGGAGGTAGTAAATTTTGCGGGCTCGGTAGTAAAAAGCGCGGCGACGCCTAACTTTTCAAAAGCGAGGCTCGCGTAAATTTGCGGGGGTAGTAAAGGCGCGGCGGAGGTAGAGCGCGCCCAACTTTTCAAAAGCGAGGCTCGCTCACGTTTGCGGAGGTAGTAACTTTTCAAAAGCGAGGCTCGCGAATTTGGCGGGGGTAGACGCCCAACTTTTCAAAAGCGAGGCTCGCGTAAATTTTGCGGGGTAGTAAAAAGCGCGGCGAGGCTCGCCCAACTTTTCAAAAGCGAGGCTCGCGTAAATTTTGCGGGGGTAGTAAAGCGGGGTAGCCCAACTTTTCAAAAAGGCTCGCGCGGCGACGCCCAACTTTTCAAAAAGCGAGGCTCGCGTAAATTTGCGGGGGTAGTAAAGCGCGGCGACGCCCAACTTTTCAAAAAGCGAGGCTCGACGCCCAACTTTTCAAAAGCGAGGCTCGCTCACGTTTCGGAGGTAGTAAAGCGCGGCGACGCCCAACTTTTCAAAAGCGAGGCTCGCGTGAATTTTGCGGAGGTATCGGAAATTACGAGAGACTCATATTTAGTTGATACGAGGATCTTTTGCACGTCGTAAGCGGAGCTTAGCCTACATGTGTTTACATGGCGCGGTCGGCCTTTGGAACGAGGCGGTTCGAAGGGAATTTGGTGTGTTCTTTGCCACGAAGGCTCTGGTTGATGATGAATCTTGGTTACCGAATTCCGAAGGTGGCGGCTTTGCGTTGTTGGAGCGAAGGTCGAGTTCGAATTGCACACTAGTTTGCTTACTTTCGCGAGTTCGGGTTTTCGGCTCGGGCGCGGCTCTTCCTAGGTTTTCGGCGGTGGTTTGGAATGCGGCGGATGTCAAGTTGTGGCCTTGCGCGTGATTTGTATAAAGCTGTTGGGTTTTGTTGCGGAGGTGGCGGCGGAGGGTGTGTGCAAGTGATGGGCTGGTAAAGGCATTGCGCTTCATGCCCCGACCTTCGGAGATTGTGGCTGCGGTGGTTGGGTTTTTATGGGCTAAAGGCTAGCTGGGCTGTGCTAAAGTGGGCTGTGTCTTTGCGTAGTCGATACCTTCGGCTCAAACACTGGCTTAGGCTCTCCTTCGACTCCTCTCATTCCTAAGGGAGTTTGCTAATGGCCGGACATAGTTTGGGAATGCTTTGGTTTGCCTATTGGTCTTGCTTAAATAAGCGTATTTTGGTGGTAATGAAGTACAAGCAAGTGTAATGTTTGGGGTTTGTAAGGTACTAGGGTGGGTGTGGTGGTTGGGGCGAGGTACGGGGCTTTTAATACACGGTGCGGCTTGTACGGCGGGTTTGACGATTGAAGGCTATATATGGGAGTGCGGGCTGCGGGTGAATGTGGGAGATGCTCTGTATTATTGGCTTTGGTTTCTTTTGAGCAACGGGTGCGTTGTAGTGGTGCTCTTTTGGTTTGAACCTAAATTGGCTTTGGATGCCGGTAGTTTTACCTAAAATCGGATGCCGGGTTTTTGGGTGTAAGGTTGATCGGTGTCTTGGGGCTCTTTTTGTTTGGTTGTTGGATGTCGTACCTCCGCTCCTCGCCCCCTGCGGGGGTCGAGGTGGAGTTTGCTTTCATCGCAGCCCCTGGCCCGACTGGCGGGGGTCTGCGGAATTTGGTAGCTCCGCTCCTCGCCCCCTGCGGGGGTCGAGGTGGAGTTTGCTTTCATCGCAGCCCCTGGGCCGACCGGCGGGGGTGCGGAATTTGGTAGCTCCGCTCCCGCGCCCCTGCGGGGTCGAGGTGGGTTTGCTTTCATCGCAGCCCCCGGCCCGGCCGGCGGGGGTCTGCGGAATTTGGTAGCTTTCCGCTCCTCGCCCCCTGCGGGGGTCGAGGTGGAGTTTGCTCATCGCGGCCCGGCCGCGGCGGGGCCCTGCGGAATTTGGTGCTCCGCTCCTCGCCCCTGCGGGGGTCGAGGTGGAGTTTGCTTTCATCATCGGGCGGGGTCTGCGGAATTTGTAGCTCCGCTCCTCGCCCCCTGCGGGGTCGAGGTGGAGTTTGCTTTCATCGCAGCCCCGGCCCGGCGGCGGGGGTGCGCGGAATTTGGTAGCTCCGCTCCTCGCCCCTGCGGGGGTCGAGGTGGAGTTTGCTTTCATCGCGGCCCCCGGCCCGGCGGCGGGGGTCGCGGAATTTGGTAGCTCCGCTCCTCGCCCCCTGCGGGGTCGGAGGTGGGTTTGCTTTCATCGCAGCCCCCTGGCCCGACTGGCGGGGGTTTGTGGATGGGCTTGCGTTGGGGTGACCTTCGGCCGGGGTCGATTGTCGACCGAGGCAATCCCGCATTTATAGCGAGCTGGCGATGAGGGCGAGGCATAGCCTAGTCCGTTTCGGCGGTGGTTGATATGCAAAACTCGGGGAAATAAAACTTTGCTATATTATGTAATTTTCTTGCCTCATTAAAAAACCTCGGCCTTGGACATAAGGAAAAAGAGTGCAAGGCAGTCTATGCATGCAAAAGGGAAAAGGGGAAAAACGATGCGAAGGTAACGATTACATTGTGAGATGCTATGGGTAGTACTTGCGGAGGTCGTCGATGTTCCATGTGTGCGGTAGCTTGCGACCTTCGGCATCTGGAGGTGGAGCGAGCCTTGTCTTGCGGAGCTTGTGATGATGTAAGGGCCGAGCCACTTGTCTTGGAGCTTTCTGCCATCTTCGCATTGCGCTACGATCAAAACCATGTCTCCTTGGCGGAGGTCGCGTGGTGAGACCTTCTTGTCTCTCCACCTCGGGTTTCGGCACAGTAGTTGCGGAGGTTGTTGGTTGCTTTGCACCTTACTTCTTCGAGTAGGTCCTTGTCAAGCGCTTCATCTTGAGTGTTGGTATCGGAGGTAGTTCGTGGTGACCGTGACGGAGCTCTCACAGGAGCACGGCTTCTTCTCCATAGAGCGGCTTGAATGGGGTGATGCCGGTGGCTCGCCGTCGGAGGTGTTGTGAGACCATACGACGGTGATGAGTTCCTCCGCCCATTTGCCCGGTGGCTTGTCGTGAGGTTCTTTTTGATTCCTTGCAAGATGATTGCATTGGCCCTTTCGACTAGTCCATTAGGCGCGGATGTCGGCGAAGCGAAATGTATTTTGGTGCCGATTTGGAAACAAAACTCTTTGAAAGCGAAGCTATCAAGCTGGGTTCCATTGTCGGCTTGTGAGATCCTTGGGACACCGAAGCGACATATGATCTGTTGCCAGAAGAACTTTTGTGCTGTTGCGGAGGTGATGGTGGCAAGCGCCCGAGCTTCGATCCATTTGGTAAAGTACTCTACCGCCACCACCGCATAGCGGAGCTTTCCGGGAGCGGTCGGTAGGGGACCAACCAAATCCATGGCCCAATATTTGCATTGGCCATGTCGGGCACATCAAAGTGGTCGAGCCCGGGTGCGCTTGAATGGTTGGCGGCCCCCCGACAACCTTCGCGGTCCGCACCAGCAAGGAAGCGTCGGACAACGCGGTGGGCCAGTAGAACCCTTGTCTGAATGCCTTTCCAACAAGAGCCCTTGGGCCATTGTGTGAGCCGCAGATGCCCTGGTGAATTTCTTTGAGTATGGCGATACCTTCGCTTGTGGCGACGCATTTTAGCCAAGGAGCCGTGACCGAAGCCTTGTACAGGTTCTGCCCTTCTATTTTATACCCTCGCGCTCTTTGAATCATCCTTTTTTCTTCTTCCTTCGATTCGGGTTCATAGAACCCCTTGATATAGGCTATGATAGGGGCCCGCCAATCTTCGCTGGATATGATGTTGACCATTCTCCTTTGGAGGTGTGTTGCGGCGATTTGCGGGTCTTTGCGAAGGTCTCAAAGAAGACATCCGGAGGTAGTGGGGTTGGCGAGCCTGCGGCCTTCGCTATTTCGTCGCCTCCCTGTTCTCGCGGGGGATGGACTTTGTGGTGATGCCCAAGAAGAAAGCACGCTTTTCGGACGGTGTGAAGGTATTTACGTAGCTCCGGATCCTTTGCCTTGAAAGTTTTCTCGATGTGGCCGGCGATCACACGAGAGTCGGTCCGGATGATCGCCGGCGCACGAGAGGGCGCGAAGCTTCGCAAGGGCCAAGAGGACGGCTTCATACTCGCGGAGTTGTTGGTGCATTGGAACTCGAGTCTTGCGGCGTATCGAGATGGACTCCCGAAGGTGAAGTTAGGATTGCTGCGATTCCGGCCCCTTGGGCGCCCACGCTCCGTCCACATGTCTTGTCCACGGAGGTTCGATGTCTTACGCCTTGTTGTGAGGATGCGGGGTCCAATCTGCGATGAAATCTGCTAGAGCTTGTGATTTGATAGTGTGTACGCAACGAAGGTTAACGTGTAATCGGCGAGTTGTGAAGCCCACTTGGCGGTCCCGCCCTTTGCCTCGGGTTCTGAAGATGTTATCCAAAGGGACATGCGAAGGTATTGTGATGGGGTGGGACCGAAAATAGTGCTTGAGCTTCTTTGCAGCCATAACCACCGCATAAGCGATCTTTTCGAGCTACGAATAATGCTTCTTGGGACCTTCGAGGACCTCGATACGTAATACACGGGCATCGTCGCCTTTGGTGTTCCTCGAGGGTTTCTTTGACCAAAACCGCACCGACCGCGTGAGGGGAAGCTGCGACGTATAGCGATAGCGGTTCCGAAGGTTCGGGCTCGCGAGGGTTGTTAACTTTAGTAGATCTTTTGTTTGAGACTATCGAAAGCGGTCTGGCTGGGCGGGGCCCCACTTGAAAGGTTCGCGGGTTTTGAGTACATCAAAGAAGGGCAACCCCGCGCTCTGCGGGCAGTGAGATGAATCTGTTGAGCGAAGCTAACCGACCGGTTAGGCGGCGAGCAGATTTCCTTGACGTCGGAGGTGACATGGAAACGATTGCATCTATTTTTGTTGGATTGGCTTCGATTCTCTCACATTTGAGACAAGACATCCCGGGAGCTTCCCTTTGCGACTCCGAAGATGCACTTCTCGGGGTTGAGCTTGAGCTTCGCCTTTTGAGCTTGTCGAAGGTTACGCGAGATCGGCTATATGGTTGATTCGAGTTTGCTCGGATCACAATGTCATCAACATAAGCCGAGACTGTTGGATCATCTTTGAAGACCTCCGCCGTCATACGGGCGAAGGTTGGGCCTGCGTTGCGGAGCCCCTCAGCCATTCTTCTGAAGCAGAAAGTGCCATCGGGGGTAATGAAGCTTGTCTTTTCTTCGTCGTCCTTGTTCATCCAAATTTGATGGTAGCCGGAGAAGCAATCAAGCAGAGACAAGAGCTCACAACCCGCAGCAGCGTCCACAAGGGTGCTTATCCTGGGTAATGGAAAGCAGTCTTTTGGGCATGCCTTGTTGAGACTTGTGAAATCAACACACATTCGCCACTTGAGGTTCTTCTTTTGTACCAATACCACGTTAGAGAGCCGGGTTGGATATTTGACCTCGCGAATAACCTCCGCTTTTAGCGGCCGGTCTACCTCCGCTTTGGCGGCTTGTTTCCTTTCTTCGACATTTTGCGGAGCTTTTGCTTGATCGGAGGATAATCTTTGCGACGTTTAGGTGATGCTCGATAAGTTTCTGTCTACCCCGACGAGGTCGGAGGGCGACCATGCGAAGGCATGTTGTTATCACGGAGGAAGCTGGATGAGTTGAGCTTCAAATTCGGTATCTAGCGTAGGCCGATATGATGACTTTCTTTTCGGGATCGTACGGGAATAGCTGAATCTTTTTTGTTTCTTCCTCCGTGTGCGCGCGAAGGTAACCAAGCTGCGTCTATTTTCGGCTCGCCTCTCGTTGTTCTTTTTGTTCTTCTTCTTCTTCTTGTCTCTGCTCTCCTTCTCCTGCAGGCAATGGACGTTTTACGCCGGAGTGGCTGCTTGCTGCTCCGCTATTCGCCGTGTTTTGGTCTCCGTAGACGGCTACGATACCTCCGGCGCTGGCATTTTCATGCGAGAGGTAGCCGGGATGGTGCGGCATTGAAGCGATTGATGGTGCCCTCCCAAAGATGGCGTTGTAGTTGTACGGGATATCAACTACGTCGAAGGTGATGTGCTACGTGCGGGCGATGGTTGTTGCCGAAGGATCGGTAGAGTGATTTTTCCGATTGCTTTAATCTGCTGGCCTCCGAAACCGAATAGCGGATGTCCTGCGGTTGAAGTTTATTTTGTCGAGTTTCATGCGTCGAAGGTGGATGTGAATAAGATGTCGGCGGAGCTGCCGTTGTCCACAAGGATTTTGGTCCTTTATCCGACTGCGATGTTTGTTTCTATGACCATCGCATCGGTATGTGGGTATTGCTTGAGCTTGAGGTCGACATTTTGTTGAAGGTCAAGGGAATGTGCGACCGGTGGTCATTTACGTGAGGACCTTCGCGGGCTACGTGATTGACCGGCGAAAGTGCTCTCTGCGCTGTCTTTTGTTGCCGTAATCCCTCACTGAACCTCCGGAGATTGCCATGATGACTCCGTAGGTAGGTTTGTAGGATTGTTGATCGTTGTCTGTGCTCCTGTGCTTCTCCTTCAACTTTAATTGGTTGAGGCGGGGGTAGTCTTGGTAGGGGTGGTGGCGGAGGTAACGCTTGCGCTTAGGTTTCTTGAGCAATTGGCTGAAGTTCGATCTTGCTTCTTTGTGCTTGGCGATGGTAGTATTCTTCTTGTTGGTTGTGAGCATGCGACCCCGAGCGAAGGGTGGTTGATGGTAGTAGATTGGTTCGATACGGGGGTTCTTGAGCTCGATGGTTGTGGTTGAATCCTGGTTGCGGTTGCGGGGTTTGGTCTTTGCTCTACGGGTATGGTTGACTGTTCCTACTGCGGAGCTGGTGGGGCTTGGCCGTCTGCGCACTCAAGCCCTTTGATGTACCATACGCCTTGCTTGGTGTAGTGGTCGCTGGCTTTTCCACGAAATGGCAATAATGTAGGCTGCGGAGGTTCTTTGCCCCGCGTCCGAGTTAGCGGGTCTTCTATCGACTTGTGGCGGGGTTGTGCAGGTTGACGAGGGTGTTGCCGAGCTTGTTGATCGCTACGCCATCGATGGCGTTGGCGTTTCCCATGTCGATGCGGGGGTACTCATTGCGAGGGATCGGATTGCGCTCTTTTTGTTGACGTTGCGGAGGTTGGGACGGCGAGACTTGACACGTTCATTGTTATCTGCTTTCGATTTGCTTCTCCATGATATCGTATAACTCGGCGATGGTTCTTGGTTCCCTTCTTGATAGCCGCATTTGAGCATGGTCCCAGTGGATGCAACTTGTCACCGCCAAAATCATGACTTCATCCGTGATACCGGGGTGCGATTCTTGGTATTGAGGAATCTTTTCCACCAATCTTGTAATGGCTCATCGACTCTTTGTTTGCGGTTGAGAAGAGCGGTGGCCTTGGCCGCCGACCGACCGACACCTTTGAAGTTTGTGCGAGATTCTCTCGCGAAGGTCATCCCAACATCGATGGATCCGGCCGGAGGTTGCTTGTGCCAGTCGAGCAATATCTCTCGCCACGATCACGAAGGCCTTGGCCATGATGTCCTCGTCACCTCCGGCGGGTGAGACGGCGGCTTCATAAGACATTAGAAATTGGCGTGGCTCGAAAGTGCCATCATACCGCGGTAGATGTTGCATGGCGAAGCCACAGGGCTCGGTGACTAGGTCGTATGACGGGGGTGATTTGGAGTCGTAGTGCGGGACCCGCGGCGCTCGCTCTTGGCTGCGGGACACCTCCGCCGGCGGCCGGGTATAGTATGTTGGCGCGGAGGTCCGGTTCGGGCGTGGTGGGTGGGGGTCTTCTTGTTGCTCGATCGGAGGTTGTGCGGCGGCGCATGCCCCGGGAGAGCCGGGTCTGTGGTTTCTCACCTCCGCGTCGCCTCGGCTGCTGCTACGATGCTTTGCTCGATGCGGTGGCTTCTGCTCTGCTTCCTACGATACTGCAACGCCGGATGATTCTGCTCTTGATTCCTTGTTGATTTGTTCCGGATGCCTTTTGCCGGCGAGGATGCTTTCTTGGAGCTGTTCTAGATGCCTGGCCAACTTTTCTTCTTCCGAGAAGCTTCATTGTCGGTCGTGAATTCATTGGCGATGCCACTTCCGGAGGTATGGGGTGCGGCTGGATGATAATGTCCACGACCACCGACGCTCGTGGCCGACCTCCGGGTGCAACTTGGTCTAGGTTGGGATCAACTACCGGGTTGGCCGGCGCTCGATCGGAGGTTGCTCGAGAGAGGGTTTGGCGGAACGACACCTCCTCGGGACGGGTCGGATCCGCGTTGGTCCCCGAGCTGAGGAGAGTTCGCTGATGTTTGGAGCCATGGCTTGCCTCTTTTGTTCGAACCCCACGGACGGCGCCAACTGTTGGTATAAACGCTCGCCTCCCTACCTTCGCCGTGATCCGGAGGAGGGAGGCGGAGGTTTCCCAGACAGAAGAGTAAAGTTCAAACAAGTGACAAAATGGGATCATTCATCATGGGTCCTTCTTGGGATCTTGCATTAATTGGGACTAAGAAAAGCTAAGGGTTCTCCCCCTTACATTTGCCATGCCCTTGGTATTTATAGGCCATACCAAGGGTCAAATGGCTTTTTACAATAGGGTTTTAACTTTGATCGCACTTACAAGTGGGCCACGACAAGGGCAACTTTGTACTTTGCAAAACTAGAAACATCTCTTTTTAGACCTATCCCAAGGCGCCACGTGTCACGCTGTCGAAGCTCCACGTGTCGTCCTTTGGTGCCGCCGCGCGCCGGGCCTTGGCGATCCCCCGTCGATCCTGTGGGCGATCGTCGGAGGTCTTCCGCCGCTGTGACGCCGAGGGCGGCCAAGCTACCACCCTCAAAGGTCCTTGAGAACTCCACCCAAAGCGAAGGTCTGGGAAGCTCCTCGAACCCTCATGTACCCAACGCGATAAGAGAACTAGAGGGCACGAACGCGGAGGTTTGTCGCACCTTCGCTGCATCGCTAGGACAAGCCTAGCGACCTTCGCCGTGTCGAGACGCCCGAGCGAAGGTTGTCCATAGCTACACGGTCGTTTTGCTGTCTTGGCCCATGTCCGGGCCGCGGAGCTAAGTAGGGGTCCTAGCGGAGGGTTGAAATCCTATGTAGGTTCTAATCTACTAAGTCATTCATCTACTCCAACTCTACACTATCATATACAAGACAAAAGACTTTTCATCTATGTATAAGGATCATTGCTATAACAAGCCAAGACATAGCGGGACTTACTACGCAACTTTGGGCTAGACCTACGCAACGGGGATGGAATACAAAGGACTCAACGGAACTGTCAAGCCAATAGGGTGCATTTGCCTAAAGCGGCATCTAAGCACCATGCTTACATGAAATCTACCACCTCCCCGGGAAGAGAGCTAAGCGCTTTGCAAACATATACATAAACTTATTACCAATCATAACCATATCAAATGTAGAACTAGAATAAACTAGGAACATAATAAATAGAAACATAATGATATTTAGAATAAAGTCACAAGAATAGATACAAGATAATACCAATTCGATGATGAAGATCGGAATTCCGAGCACAGCGCCCGATTCTTCCTCTATCTAGTCTAAACCTATGTAGAACTTGAAGATCTAGAGTATCTATTCTAATTCTCCGGTGGAGATCTCTCTCTAAACCCTAGCTTTCCGATGGCTACCTACGAATAATGAATCCTTGAATGAATTACGCACGAGCCGGGGGCCGGGGGGCTGCGAATATATGGTCCCCTAGGATTCACCACGGCCATCGTATCAAACCGACCTAAACGGACGATAATTATTCATCCTCAAAGGCGGTGGAGGCGGGATCCGCGAGCCTCCACGATTGGTGGAGGTGGCGGTCGGCCGACCCATAGAGGAGTCGGCCGACCCACCACCCCGCCGGTGGGTCCCCGCTTCCGGGGTTTGCCTTACGGAGTCTTCTAGAATATACAATTTTACCCGTTCGGTCTTTCTCTCTATGTAATCATGACATGTGGGCCTCCTTGGATGTTTTTCGATAATCCGCGAAAACACATATTCACCAAAACTTGTGGAATACGTCGGTTTAAACCCTAAGTCTATGGTGGTGAACAGATTATACCCCTCTTTCTTTCTCACGGTTGACATATAAAATTGATCATTAACAACCGTCAACAAACTCCCCCAAGCTTGCCCTTTGCTCGTCCCGAGCAAATAGCTACGAGAAGATGGATCGGGAGTTGCTGCAATGCTTTCATGCTTAACAAACACACATGCTCCAAACAAATTCATCCCCGAGACTAGAGTGAACTATCATAACTTCCAAACTTACTCATGTTTCTTTCAACCATGGGGCTTTTACTCCGCACTTGGGTCTTGAGTAGTTGAAAGACAACAATTAAGTCAAGCCTTGTTGTCTCATGCTCTGTTGTTTCACCTCGTTGCAGAGTTTTCACAAGATTTTCAATAAAACTCGAGTTCCTTAATACGACCCTTTCAAGTCTCTCAATATGTGGTATTTTTGGATCCTCTCTAAGGCATTGAAAGGAGATATGCCTTCTCTCTTACTCTCAGAATATGTATATTTGTGGTTTCAAGGCATTTATAGATGAGCCTTCACTCTCTCTCTCTCACCCTATTCTAAAAAAGGCTTATATGGAGCTCATAGGTGTGGAGAACTAATGCATTGGCATGATCGAACCATGGATCCGAAGGAACTCAACATACAACCAATCGGTGTGTGCATGTGTGGTTTTATATGTGGATGATATATATAAAATAGAGAGAAATATTTGTGGGAGGAGAAGGGGTGCACAAAGGAATTATCAATGCTCCTTTATTTGGATGAAACTTGGAACTACTTCAACACTTGAATCTTCTTGGAACTTGAACTTGGAAACTTGACAAAGACTCGGGCTCATAAATTTTTCTTTCTCTCTTTTTTTTTTTTTTTTTTAGAATTCTTGCAGCCCAAAAAGGAATGAAATACTTCTTGAATGGAACACTTCTCAATCTTGACAACTTCACATCGAGAACAAATGGAACACTTGGAGCATTGATTTGGATAAGTGGCTAGCAAATGAACGGGGAATATTTTTGGGTGTTCACTCTCGGTGTAAGAGTAGAACAATTTCAATGGATAATAATAGGCTTTTTGTGGTGCGTACTTCCGGGGTAGAAGTAGCGAGGGTGCATGTGAGTGTGTGAAACCAGGATTTTGTATGATGAGTTCATAAGGATACAACACAAGCGGACAAAGACGAGCCCTAAACAAATGAGGAGGCTTCCTATTCTAATGATCAAGTTTGGTTTGTGGTAGGAATTTTAACTCTCTGTCATATAAGGAACTCATCATGAATCATTTATAATTTTCACAAACAAATCTCCGAATTTAGTGGCACTTTGGAACACAATGAACAAGAGCTCGAGACTATTATCATATCATGCCCGTCAACTACCTAGACTTAGTTTAAGCATATGCTCCCACGGGTTTTAGGTGTAGAGTAAATCCGGTTATCACACGGTGTATCCAAATCTTGGGAGAACTCAAATTTAAAGCTAGGTACTTGCAAAGAATTTAGAGCGAGCAACTATTCATCATTTCCATCATGCAATCCTCAAGTCTACACATTTTTATTTATAGCAAACTGAATTGAAAACAAACTTACTCACTCTTTTTATTTGGTTTTCATCTTAAGGCAAACTCGAAATGTAAACACACTTAGAGAAAGCAAACTTCTTAAAACGGCAAGCAAATTTTTATTGGGTTTTTCTAGTTTTTCTGATTTTTTTTTTTCAATGCATAAAACAAACCAAAGAAAAATAAACAAACCGGAAACAAACAACCGAAACAAAAAAGGAAAAAAAATACTTATCTTGATAATGGGGGTCCTCCCCAAGCTAGCCTTGCGGCGGTGGTGGTGGATAGTGGATGTGCAACGGGTCCACCAAGCCATGCGGCATGGAGCGGCTTCTTCCTGGTTCTCTTGAATGGTGCTCGATTGTCGGGTGGTGTTCGTTCCACTGAGGCTGGTCATTCCACCTCGATCATGGCGATTCGAGTGGCAGTGGTGTTGTCTTTGGAAGGCTACTTGTTCATCATAGTGCTGTGGGTGAAAATGAAACCGGTGGCATCGGAGTGGTGACGTGGCTCAAAGTCATGGTGGGGTTCTTCTTCTTCTTCATCGGTGGTACCAAAGGGGTCATAAGAGTATCTTGGCGGCCGTGTGAGGGTCCTGGCTCGGATGGTCCCGGCTCGATGGGTAGTAACCATAGAATGGTTGATGTGGTTGGCTTTGTGGTGGGTACACCCATGAGTTTAGTGAGTGGTGCCGAGGTACATTCCACTCATTGAAACCGGCATATTTGGTTCTTCTCGGGCGGTTTCGGCACCACGCCAAACTGGTTCACGATTTCCTGTTACTCTCTCCGAGCGAACTCTTCGAGGTGCTCTCTCATTCACTGGTTCTGCCTGCAACTCAATATGATAGTTTTGCACATGATATAAAGCCAGTTCCGGGTTAGGTAACCGGATCGCAGCATCACCATATTTTGCATAATAAACATCATTCACTTTCTTTAATAAGTGACCTTGGCCAAAAGTATAGAGGTCATAAAATTCTCTATGATGTTCAATGTACTCAAAAGTAGCTCCCTCTAATAACTTCAAGCTTGTGGCAATGCGGGTGATAAGCGAGCAAATGGCCACACTTCCTACTTTGTAACCAGGGACACTCATCCAATGGTTCACTAGGAGATGGACAGGAGACACTTTGTTTCTTGACGGCCGCGTATAGCAACCGCAAGTCGGCTACTCGATCTTGCTTTCATCAAATCGTGGGAAAAAGGTGGCTCCTATCCAACGATGCAAAAATCTAAGCGTAGGATGCTCTATGGGTGCGGTGCGTTGCGCTAATTGGTACGGTACTCTAGAAATCTTTGCTCCAAAACCTATGTGCATCAAAATCACCTAGTGCGCATTTAAATTTATGAGGGTATCTTGAGGGAAACCTAGGAGGTCACTAAGGTTTCTCCAAGAGAGAATATTCCGAGCAAACATTCTAAAATAAACTCCATTGTCCGTGTATCGAAGGGTGCTAAGGAATTGTATGGTCAAAAGCCTAATCCCCTTCTCAGTGAGGTTTGCAAAGGAAGTCCAACCAACTAGTGGAAAAATTGTATCGAATTCTTGAGCCATACCTGTCGCTAGCAGAAGTGTCGGATCGATGACTGGCGTGTGGATGAAACGCTTGTTCTTGAGCTTCTTGTATACATCCTTCTCCTGAGTAGTTCTCAGGGCAAGATCAGATGTTCTCATGAGAACTCTCTGAGATGTTGGTGGTGGTGCGAGTCTTTGCGGGTATTTCTGGTGCTTCGGTGGTGGGTCGACACTCATGTCGGAACCAGCCACCGAGCTCGCGAGAGGCACTTCTTGTCCTGATGTTCCGGATGGTTCCCGAGATCCCCTTGAAGACGCTCTTCATCCTGCAAGTTGCTCAAAAGAAACAAAAACAAACACTAGTGGAGAGAAGGATTAGCACAAGGTTAGTGGTTAGCCGTCCAGAGTCAGCGGTCCAGAGGTTAGTCGTTCTTCATGACAAAAAAACTCTAAACTTCAGGTCTTGATTTTGACAGAACCTCCCCTAGATTTTAGATTTTCTTTATCCTAATTGGACAGCATCTCCACTAATTTTGTGATGATCTACTCAGCACTATCCCTTCCCTTTACTTGCTACAAACTCTTGCTCACTCTTCTCACTTCTTCTCTCTTCCTACTCTCCTCCTCTTCTCTCTAACTCTCTCCAGGAAACTCGAAGTCGAGCGGTGGTTTGGCTAAAATTCTGGAGTGTGGGTGGTGCATGGAAGCCATGGGAGGAGGCCTATTTATAGAGGAGGAAGGGGGAGTCGGCCGACCCAATGGTGGGGTCGGCCGCCCCACCAAAGTTGGCCAATGTGGCTGCCACTTCACATGCTATTGCGTGATCTTTCCTCCATCCGAAATTTTGGTCGGTTGAGTGGTTTTGGCGGTGGAAAAGAGAGGATAGTGGAGGTGAGTGAAAGTGGATGAAATTATGTGATTTGATGTATGTGAGGTGTAGTCTATGACATGTGGGACCCATGGTGAGGGACCCACCAAGCACTAAATGCCATAATAAAAATTATAAACAATGCAGAAATTTAAATGAAGGTAAACTAATTTAAATGCATGAAATGATAGATTTTTGTGCCACCACGATAAAATATTTTTGACGGGTTGTTACACACCGTAAAATTATTTATATGGGGCGTAGAATTTTTTATAATGCAATGCTGGAAATAAATATGCCTAAGAAAATTATAAGAGATGCAATTTTAAAATACGGATAAATACCGAGTTACCTTCCGGCGAGGATTCGGATTTTTAAAGTCCTCCGAATTGGACCTTCCAAAATATTTATTCCGCCGATGATCCCAGAGATGCATCCTCTCGTCTCTCGGTGGTTGTCTTTGTCGATCTTCTTCTACCATCTTCGCGGATTTATTGAGCTCTTGTTTCGACTTGAATGCGAATTGCTCTTCTTGCCCATTTATAGTGAACTTGATTTCTCCTTTCCCGACATCAATGTGTGCATTGGCGGTGCTCAAGAAAGGTCTTCCAAGGATGAGTGATACCTTTGAGTCTGGATGCATATCCGTACTACAAAGTCTACCGGCACGAAGAACTCTCTTATCTTGATCGGGATGTTTTAAAGCAATGCCCAACGGATAACGAACCGATTGGTCGGCTAGTTGTAGATACATTGATGTTGGCTCAAGTGCGGTGTGGTTGAGCTTGTAGTAGACTGCGGGCATCACACCGACACTTGCTCCAAGATCACGAGTGCATTATTGAAATGTTGATCTCCAATTGTGCGATCGATAGTGGGACATCCTGGATCTTTCTTCTTTTCGGTAGTTGGTTGAGGATGGCCGCACTACATTCTTGTTAGCTTGATCACTTCATTGGATGGCGGTGGTCTCTTCTTGTTAAGAATATCTCTTATGTACTTGGCATAAGTGGGGACTGTATGGCATCCAGCAGAGGTATATTGACATATAACTTTTGAATTACCTCCACAAACTTACCAAACCGCTCATCTGTCTCGTTGTGGTCCTCTCTTCCTCCTAGGGAATGGTAGGTAATTTGTATCTCGAAATTGTTGTCTTGCTTCCGATCTTGTACTGCGGCTTCGTATCGATTCTTGTGGTAATACTTCTAGCTCGGTTTGGAAGTCTTCTTCATCGCCACTTTGGTGGTAGCATGGTTGGCCTTTTGCTCCTTTTGGATAGGGAGGATCTCGGTAGAACTCCCTCTTCTTGTAGTAATAGATCTCACCTCGCTCGGGGTTAGTGGCAACGGGCAAAGCAATGGCCAATTTTGCTAACCTTTCTTCTATCTTTTTATTGAACTCTAGTTGATCATTAATGGCGAGGAGAAACTATCCATTTTAATACTTAAGTTTTCCAAGATTTTGTTATTAGCAAAGCAAACCTATCCTCCATAGATGAGTTGATCTTGGACTGTTGTAGAACCAACTCTCTTAAAGTAGGTTGCTTTGCGTAATTACCTCGACCGATTACCTTGATTAATGGATGGTTGCACCCAATGCGGAACCTTTCTCACGATGGGACTTGAGTTCTCGCTTTATATGTTGCTTCAATTGCTCTTTGATCTTCCTTGTACTTGGCCCTCTCGGGTCAAGCCAATGGAGTAAGGTATCCATCTTGGTTGATAATGCATTCACTTCTTCTATTGCTTCTTCACTCGGTGACAATCTTGAATGTTGTCTTGGGACCAGCTTTGATTATCGCTATCTTCTCCATAAGTCTTTTAGCTCTCCCAAGAGTGAGTGATAAAAATGATCCTTCAGCAGTTGCATCTAGGTGCTCACGCGTCTTCGGAGTTAATCCGTGATAGAAACCTTGCATGAGTAACCATTCCTCCATTCCATGATAGGGACAATCTTGGATATATCCTTGCAAACGCTCCCATGCTTCGACATGGTCTCCATCTTTCTTTGTTGGAAATTGGTAATCTTTCCTCTTAAGGCATTGGTTTTACCTATTGGGAAGAATTTTGCTAGAAAGGCCTTGGAACACTTCGCCCATGTATTGATATCTTCTTTATTGGCATAGAACCACTGCTTCGCTCTTCCCACTAGCGAGAATGGAAAGAGGTGAAGAAGTATGAGGTCTTCTTTAACTCTATCTATGGCGATGGTGTTCCCAATCTCCATGAAGTCCTGTAGATGTGTACTTGCATCTTCATGTACCTTTCCACTGAATTGGATAGCTTGCACCATGTTGATGAGACTTGGCTTGAGCTCAAACTCGCATATCGGTGTGTATTGGACCGACCGTGGATGTTCTCTATTGTTGGAGCGAGAGAACTCCAAGTAAGGTCTTCTCACCATCTTGATTGGTGACGAGCTTCCTTCTTGATTGAATCGACTCGATGATCGAGAGTTTGAATGAATCGATTCAATCCCGCTAATACCCCGTATAAAATATAGACAAAGAAAAACAACGGGGGTGAACCCGCCAAAGTAGAGGTGACTAGTGACAATCACTCATTTTCTAAGTATACGCTTAAGCAATTTTTCTCTAAAAGTTTATTCCGTTCCCCGGCAACGGCGCCAAAAATGCTTGTTGACACCTCTAACACCACTCACGCTAAGTTGTCATCCCTAGCATGGCGCCGAAGTGTTGGTATAGAAACTGCTCCTCTAATCAAGAAAAATATGGGAACGCAAGCGAACGAGATAATACACCATCGTAGCATTTTACCGGGAAGTATTCCAGGTATCGTTATTTATATTTAGCTCAAAGGAAAGAACTACGGACTTAAACAACGAGATGAACTTGCTAAACACGACTACTTATGAGTGATTGATTACACAAATCACATACTTTGCGAGAGGGTAAACCATGATAAATAAGGGAATATAAAGTAATAAGCTCGGGGTATAAATCACACAGAGATTAGATATAGACTACTCACAAAGGTAGGTTGACATCGATTAGCACAAGAAATAGAAATCCTATGTAGGTTCTAATCTACTAAGTCATTCATCTACTCCAACTCTACACTATCATATACAAAGCACAAAAGACTTTTCATCTATGTATAAGGATCATTGCTATAACAAGCCAAGACATAGCGGGACTTACTACGCAACTTTGGTCTCCGCTAGACCTACCAACGGGGATGGAATACAAAGGACTCAACGGAACTGTCACTTCCGCGATCTACCACACGACCCGGCCAATAGGGTGCATTTGGGTAAACGGCATCTAAGCACCATGCTTACATGAAATCTACCACCTAACCCCCGGGAAGAGAGCTAAGCGCTTTGCAAACATATACATAAACTTATTACCAATCATAACCATATCAAATGTAGAACTAGAATAAACTAGGAACATAATAAATAGAAACATAATGATATTTAGAATAAAGTCACAAGAATAGATACAAGATAATACCAATTCGATGATGAAGATCGGAATTCCGAGCACAAAGCGCCCGATTCTTCCTCTATCTAGTCTAAACCTATGTAGAACTTGAAGATCTAGAGTATCTATTCTAATTCTCTGGTGGAGATCTCTCTCTAAACCCTAGCTTTGCCGATGGCTACCTACGAATAATGAATCCTTGAATGAATTCCGCCCGAGCCGGGGCCGGGGCTCGAATATATAGTCCCCTAGGATTCACCACGGCCATCGGATCAAACCGACCTAAACGGACGATAATTATTCATCCTCAAAGGCGGTGGAGGCGGGATCCGCGAGCCTCCACTTTGATTGGTGGAGGTGGCCGGTCGGCCGACCCATAGAGGGAGTCGGCCGACCCACCACCCCGCCGGTGGGTCCCCGCTTCCGGGGTTTGCCTTAAGGAGTCTTCTAGAATATACAATTTTACCCGTTCGGTCTTTCTCTCTATGTAATCATGACATGTGGGCCTCCTTGGATGTTTTCCGATAATCCCCTTGAAAACACATATTCACCAAAACTTGTGGAATCTGTCGGTTTAAACCCTAAGTCTATGGTGGTGAACAGATTATACCCCTCTTTCTTTCTCTGGTTGACATATAAAATTGATCATTAACAACCGTCAACATGGTCCCACAAGTATGGCTAAAGTTCCTGTACTTCAGAATTCAAATTGATCAAATGACCTCGAATGTCGGAACGATCAACATCAAAGTTATAGATCCTTATTAGAACTTCAACTTCATAGCTGATGACTTTTTTATCTACAGTCATTTAGGATCATAAATATTAATTTTAAAATCATGAGAAGTGAATACTAAGGGAATGTGCGAACACATGGTGTCCTTCAGAATGAATACGCTATATAGACATAAGTGACTTGGGGATGGAGTGGTTAGAGCATCAACACGTGAGGACACTGGTGACAGGTCTCAGGTGTGCACGATTTTTGTGGGGAAAAATCGTGTGACTTGTTTGTAGCGCTGTGTGGCCATGTTGGTGGAGGCCTTCCCGGGATTAAATAAAATATTTGCTATTTTTTTACCTAATTTTGAAAATTGTAGAAATTCTAGTTACCGTCGGCACGAACCGGTGGTGATAGACTAACCACAGTGATGATCATTCAGATCACTAATGACTTTCACAAACGAGGGCCAAAACCGGCGGTGATGAGGGTTTTAGAACCGGCAGTGATGACCGTAGCAGTGATTGGGGCCATCTCCATTAGAGAGTTGAGAAGAACCACTAATGGAATCGAGTCTTGGATAAGTACCTTGTGATCATGAGCTACCTTATGACCGCACGCCAGCTAGCTCAAGATCAAGCGATCACGCTGAAGCCAACCTTGCGGGATTGTTGCGTTTGATAGAGGTGTGATGATCCTCGAAGCCTGGGTTGACGCATTAGTAATTGTTCTGTTGGGCATGCTGAACCAAACTACAATATATACCACGCCGTCTCGCTGGATTCACTAGTAGAGAATGGACTTTCGAACCTCAGCATTAGTCCCGGCCATTTTTTTGGCCCGGGACAAAAGGGGCCATTAGTCCCGGTTGGTGCCGCCAATCGGGATTAAATCCCCCTGCAACGGCTCCTGACCGGCGTGCTGCACCGCCAGGCTCAGGCTGGCGGTCAGCTAGGGACTTTTAGTCCCGGTTGGTAAACTTTATCCCGGTTGGTAACTCCAACCGGGACTAGATCTTAGGCCTATAATCCAGGTTTTTATAACAAACTGGGATAACAACTGTGGCTATAAATAGCCAGGTTCTCTTGCACCGACAGCCACACCAACAACTCATGTTCATCACGCTGTGTTCTTGCTCGGGCCGTGGGAGTTCTTCATCACCGCCGTCGACCATCTCTTCTTCAAAAAGGTAATCATCTTCATCTTCAAATCTTTCAATGATAACTTTAGAATCATAGAGATATGTGGTTTTGTAGCTTTGGATTAAGAATGGTGGATTTATATATAGGCATCAAATTTATATAGGAATCTTTCTCTAAATATATTGATGATATATATATTTGTTTCTAATATACATTGCATGGTATATTTATAACAATGGTGGATTTAGTAGATTTTTACATCATTTCTCTTAACTTATTTGTATTTATCGTACATCAAGTTCTTGCTATTTTATATGAGTGTTTCTCTAAAATGTTTAGAAGTATTTTTCAGTTTTTTGCATAGGTATGATGGTTTGCGATGAACTACCTTCCGCTCCAATATGGATCTGTTGTTTCCTTGCATTTGTATCCATAAAAATATGCTATTTGTGGGATAAAGCCCTTCACATACAGATTGTGGTGTGCTTAGTTAGTGATGATGCTCACAACTGGTACTAGAAGAGTGTTTTTGAAGTTCTATGCTACTCCAGACCTTGCAGTAGTTGAGCAAGCGGTTAATGCAATGAGATTGTTATAGGGGCTTCTCAATAGGTGGAATGATCCATCCTATTCAGGAAAGTTGTTGCATGGGCTGCTGCGGACTTAGTCGTGCAGTAAGCCATGAACATTCTCATTGCTCGCTCGTCTACGCATCGTCTTGGAATAGACATAGTTTGTATCCTCCACCTCTAACATTCTTTGGCACCTGTTTGACGTTTCTTGGTGCTAGAAGAGTGTTTTTGAGGTGGTTACTTATAAATGTGTTTGTACACTTTGATTAAGGTCTTTTTTACCTTATATGTAATTTTGTTTTAATGTGTTTGTACACTTCGATGATGGGCTATGTAATTTTTGTAATCGACAATGATATTGTCTTACCTTTATAAGGGATGGTGGACGTTCTTTTCTCCCTCCCGGAAGTTATAGGGGACTTCGGCCATGTAATGTGTAGTCCGGAACTTTTCAACCCAAATGTGTGGAACAATCATTTTCCCACTATAGTAAGCAACCCTATTTGTTTCAAGAAAATAATGTGTGTTAGATATCATTTCAAAAAATTTCGATATATATTCATATGTGTGTTTCTTAAATGTATCGTAGGTAATTGACCCTATTGTTTGGATTAGGGAGATACTAATCAATCATTTCGATGTTGAAGCATTGGATGTTGTGACCATTCATCCCATTGATCAGCCATTAAGATGGCAATGTCGGATTGGATTCTCCATCCTACCACCCGTGGGTACGAGATGTTGTACAAATCTTAGAGGGGGCGCAGGGGGCATGATAAGGCTTTTGAGTAAAGAGATTGTATAAAGTCATGCTTAAACAAGCTTGCTAATATTGGGTACATGATACCTACACTGTCCTCTACAATAATCAAAGCTGATGATGAGGAATATTCATATGAGTTAGATTCGGGCAATGAGGACAGAGGGCATTTTGTCCGTAGGTATTGTGCAAGGAATGCTCAAAACAACCAAGATGATGTGGTAAAGTTGTTGTCAATCACATAATATCGAGATATTTGTTTAGTGTTATAAAATTTAGTTTTAACTACCTTTTGTATAACACTGACAGGATGAGGACAGTGACTTAACCTACGCAGGGTGTAGTTTTGAAGCAATTGTTAACTAGGCAATGGATACATTGGGCTACGATTGGAAATTTATTGATGAATGACCAACACTCACTACCGAAGGATTCCAGGCAAAGCCGCATGTGACAATGAGGGGACAAGCCCCCCCCCCCCCGACTTTACCAAAGATTAATAGTTGTTAGTACACCCCGTACTCGAAGTTGTGAAGCAACCGAAAGTGCATTACTTAATTTGTTGATCTACCTTAGTTTTGAGAGAGAAATCTGCATCGAAGACATACACTCGTGGGATTTGGAAGTTCGACGAGACAATGAGTGGCACGGTAATTGATGTAATGAATATTGAGTTAACAAACTTGGAAATATTAGGTTTTTAATTACAATCTTTTTAGTATCCTTTTAGTGAGTATAAGAATTATTGGTTGCTCATATTTTGGTTTGGCAAAGATTGGCTAGCAACCAAGCAGCCCTATAAGAATTAAATCATAATTAAATAAAACCTACACAGAAAAAGTCTACAAACAGGCCATATGATATTTTCTATGCATAGCTCATGTCATAAGAAAATATCTTTGGAACTTGAATCACTCAATTTGGACAAGAAATGAGTGAGATATGGATTAAACAAGACTATAATGATTTTCTAGAAAACAAGAAATTATTTGTTAAAAATAATATGAAAAGAAGCGCGGCAAACCAAATGGTGGCTCGCAGGAAAATTTGGAGCGCGCCAAAATTTTCCTTTTAATCCCGGGTCGGGCTCCGAACCGGGATTAAATGTGAACCTTTTATCCCGGTTGACAGCCCAAACCGGGATTAAAAGGCGTTTTATCCCGCCGGAGGCCCAACCCTGGACTAAACCTAACCTTTTATAAAACCTAGCCGCCGCCGCCGCCCCTCCTCCCCGCCACTCGACTCACTTCGTACCACACCGCCACCCCATCCGGCCCTCCACCGCCGCTGCCGACACTCCGCCTCCGACCCCGACGCCCGCCACCCATCCTCCTCCCCGGACGGACGCGCGCCCGCCGCCGACCCCGACGCGCACCGGCAACCCCGACGCGCCTCCGCCTCCGACCTCGACGCGCCTCCGCCCCCGACGGGACCACACCGTCGCCGCACTCGACACCGCGTCCCATCCCTATGCCGCCAACGACCGCATGCCTCCTCCTCCGACCCCGACGCGCCGCCGCCTCCGACCCCGACGCACCTCGACGCTCCTCTGCCTCCGACCCCGACGCGCCTCCGCCTCCAACCACCCCGACGACCCTCCGGCCCCGGCCCCGACCCTGACGCCCCGACCCCGACCCCGACTTCACCCCCGACATCGACCGCCACCAGGTGAGCGCCGCCACCGGGCCACACTGCCGCCAAGAGCAGGGTATGGTTTAGTATATAAACGAGATCACATTTTAATGAAAAATATGTTTTGGTATATAATGACACAATTGTTTTAGTATAATATCATGTTTTAGTATATAGGTTTGGTATAATATCATGTTTTAGTATATAAGTTTAGTACATTTTAATGAAAAATATGTTTTAGTATATAATGACACAATATATTTTAGCCAAGAGCAACCCGAGTATTTTATAGCATAATATCATGTTTTAGTATATAAGTTTAACCAATTCTATATAAAAATAACATTTTTGGATCATTCTCATTGAATTAATTAGATAATTGTTGATCTTGTTTGTGTCATCCACTTAACATGACACAATTGTTTAGTTGTTAACTCATTTAAATAGAACTTGTATGGTTCTCTAATAATACTATATAGTTGTGTTGGTACTTGTTTGTAACATAATTTCTTTTGATGAACATGTTTGTTTAATTAGATAGATGGCTGGACGTGCGCTCCCTGAACCACAAATAATAGGTTTCAATGGCTATCTCGTATGTCGGGATTTCCCAAGTATAGAAACCATGCGTGGAATGAGTTCTGTACCTTGGAATCATCCAAACATTGTAAGGAAATTGACCCACTCATTTGGCTCAAACCACGCGTGGAATGTATTTATATATGATTTTGTAATATGCCACAGGTAATTGACCCACTCATTTGGCTCAAAGAGACACTATCATATTTTGGAGTTACGGAAGTCGATGCTCAGACCAACACTGTTGATGATGGTCAAAGACTCCAATGTCGAATTCGCTTTCAAATTGCTCTTGGTCAAGGTCGTGGTCGCAGACATGTACAAATCTCAGAGGTCGGAATAAAGAATCTCGATCGAGGTATTGTAGTCAAATATGCAATTCAAGTATGTGTGAAGAGGCTCGAAAGGCTTGGGATTACCTTGCCTACTCTATCTTCTGTGAAGATGCAAGCTATAGACCTCAACATGTATGACAAAGTTCTAGATTTGTGTGCACAGATGGCACGGACCCGTCTTGAGGTAATTCTAAGTCAAACTCGAAGCTTATGTTTACATTGGTTGTTATAATTTGTAAAGATATATATATCAGTTCTCATAACTCTATTTGTTGACAACATTGACAGTACGGGAGTATGACATGACTTATGCGGCATGCGGTTTTGAAGCCATTCTAAACCAAGCAATTCATTCATTGGGTTATGAGTGGAAATATAATTTACGAAGACCCAATACTAACTACAAAAGGATATCGGGCAAAGGTGATTGTGACTCGGTTTTCCGACGGTTGTCCCCTTTTGAATTTCAAATCATGATTCAAAAACTATGCATATTTTGGAAAACTCTTTTTGGAGAAAATGTGTAGTTTGAAAAGTTGAGTATTCCATAGTTTTGGAGTTTTTCAAGTTCTTTGGAAAAATCAAAAGTAATTTCATATATTTCATTCTAAGGTTTTTGCCCCCTTTTCAAAATTTGATTCAAATTCAATTTTCCTTTTAGAATTTGAAAATGGTCCAGTTGAGAAAATGGTAGGGCATGAAAAATTAGCTAGGGTTGCTTTTTGGAATTTTTCGAGCTTAGTTCAAAATTTTGGAGTAAATTGCAAATTTCAATGTGACTCCGTCTCCGCATCGTAGCGCCGACGTCACCATCGTCTCCTTCCCCTCTCCGCTCCTCACCGTCGCCGTGGCCGGCCGCCCATGCCGCCTTGCCGGAGGCCGTGCCAAATACAAGCGTCCGCGCTTCAGCTTCGCCGCCGCCACGTGTCTCGCGTCCCGCCGTCGCCGCCCGGCCGCCTTAAAAGACAAGTGGACGACGCCATCTTCTCTTCTTCCCCACCCTCCGCTTCCACCGCCGCCGAGCTCCTCCTCGCCCGGCCATTCGCCGTGCTCGCGCCATCATCGCCCACACTAGCTCGCCGCTAGCTCCGCATCGTCTTTGCGCATCTTTCTCGAGCCCTTTAGCACCACTCCTTGTCGTCCGGCGCGCTCGTGCACCATTATTTTTCCCATCGGCCGGAACGCGCATCGCCGTCGTCCGTCGTCGTCGGTTAGCCTTCGGTCCCTTCAATTCCGCACGCCTTGGTCTCGCGGTCCCGACGCTCCTCTTGGGCGTTTTGGCGGGCGGGTTGCCCCGGAACACCGTTGGTGCCGTCGAGCAAGCCGCCACCATTCCCGCCGCCGTCGAGCTCCGCCTTCTAGCCACCCCGAGCCATCATCTTCCGCATCGCTTCTCGGTGAGCTCCTCTACGCACCCGTGCACTTGGCTTGGGCCGCGGCATCGCCGCCGCCATGCGCGCCGCCGCCCGGCATGGCCATGCCCGCGCCCGCCACGGAGGTTGCCGTAGTCGTGGTTAGGGTGCCGGTTTCACTCGATTGAGTCGTGTAGCGCGTCCGCCTAGTTAGTTGCGTTGGGCATGCGCCTGCGCACGCTAACCCGTGAGCCGCTCCTGGTCGCTTTGCCGCCGCGCGCAGCCGCCGCGCACCCGCCATGACCGCCCGGCGAGCTTGCCGTCGTGCCTCCGCGCCGTAAAAGTTCCGCCGAGCGAGTGCGCCGTCTTGTTTCAAGTCCGTAGGGTCCGTTTGCGCCCGGAAACCTCCGCGATCGACGAGGTCGCCGGCCGAGCGAGCCGCCGGTTCTCGAGAAATCCAGCGGGGACGTGTAGTTGAGAATTCGATCAAGTCCGGGGCCTTAGTGCAAAGTCCATGACTCGATAAATAGTGCCGAGAAAGTATTTTGGACTATTTTGTAATTTTGCAAAACTACGGGGTCCTTTTTGTAAAACAACCAGGCCAGGGCCGGCAAAGCCGAGTTGGGCCGGCCGCTCGCGCACCCGGCCGGGCGTTCGCGCGCCCGTGGCCGAGCCGGGCCAGCTGGGCCAATTGGGCCGCTTTCGGCCCAAGTCGACCTTTCTTTTTATTTTAGTTTTATTATTTTTCTGTTTTGGTGAATAGTAATGCATTTTATTATTTTCATATAAAAATATTTATAGCTCCAAAAATTCTGAAAATTTTTGTGTATGCTCTCTGTCATGTGCTTGATTTTAGAAAAATATTAGATGCCTATTTTGGTTATGTTTTTTATGTTTTAAAATTAGCCCTTTTAATTGAAAAATGCTCCTTCTTTTATTTTTAGTTATTTATTTGTTGTTTCCAAAGTCTTGAAAATTATTTTGTAGCCTTCTCGGGTCATGAGGAGCTTAAGTTTAATTTTTGAGGTTTATTTGATGACTTGTTATTTTATCTCTATTTTATGCTTAGTTATTTAATAGATTTTTAATTACTTATTGAGCCTTAATGACTTAGGGTTTGAGTGTTTTTGAGATTGATTGAAGACCTTAGGTCATTGACCTTAATGGCCTTTGGCACTTTAATTAGTTGTTTGTGCTCTCTTGATCAAGTCATTAGGGTTTAGTCGATGTATTCTTGTATGAATTATCTTGATCTGCTGGTTATTTTATCTAGAGTAGCTTCACCTGTGTAACCCTAGGGAATTTCGTTAAGTTAGTATCATTGGGTTGCAACTCTATCGCGAAGGAAAGTTGTACTCAAGTGATCAAGTTGTTATGCTTTCATCCATGTATCATCATGCATCATGCCATGAGCTCATCGTTCTAAATCACGCATCATTAATTACGTGTAGATGATACGAGAGTGGGGTGGATCGTGTTGATCAAAGTTTGGAGAGGTTTCATCCGACAAGGGTATTCGAGAAGGTCATCCACCAATGAAGTCGAGTCATCTCTCTTGATGTTGGTGTTATCCATCCATGGTGTTGGTGTCAAGTCTGACCATTGAAATCTAACTTCACTGCAACTCAGGCAAGCCCCGGAGCATGCATCCTACTTCTATTTTTGCAAATCTTTATTTCACTATAAGTCTAGTGTAATGTGCATTAAGTTAATAGGAGTTGGTTGATACCGTTGCCACATGTCTACCTTGATCTACTTTTACATCATGATATCCCACTAGTATGTGTAGGTCGATTTCTTATGCTTAGCCATGCTTAGACTTCGATAGAAGTTGTAGGCATTAATCATGATCATGAGTTTACCATTTTATCCTTGCTACTCTAGACCTAAAGATGGGTCACGAGGGCATAAGAATATGGTTATAAGAAATTGAGACCGGTCGGGTAACTTGCATCGGGAATGGAGTCTTGATGTAGTGTTTCCGATCGTGTCGATTAAGGACCGTACCGTTGTTGGCCCTTGGATCAAGACTTTACAACTACTCACATATCTACGGAAAAGCTTTACCCTAGGATAATCTAAGGACTAGTACGGTGAGCCCGTGCTGGGAGTGGCGAGATGGCGGGAGTACAATACCCTCGTGGGTGTGTCCCCGGATTGGAGGTGTAAGTGTACTCTCGGGTGGCGCGGAAGCCGAGCCTAGTTCTAGAATGTCCGACGGTATTGTTGATATAATTGTGGGTTAGAGTCCCACTTATATCGTGTGTTTAGGGATCCTCGGTGAGTAAAATCGCTTCGAACCGTCGTTTGCTCCACGTATAAGGAGACTTGATCCTCGCACCCGCATCGTAGCATTCAAGAGAAATATGAAAGAATTGGTTCTTGGTGACTCTTGGTTTCAAGAAGAAGGCGAGTTGGAAAGATAATCTCAAGTGTAATGCTTAATATGATTGCTGGAAATAGAACAAAGGTGCTAATCTAGCTTTAGTAGGTTGAATTAAACCGATGCTTTTATCTGTTTAAAATATTGAAAGTAAGGTTTCAAGATTAGTAATGCTTTTTCGCAAAACTCCCCTTTTCTAGCTCAACTACTCAAAAGGCCAAGATATCCTTGAGAGTCTTTTACTTTTAGTCGGGTAAGTCTTGCGGAGTACCTTGAATGTACTCGGGGTTTGTTCTACCCCCGTTGTGTGTGCCGAGTCTTGGTTGTTGCTTGAACCATGTTGTGTCGTGGGCTCGACATGATTTGGTCTCTCTCGCGACTTAGGTGTCCTACCTAAGTTGTCTTCTGTATCTCTACTCTACTTCCGCAATATAAAGTTAAGTTTGTAAAATGTTAACTTATTCATTATTGTAAACTTTTTAATGTTATCATTCTTCCGCACTTTGATATATATTTTGTAACAAATGTTGTAATGTTGGAGTTACTCCATTGTTGATCCCGGGTATGAGTGTAAAAAGTGGTTCAATCGGTGTTCGTTAAGAACATCGACAGGGCTTCATAAGTCGTGTGGAACACATGCATAGTAATCTGAGGTCTGTTAAGGCGAGGATTAGTGCATGTGGGCCACATTACTTAGGAGGTTCTGCCACAAGAACCAACTCCAGCTAGAGTACCATTAACCGTTGTTAGTCGCCCCTGTCGTCGTAGTAGTGAGGCAACGGAGAGTGCACTGTTCAATACTCTGGAGTACATAGATGGTGTTCTTGGATTAAAGATCGGTGACCTACACTTCACCGATTTCAAAGTGCGAGAGAGTCAAATCCCTATACCTCACTTTGGGGATTAATTAGACAAGTGTGTAATTAACTTTGCGGTTGAGCATCAATTAGTTTATTGTAACACTTGTCGCAAACTCTTAGTTTGGTTTGAATGAACCTATACTTTGTTGTATGGATTCATAATTATAATGTACTATACTATGTTATTGCTTATTATTTTGTAATATGTGATTATTTTGGGATATCTCACAGTAACCTATGTGAAGGAACTATAAAAGAAAATACAAGAAAAGAAAAGAAAAGGAAAGGAAAAGAAAAATAAAAGAAAAGAAAATTGGGTGCGTAGAAGCTGGTTCGAAGCCTTCTTTAGTCCCGGTTGGGAGTACAGACCGGGATTAAAGGACCCCTTTTAATCCCGGTTGAACAACCGGGACTAAAGGGGCGACCTTTAGTCCCGCTTGAGCAATCCCGGTTGGAAAACCGGGACAAAATGGGGTTTCCCAACCAGGACAAGAAGCCGATTCTCTACCAGTGATTTAAGGTGACATATATAATCTTACTAAAAAAAGAGGGGTGGGTGTAACTGATCTGCTCTACTGTTGCATATCTCACATCTTTTCAGAATAATACATGA
This sequence comes from Themeda triandra, assembly GCA_018135685.1. Lineage (NCBI taxonomy): Eukaryota > Viridiplantae > Streptophyta > Magnoliopsida > Poales > Poaceae > Themeda > Themeda triandra. The sequence continues at coordinate 218,155 of JAENPR010000402.1, forward strand.
CTAATAATGGACTTGAAGATCCTCCTCAGAAGTCGGACCTCAGAACCTCAGCCACCTTATTAAAAACTAGAGGCTCTTAGGCATACCCTTTTCAGCTTCTCTACACTACAAAACACGTCTGAAAAAGGCAAGCCACTGTCAAGGTCGAAAAAGATACGTTCTGTTTGTATACAATCGTGTGGATGGCTGCGCTGCAGGATTTAGATTTGACAGGTGGACCTCAGGCTCATCAGCATGGACACAGGGAATGGCAGGCGCGTGACACATGCAATGGGGAGGCATGGGGCGCGCGTGTGAATCCAAGAGATCGATGCAACGAGAGGCTGGCTACTACAGCTATGGCTTGCTAGCTTATTGGTGAAGTGATGAGGTGTGGCGTACGTACGTAACGTACGTGCGGCGGCGACAGCGCTACGAGTTCAATGCGTGATAGGTACGTGAGTAATCCGGCCGAATATTACGCATAAACAGCACAGTGTATGAACAGGTATATAGAGTAGCTTAAGCATGGCATAGAAAGTCTTTTTTTGGAGTAGATATGTGTTGTAGCGTCTCTTTCGCCGGAATGTGTGCTTGTAGCTTGCACTGCACAGGCATGGGCTTTGGTGACCGATGGATCGGAGGGATGATCGGCAAGTTGGGCCGGCCAGTGGATCAGAGCCTGAGTGCCTTTGAATAGCAAGGCACAATCTGCTGGGATGGTTCGCATGAAAATTAAGCTAATTCTGATGAAATTTCTGTGTGTCTCAAATAAACATGACATGTATGGTCATTTATAGTTGCAAAAGTAGGGGGTCACACCAGAATAATATTGCTCGTTTATTACCACTGAAATTTGGAAAAGGCGCCTGCGCCATGATCTTGTAAACAGTCTGAACGACTGGCGTTCTTACCTCCTCGGCTGTAACTCTGAAACTCTGTCCAGCTCGCTGGAATTCTCTTAGTTAATGAAATTTTGGTGGGGAAGCTCCCCCCCCCCCCCCCTTGTTTCAAAAAAAAAAAAAAAAACCCACTGAAATTAAAGTTACATCGATGATGGGTGGAGATGTTATAGAGTTTGGTTGTCCATTTGCAAGCTGAGGGTATATGAATGTTGAAAAACGGAATTATTGTAAGGGCAGTGTTTGTTCCCATAAATAACCTTATGTCACTGTCAAGTACATGCGATGCCTATGAGGAACTTCTCGAAATGTCAGCATTGATGGCAATGGAGGTGAGACTCACGTTAATAATCCATTGTTAGGTTCTTCATATATATAGTAGTTTCTGGGGGTGTAAACAATGTATGCGTCGGATGTTGTGTATCCTTAGTTAGAACTACAATACATAACAGATAATCCCTGTCAGTATGTACATCATTATCGGGTTGGGTATGATGGAGGAGCGAAGGTGACCTTGGTTCATAGTCGGGGCGTAAGGCTAGGATCTGGCCAATGATTATGGATATGAGAGACCCGGTAGTGAAGACACCTATCACTATCAAGTACAAGCAGAGGACCTAACGGTGATATACCACTGACAATTAGAGCCACAAACTGGTAATAATAGGGCCCTGTTTGGGAGGGCTCCCAACATCTCCATGAAGCTGTTGGGAACTGTTTTTTTTTTGCCAAACAACTCATTTCAAAATATAGCTCTACAAGTGGAGCTATTTTTTATCCTCTCTCACAAAGGAATGGAATGAGAGTGAAGCTGAAAATAGTAGCTCCCACCAGCTCTCCCATCCAGCCCTAACACCACTGCCCTTCTAGTTAAGATAATATTACACAAATTGCCATCAGTTTATCCTTTGCACACCCGTGAACGACGCCTCCGTGAACGCTCGTGCATCCGTCCCATCCATGCACATGGAATCCAATTGTTCGTTGCATCGCCAACATGGGTGTTTCTTGGTTAATTCACCAATTAATTTCTTACTACAAAATCTACCATACGTCGTTCTTCAGTCTACGTTTACAGTTTTAATTTAGACGAGGACGTAATAAAATAAGAATGAACTTTACAAATAATAAAACAAGAAGACAAACATACTGGACGCAAAACCAGGAAGGCGTACGTTTCCTTGCAACCGAATCATAAATTGACTGATCATAGTCTGTAGTGTGACCGCGTGATGATTTATGATTTGTGCTATCTCAAGGCAGGGGTATATTAGACTATTATCTTCTCTCAGCCATTCATTAGTTATAGGTGAAGCTATTTTGCCAAACAACATCCTCAAAATAGTTTTATGAAGCTATTATAAGCTATTGGAGGAGCTGTTTTTTTAAAAAAAACAGCTTCACTAGTGAAGCTAAGCCCTCCCAAACAGGCCCGGTGTGGGATATCATGCTAGTTCAGGCCACCACTCGGGACTGATGTGTTAAATCATTAAATGCCCTAGAGTAGCGGCTACCACCGTTTGATACACCTAATCACTGTTTATAAATCATGTCCTAGAGGACGTATATCACCCCACACGGATAGCTGAGGTCCCCTGCTTGTAGACCCACACATGAATAAAGTAATGATATATACTTCGCTTTACGATGTTTAGTCTCAGTATGTGCTCTTCTGTGGTAGGAGGCTAGGAGCAAATCTTTCTTGGAGAAAGCCCTCCGTATACACATTTTTTTCTTAGTCAAGATGGTACGTGCAATGCAGGAAATGGTTCTTAAAAATGGAGCCAGGCCAAAGTTAGGGCACATCAGCAACAAATGTTAGCGTGATCCGTTTGTTGGGTTGTGCGTGACATCTGAGCTAGAGGCATTTGCTCAGTGTTACAACTCTACTGACTCCAGGTACTAGAAGAAGGTTAAAGAGGTGGTTATGTTATAATGTGGTTGTAGTCTTTGACATTATCATTATTGGTCTAGTTGGGAAAGGTGAGCTAAAATTGTTTCTTTTTTTAAAAAAAAAAGTCTTTCTTTATCATACACGTAATTTAATTTGAAGAACTTTGTTACAATATAAAACTTATCTTATGTATCCTAAAACTTTCTTCACATGTAGTAGACAATGTATATATTTTTGTTCGGGAGTTTCAGAGATTTTAGGAATGATTCACTATTTTTGTGTAGATTTAATGATTTTTTGTGTTCCGATTGAAAGAAATTTGAAATTAAATAACTTGTACACAAAAGAATACATTATATTTGGGTTCATATGGATTCAGTCATTTTTCATGGAGATAGAAAAATATTCAATTGTTTGTAGGATATTTTGGCCTTCTATCTCCAAATTACCACACAATAACTCTAATAATACCTCAAACTATTTAGAAAAATCTGAAAATTTTACATTAAACCATATTTGGGAGTATATGTTCGCCACAAATTTTTTTAAATGATTTTAATAAAGGGGGCGTATACATCATTCACAAAATGGGTGGACCTCTTATGTAACTCTAGTCAAACTCTAAAATTTGCACACCTCATATCAATTTCAAATTCGTGGGCACCTTAAATTTTAATACAACCTTAAATTTACCAAGTTAAAGAAATACAAGTTTCAAAAATTTGGAAATGGTAATTGTTAAAACGAATTTCTACATGTGTGTATCAAAAGTAGATAAAGAAGTGACACACACAGATATATAACATGCAACCAAGAAATAAAACAAATTTATAACAATTTTCCTATCATTTGTTGAATATATCTAGCATTCCCTTACATTTTTCACTAGAAATAAGGATTAAAATAATTTTTTTGTTGGTTCAAGGACAACCCGACATCTACCAAAAACTTTAGAGCAGCCCCATATGAACCAACTTTGTTAGCCTACACAACAAAATCACGGGCGGGATAAGCCCCCCCCCCCCCCCCGCGCCCGCCCGCCCGAGTGTGAACTGAAATTTTTGAAATTGAACTAACTTTTGAAAATTCAACACTAACGGCTCCCCCTAACATCTGGAAACATGGCTTTCTAGCTCCGTCCCTGAGCAAAATAGGTAGGTGTTCGAGCATTGCCTTGCCTTCACGGATCACGGGCATTCTTTTGACACCTCGGAAACACTTTTTTTACAACAATCTTGGAAACACAGTTGCTCCTACACCTAAGATGGAAGCTCCTTCCCAGGGGTCTTGAGAAGAAAGCCTAAAAGAATGGGTCATTGCACTCTTCGCTCGGGGCACATATAGGTAGTTTTTTCTTCTAAAAGTCGAGTCAATCCCTCATGGGTGAGTGATCGTTGGTCTATCTTTACCAAACCGGGTCACTCAATTTTCAAACTTGGTCGCCCGATTTCTGTGGATAATGCTGCAGGGTGCACCTCTATGGGCTGCACGTGACATGCTTGCAAAGAGTTCATCATCAAGGAACAACGATACACATGTTCCCCCAGTCTAATTCTATGGTTGCAATTAATCCATATGTTGCTCCTGTTAGATAGTGAGGAAAAAATTGCACTACTAGCGATTATTTTGACCATTAAAAAACATTTTTTAGTCCAAATAGGTTAACCGTAAAATGAAATATGAATCTTTGGGGGAGAATCTTAATTTAAAATTGCAAAACGAGTGGTACCACCTGATTTTTTGCATCATTTTCTAAGAATTATAATATTTTTCAATGCCTCTTCGTTAAGGATTGAGAAAATACTCAAATATATATAAAATAACTTACAAAAACTATTTTTCATTTGCTATGACAAAATTGGATTACAAATCTAGGACTTCACCTAATGTATTTTTACTAGAAGAATGGTTTTTGAATGTTGTTCAGCCAAGACAAGATATAGATTTGTAATTTTTGTATACAAAAGTGCATTAAAAAAGATAGTAATAGGCCTTCGTATAAATCGTTCATAGTTATTTGAGAGTACTGTAGCAAGTTCCAATACTTTTAAAACCATGTGGGTAATTTTTTTTTTTGTGGAAATCCATGTGGGTAATTAGTACAGTTAGGTACACCAACATTGCCTGTGATCGACATTTTTCATGATTTGTTTTTGGCCATTTCTATTGTACAATCCGGTGCTGAGCTGATGGCAATATAACGACTATATGTTCTTTGCCTTTTTCCTAATATAGGTTGTGTGCATCATTCCTGATTGGTGCTGATGCTTGGAGTAGAAGACATCTACTGTATGTACAAAGTGGTGCCTAGATAGTGTGACAGGATCCACACATTGCCGAGTCTATTCCTGCATACACAAGAGTTCTCTAGACGTTGATATGCATGGTCGGCATCGATCATAATCATCATAAGTTGAAAACCATGGCAACAGAGAGAACCATGGCAAAGTGATGTGAGATCGATGGGACATGGCAGTTACTCTCTGTTACATACACATCAAGACATTGACTTGTAAATTTGCCAATTAGTCTGTTAGTAGTAATTGATCAGGATTGACTAAATGCAACATGGGAATGGCATGGAGGTGCGAACCCAATATGCATCATTGAGATATATAGAACAAAGATGGTCTACACGTGCCACGTGATATCCATGTGGAGGCACAAAAAATTGACTAGCTCAAACTCATTAAATGCTAGGGTGGTAGAGTACCTGCAAACCTAGCATCGATGCATGAGCTGAAAGACCTTGGCCTTGTTTAGTTCCCTCAAATTGGGGGTTGTCAATTTGGCAATCACTACTGTAGCGTACAAAGATTTCGTTTGTATTTGTGAAATATTATCCAAATATTGACTAATTAGGCTCAAAAGATTCGTCTCGCAAAGTACAACTAAACTGTGCAATTAGTTTTTAATTTCATCTAAATTTAGTACTTTATGCATACGCCAGCATTTTGATGTGACGGGGAATCTCTCACTGTGCCAAATTGGCAAGCCCCAATTTGGGAGAACTAAACAAGGCCCTTACCGATGGAGAACATTGTGCTTCTGCCAAAAATGGACGACAACAACTGCATGCCTCTGGAATACAAATCCTGCAGACGGTGTCTTGCTTAGGTCCCGAGCATATAAGAATAATAGAATATCATGCACCAGAACAACGATCAAGATCTCTCAGCGTAGCTGCTTCAGCTCATGCTCGACAACAACGTCACATCCGACGGTCATCAGCACGGCAAGCAAAGCAGTGTGAGCGAGTTCTCGGAGCAGTAGACGACAAGCTATTATGCTCGTGCTTGGTGACGCCACATTCCGGCCTGCACGGCGAGGCGAGCGTTGCCTCTGGCAGCCCACCTCCCCACTCGCGGCCCTTCCTCTAGGTCGCTGGCCCTACGGTCGCTCATCATCTTGGACCGAACCTTAGTAATCGAAAGAGTGAACTCCAAGAACTTCGTATTGAATGTGGACACGTGGATCTGATCTTCGTATTGAAAGTTCGAATTCGTAACCGGGTAGAAGTCAGATACGTGAGCTATGAGTAGAGTATGATTCATGTCAGATGCGAACGCATAAGCAGGGATCGAGATTTAGTGTCAGGCTCACTGAGGCCTTATTTAGTTCACCCCAAACTCCTAACTTTGGCACTATGCAAAAAGAAGATTTCCCATCACATCAAACTTGTAGTACATGCGTAGATCTTAAATATAGATAAAATCAAAAACTAATTGCACAGTTTTGTTCTACTTTGTGAGACGAATCTTTTGAATCTAATTAATCAATATTTGAACAATATTTCACAAATACAAACGAAATTGCTACAGTGCGCTACAGTGTGTGAACACCCGAATTTGGCATCCCAAATTCGGGATCTAAACAAGGCCTGAGTAGCGGGCAGTACCACATAGTAGTGGGCTCAACAACACCACCAGCAGCCGCCGCCACCACCACCACACCGAAGTTTAAAAAAATTGGAATCAGTGTGCTCATACTTATGTCATATCAGGATTCGGCACTGGACCATCCTTCACCATTACCTTGGCTTGAATCTTCCAGCTAAGAAAAACTGTTTTCCCATAGAACAGTGTTGGACTCAGGACAAGAGGCATCAAGAAAGCATGTACTGTTATAACTAGTGATACCGCAATTCACAATGTGTTTAGATTAAGCATTTAAACTAGGAAAGATAGCTCATTGAACTCACATTTAGATAACACGTCCAGACTATAGGGCAAGTGTTAAAAATGTCCCTACTACATACACATGCTGCTTGCGCTTTAGAAAATCTTCATTTTGATAACAGTCATAATACAAAGCTAAATGTGTCACATGCTTCGCATAGTTCAGTGTGGAAATCAGTTTCACCACAAATATCAATCAGTAAACTTTCTGTTACAAGTCATCTGGCAGTATGTCACTTTACCTTCAATCAGCCTTCAATTGTTTTGATGATGATCGGGGAAGGTTATACAGAATCAGGCCCATCAGCAATACCACGGCACCAATGATGAAAGACATGCTTAGTTCCGCGCCATGAGGGATGTATGGCAAAGGAAGAGAAAGAATATAGATTGATATTGGCACTAAAATTGAAAACAAGCATAATTAGTACCGTATGGTTATATTCCTTCTGTTCAGTCTACCCACTGGCATAACACCAAAAAAGAAGATGGAAATGTAGGAAGGGTAATCAAGGGGAAAAACAATAAAGGACCTGCTGATGTTGCTGTAAGGGAAGCCACAAGGGCAGATGACATCTTCACCAAATTGAGGAGAGAGATATTGAATGCCATATTCACCACTATAAACAACAAAGGCAGAAATGGAGCTCCTCCACAATCTGTAAGAAAACTAGCAAGTTACACAAACAGGTTTTCCCAAAGCAAAAGAGAAAGCATGGCCTAAAATCAGAATGTCAGAAAGTTCAGTAGTTCATTAGACTGAAAGTTCCTCGAGATTTCCACAGGAGTCCAAAGAGAAATCTCTCAATTACAATTCATAAGCATTTATGAGTTGCTAGTCAGCTAACAAAATTGCACATATTGCACAATATATACACTAATTGGAAACATATGAGAACCATTACCAATTGGACTTTCTGCGACATTTAAGAAGCACTCAGCACCACCATTTAAATAAGCAGGAAGCTCAGCAAACTTAATTCCCCTCAAATTAGAAAGGAGTGGAAGAAGAAGAAAGACAAAAAGAGCCTGAAAAAATATTACATAGTATACAATATTAGTTCTAGCTTTAAAGACATGATAACGCAGTCAAAGCATGAACCAATAAAGTATGTAATAGCCCAACTCTGTTCAATTTATAAAATCACCTGAAATCCAGATCCAAATGAATTGACCACAAAGATGTCTGGCCGCTTCCCCTACAAATATTTAATTTATGAACATTAGATCATGAGTTCGTAAGTAAATGTGTACCAAATGAACAAATAAAAGCACCATGGAGAAAAGATGCCTCAACCTTAAGACGTTTTGCACCATCGATGAAAACAGCTTCCTGTAACACGCAGTTAACATATTTCATATTTGAGTTAAGTGTTGACACCAGTAGCAAAAATGAACAATATGAAATAAAGAAAGTGGCAATATACCTTCAGAACAGATGCACCAGCTTGAAATGCTGACGACGCGATCATCAATGCTGGCCAAATTAACTTGACTTCTGAAAGAAGCTGGCCCTCATTCGCTCCACTAAAAACGTAAAAATATGTTGTGATGACCAATCAATTAAAATTTGGCGATGTGGTAGTAATGACTTAGTACAATAATAGCACAATAACAATTCTCTAGCAAACTAGTAAAATATTACTGATGTATAGGTGCATGTGTAGCATCCTTTTTCTCCAAACATATATATGTTCCCACAAGAACCAGAAAAGTAAAGAGATTGTTTCAAATGGTACCTTGCAACAGCAAGAATCACACCAGAAATTACTAGGAAGCAACTAATGATTTGTCTGGTTGAATACGTCCTCCCTAAAAGCAGGGCAGAGAAGATAAGCTGCCACACCAAGAATGACTGCAGCAGACATAGAAAGGAATATCTAAGTTCTCATGTAAATGTAGAACCATATCAGGTCTAAACACTAGTAATCAAGTGAAATTGGTAAGAATATGCATCAACCAAAACCTCCCAAAATCTCAGGGTGACTACAGATGCAAACTACTGTTGCCTAAGTTAACAAAGAAACTACAGGACAAATGGAAAATTTATAATTTAGTCATAACTGAAATAACTCAGATCAGAGAACCATCATATATAACTGAACAGAGTTAAATAACAGATTGCAACAGAAACTAACCAAAGGGCATATATATATACCTGGGACAGTATAGGAATAGCAGGCCCTGGTAGCATAGCTGCAAGTTCCATAAACAACAGCCAATTAACACAATTGAATCAGACCCTAGAACTGCATGAAACCAAACCATTTTGCCCCTTCTTTTCTGATCGAGCAAGAAATGCAATTTAATCCGTAAAAACCAACCACGCCATTCTCAGAGTGAGCGTGAACAAAACTACCTCCAGCAGACATGCCAGAAGCGACTCCAAGTGCCTCCAGCAGACCGATCGCGACGAACCGGTGCTTGGGGAGCGCCAGCATGTCTCTAGTCACCACCCCCGAGCGGCACCTCGCGTAGAGCATCGAGAAGTACACGGCGACGTATCTGCACGCGCAAACAACGACGAAACAGCAATTCAGGATCCGAAGAAACTAGCTGGAACGTCAAGCGCCGAAAAAAATGTTATCTTCACATTTCATCGAACACCAAGCTCGCGACCCGCTGGGACAGGAGAGGAAGAAGAGTTTGACTTGCTTACCCGAAGGTGGTGAGCTGGGCGAGGAAGAAAGGGTACGCCTTGAGCGGCACGAGCGCGAGCTTGTAGAGCACGCGGTTGGCGACGGCCAGCGCCACCACGGCCGCCGACGCCGCGGCGGTGGTCACCGGCGAGGAGCTCATTCGCACACGACAGGGTTACACCGCCAAGCTATTCAGTTGATCGCCGGAGCGTTGGGCTGGGATGGGGAACAGTCTCGAGCCAACGGAGACGGAGGACATTGAAATGGAGTCGCCGGCTGGGAACCGAGCATGGAAATTGGAAAACCATGGGGACGGCGGCGCCGCCGCCGCGTGGATTGCTTTGCTTTGGGTCGCGGTGCGGGAATCAAACGTCTTTGCTTTTACAGTTAGGCCCCTGGACTCCACTTTTGCCTTTTTGGCAAAATAGTACTACTATGGTAATATCTAATATGGAGTATACTTTTTCGTCTTTGGTCGCCACTTGTTGTGTCTATGAAAAGTTATGGTCACACGCAAGGTATTTGAACCGAATTTTTTTAACCAAAAATAATCAAAACATCAATGATGCTGAAATTTATTGACGGTGAAAATCATAATATTATTGGAAGAGAGATAGAGGAGCATGGAAAACTTACATAAAGCATGGGCAATCACTTTTTATATACATTACCTTCTTAGATAAATGCCAACTTAATTAGGTCCCATTTTGTTCCATAGAAAATTTAATTTTATAATATGTTTTTTGTTTTTTTATATACCTTTTCAACTGAAGGCCGACTGACCAGGTCATGTTTGGTTATAAAAGAATTTTAAGAATATAAATTGAATAATCTAATATGTTTTGTTAAATTTGTGTTTGAATGTTAAAATATTTTAAAACTAGCCATTTACAAGGGATTTTTAGAATAAATATATGATTTATAAACTCTCTTAGGATTTGTACATATCTTTAGACCTTCTTCGAACTAGTGGTAGCAAAAGAACTGACTCTATCGCAGTACTAAGCTACTAATTTAGATAGAATCTCTGAGACAATTTAATTGCGTGGACCCAGGGTGTACGCAATTTTTTGATGGGCCTGTTGCCCACCTCTCTAAGATGAAATCGACTTAAGGCCTGTTTGGTTTTCTAAAGTAGACTAACTTTAGTCACTCTAGTGACTAATAAAGTGCCAAACAAAATGACTAAAAGGTGACTAAAATAATTTAGTTTCACTAGTCCCTCAAGAGGGACTAAAAGATGACTAAACATTTAGCCTATTTTAGTTTAGCAGGTTGAAACCAAACAGACCCTTAGCCGGTTTGGGACCTGGCGAGGCTAGTCCTACCATGTTGTCGTCTGCACAATCAGCCAAGCTATCTCCCATGTTGTGTGCCAAGCCGGCTTGGCCTCTCCCTGGCCTGACAAAATTACCCTAGTTGGTACTTTGGGAACCGGCTAGGTTGGTTCATCTGCTGTAGTTTGAACGAGCCGGATCATTTCCAGATTGGTTTTTGACTTGATTTCGTGTAGGCAACGTGGAGAAGAATTGAAGGATCTATCACCAATCACCCTTTTTACATCTATTATTATCTAACTTTTGCATTTTTCTAACCCTTCTGTTTTTCGTTGTATCTCTCCGTGATAGTCGATGTTCTAGGTAACCTTGTTGATTGATGTTCTAGGTGTGCTCCTCCCCGACGGGTCGATCCTTTCGGGAGGCGTTCTTAGGCTTTTGCGGGGAATTCCAAATCGGTCTAATCGATCTCTATATCGATTTCGTCAGTCTTGGAGTTGTTCGCTGAGTTGATTGTAATCTAGGGCGTGCTAGCTCTTGCTAGTGTGTGATTTGGGATCCAATCCAATATTAACAATTCAGATATACAAGTAGAATTTGGAAGGAAAGAAATGCGAGAACTTTCAATGCCTCAACTTCTTCCTCGCAGCAGCTCTTGACGGTGATCCGGGACGAAGCCTTGGCGTGGTGTGCTGCAGGTTACAGGCACTTGAGAACGTTGTTCTCTCCGCGGCCGCCCTCATCTGGGCTGGAGCCGCTGTAGTAGCAAGTTGTTAGCAATGTAGTCCCTTTGTTTTGTGGAGTGGCGGTGGGCTTTTGGGGCATTGGGTAACCAAGGTTACCGTAGCCATGTTGTAAGTTTGGTTTTAACAAAACTTTTCTGCCTGCTTAATGAATTACACGTCAAGACGTGTTCTAGAAAAAAAAGATATACAGTAGAAGTAAAGTATATTAAAAAAAGTCAAAATGTATTTTATAAGAGAAAAGGTACGTGTCATGAGAGGCGTCGACAGACGCAAGAACGTTCTTTTGCTTTTTTTTTTCCTTTTTTTCTTGTTTGGAAATGTATAGATTTTCTATATCACGCCCGGCCGATTAGTTAGGCACCAAACTTCAAATTCGAGATAAATTCCAAGATGTGTCCGTTTCGGATCCGCAAGTTACGGTTTATATATATGCAAATCTTGCTTATAAAACAAAACGAACCCTCGAGGCGTCAAGAAGCGCTAGATAGGTACACAATCAATCTGGCAGCCGGCGCCATGACGAAGCCGAAGCGGCGGATCGCCCTCGCCCACAACGCCCACAGGGAGCACCCCCTGGTCCTCCGCGACGAGTTCGGCAGGAGCTTCCGCTGCGACGGCTGCGGCTGCGACGGCCTGGGCCTCCGCTACCGCTGCGGCGAGTGCGACTTCGACCTGCACGAGCAATGCGCGATGGCCCCGGCCGCCGCGCCCATGCCTTTCCACGCGCAGCACGCGGTGGAGTTCGAGGACCAGGCCGCCGTGTTCTCGCTCCCGGGGATGAGCGCCCGCGGCTGCGACCTCTGCGGCGCGTCCATCACGGGCATGCACTACTTCTGCCGCCCCTGCGGCTTCGCCGTGCACCCCGTCTGCGCCCAGCTCCCTGTCACCGCCGTCTCGCCGGTGCACCCCGCGCACCTCGTCACGCTCGCCGTGTCCGTGCCCCGGAAGTGCACTCACTGCGGCGTCGACTGCTTGCTGTGGCGCTACCGGTGCATCCCGTGCGGAGTCGACGTGCATCCAAGGTGCTTGCTGGGCAACTCCGATCAGACTCCCCTCAGAATTCCCAGAGGCTAGCTAGAGCTGGTTGGATCGTGACAAACAATACTTGTTTACTTTATTTATTATGGACCTGTATCCATCTCAATCTACACGTGTCAAATTATTAGATTTTCACCACTGTTCAGAACTGAACTTGGGATACCTGTCTTTGAAAATTTTTAGCTGTGCTTCACCGCGGAAACGCCCACACTCAGCACGTTTGCCTTCCCGTTTCTGACCGGCCTTCGAGCCGTGTGTTCTTTCTCATGCTCATTATGCTCTTTTTTTACTTTCTCAGCCTTTAAGAAAGCAATATCAAACTGACTACTGGCCGGGATGTCACCTGCTTATAACTAAAACACAAAAGAAAAGCTGCAGCTTTTAACACAACCACCAAATTAACCTAGAAAAATAGCCTAAGCACATCCAAAACAGGTTCAGACCACAAGAGCTAAGAAAGTGCTTTTAAAGACCACTCAACATTTGTTGGTCACCGATCTCCTGCATCTTGCACGTCTCCTCTTCATTTTTGTTTTTGAGCATCAGGTCTCCTCTTCATTGAGCAGAATGCAACACTTCTGCACAAATGAGATAGCAACATAGATCACATCACAAGAGTTGCGTGTGAAGGAACCATTTTTTTTTTTTTTTTTTTTTGGAGTAATCTATGACCATCTTTTCAACCAGCAAAAAGAAAGAAAAAATTCCGTGAGAAGACTAATCACTACTGGAAACGGGTTCTTTGCCGCCTGCTGATGGCAGTCGGCAAAGGCCCGAATGCAGTCGGCAAAGGTCTTTGCCGACTGCATTCCACGTGGCAGGCGGCAAAGGGAAGGCGGCAAAGGCCAGGGCGGCAAAGACCTCCTTTGCCGACTGCCACGTGGCAGCAGGCGGCAAAGGTCTTTGCCGCCTGCCAACTAGGCAATCGGCAAACAATTTCTGGAAACATAAAAAAAAGAAAGATGGGCTTGAGCCCATCTCCAGGCCCGCCAAGCCCATCACTGGGAGGGGGGCGCCGCCGCCACCGTCGCCGCCGTGCCCCGCGCCGCCGCACCGCCCCGCGCCTCCTCCGGGAGGCAGCGCCCCGCTGGGCCGCCGCGCACCGCGCCGCCGTGCTCGCAGGCCAGCCCCGTGCCGCCGTGGCCCGCGCCGCCATGCACGGAGGCCAGCCCAGCGCCGATCTGCCGGAGGAGGGCGACGCCAAGGGCCTGGGGAGGGCGACGCCGCCGCTGCGTGCTTGGGGAAGGGCGACGCCGCCGCCGCGCCGTCCCTGTCCGCCTCACTTCGTCGCAGGTGGGGGATAGGGGCCGCGCCGCGTTGCAGGTGAGGGAGAGGGGCCGCTCGCCGCCGCGGGTACGGGAAGTTGGGGCCGCGGCGCGTTGCAGGTGAGGGCGAGGGAGCGGCCCCGTCGCCGCGGATCGGGCAGGGGCGGCCCCGCCGCCGTGGATTGGGGAGGCGCGCGGCCGGCGGCGTCATCGGGCAGGGGGGCGCACCACCGCACGCGCGTCGATACTCGAGGAAGGGGCCGCCGCCGGGGAGCCTTCGGCGCCCCTGACAGCGCCGCCACTCACCCTTGGCTGCCTGGGTCGCGGAGGAGCAGGCCCGGCAGGGGGGGGAGGAGGGAGAGAGTGGCGGGCGGGGGTGGGTGCGGCCGCCTAGGGTTTGGGCGGCGGCGGCCGATCGGTGGGTGGGCGGCGGGCGGGGGGGGAGGGTGGGATAGGATATTAGGGTTGTGTAGAACCCGGACATCTCTCATGTGAGGAGATGTCTGGGTTGTACACATCCGTTGTCAAAACTTGTTCGAAACATTCTCAATTTTTTATCACAGCCTCCACATTCCATGGGATGACACCTCGCCAAGTTTCGTGATTTTCGGACTTCGTTTGCATTTTTTATATAATTAAATAACACGTCTTTCGCAATTGGAGAACCATGTTTCGTGAAAAAGGAGTTAAAATTTTTGGGTGAGTTCCTGGATAAGGCCTCAAAATACAATATCGAACATGAATACAATTTTTTGAATGACTAGGTTTCATTATTTCATGCACCTACAGTTCAATTTTACTTTTTCGAGGAAAATGCAAGTAAACAAAATAAATTCAAGAAATATAGCAAAAAGTTATGAAAATGTTTCAAATTTGAAAATATGATTCACTACAATCTAGAATGATCACCGAAAAAATTTGAAATGAAAATTCAAAAAGAAAAAAAAATTCTTTGCCGCCTGCGCTTTGTGATCGGCAAAGACATCCTTTGCCGACTGCCAGACTTTGCCGCCTGCTGGCACCCAGGGGCAGTCGGCAAAGGATGCCCTTTGCCGACTGCCGGACTTTGCCGCCTGCCAAGGCCAGGGCAGTCGGCAAGGGCAGTCGGCAAAGGATGCCTTTGCCGACTGCCCTGGCCTTGGCAGGCGGCAAAGTGCGGCAGCAGTCGGCAAAGTGCCAGTTTCCCGTAGTGGATCTCTTGTTGAGCCAATTCTCCGTGAAATCCGCTGTCCATGAAATCTGCTCTAGATGTTTGATCTCTTGTCGAGCAAATTCAACCTGCAAAAAGAAAAAAAAATCCGTGAGATGCCTGATCTCTTCTAGAAGTGGAACAACCGAGAAGTGGGAAACTATATATCCCAACTGACAGCAAATATACTATGCTCCATAACGTTGTATCCCTTAGTTTCAGGGCTATTACAGACAGCAAATATATACTATGCTCCATAACTTTGTTATAGCAATATTAGTAGTTGCTGACTTGCCGGTTGTGATCTAACAGGGATACGTATACTTGTACAGCCACCAGACACTGTTATAGCAATATACTACTAGCTATTTCATCCCGTTCTCTCTCTCTTTTTTTTTTTTTTGAACTTTATTTTATCTCGTTCTCCCTTCAATGAGTTGTACAGCCACCAGACACTGGGAGGAACATTGCAGAGGTTCCAGACAGAAAGTGTGCCACCTAGAATTTGCTCACTCCATCATGAATTCATGATAAATGCAAGTACCGAAGTTTACAATGTTTTTTAGAAAAAAAAAGCAACTCATAATGCATCTTCTAGGCATCAGAAATTCGCAATGCTTTCACTGTTCACTAATATCCCGTCATGAAACAGTTTACACACGATTCAAGAAAGAATACCATCTTGTTGTCAAAAAAAAAAAAGAATATCATCTTCTCTTGTTAACGACATGACAATTGTAAGCATAACGAACTGGTGCAGTTAATTGGCAAAGAAACAATGCATGTCATGAAACCATGTGTCCCTAATCAGACCCAATTGCAAAGAAGGCAGCTTTGCTATTCTTGTCACCATACACAACAATACAAAACCATCAGTGATCATCATGTCAGTTAATCCATTTTCTATCAAACATATACAGGAACCAACGCCTTAATGGAGGTATTGTCATTTGTCAGTCAACTGGAAAGCCGAGAAATCTGTTGATCATGGTGACAACTGGTTTGGCGTCCCCTGGCTTATAAGGAACTAGTGTCTCTAGGTCCATTGCCCGGATGGTCTCTGCCAATGTTTGTGGGCGTGCACAGAAGAGATGCTTCCTTTCAGCCAATTCTTCTGCTAATTCACTCTGGTGATTGTCCATCAAATCTTCATTTACAACAACAATCAGTGGTTTGCCAAGTCGTAGCGTCTCAAATATGCTTCCTGAACCTGCCAGAGGTAAATCTTGAGAAGAGAAACTAATAAACAATAAATAACAAAAACAGACAAGATATTTCAAACAAAAACTTCGTCAATCGCAAGGTCTGGCTTTTGAGACCAGTTGAAAGCTTATTGATTCAGATATGCAGAACTGCTTGAGTTGCAACAGGGCAACCATGCTGATCATTTTGAGCATCACGAACTAAAAACAAAACTGATAATGCCTGGAACTTGTGATACATTGCTGCAGAATAGTCTTTACACAAATTACTCAATGATATGCAAATGGAGAACTTTTGATAGTAGTAACAAAAGATGGAGAACGTTCTTAACAGTAAAAGGCTTAAAATATATTGTAGTTGCAGTTAACAAACGTGCTTTTTACATTGCCTTGTACTGTCATGGATTCTAGGGTAACCCAGCAATCTTTCATGATCATAGAGGCATGATTCTTAACACTAGAGGTTTTAGTCCTTAATCATTTACTCGTTTTCTACCATCAATTAAGGATGGAAGGTTCTCAAATCTCAAGCACTTCATCAGATGAATAAGTGGGGCAGGGTGAAAATAGCTCAGATCAAAAGCATATGATAAATTGGTACGTATGTTGAGAGATTTTAGTTACTCGCCATTCTTAAATTGAAAAGAGAAGTACGAGTAAAAGCTAAAAGAATGTATGTTGTTCCACAATTTATGGTCTAAAATAAAATTACTGGAAACTTCACCGACGCATCAAATTCAAGCTAGCAATTTCAAGATTTAGCCAAGAAAGATATGATACCATGGAAGATATTCCAACATCTTTCTGTTTTTCACCATTTGGAAACACTATACTTACCTGCATGGCTAATAACTAGGAAAGCTGTTCTCATATTGTCAGCGATGCTTGGTGAAAATGTGAAATGATCAACTTGAAGGGTAGCATCTCCTGAGACCTGTAGTCCCAAATAGATAAATACTATTAATTTCACTGTACAATAAGAAACAGGGGACTAGGGAACTACATGAATATTTTAAAAAAAAAAGGGAAAGCAAGGTTAATACAATTGAAGTAAAAAGCTGGTGAAACAAGTTGGACATATGAACAAGGATTGAACAAGACCATGAAACAACTATAGGTCTGTTTTCTCAAACATAAAGTAAGAACTGCTGCTCAGAAAACATCAGTTCATACACCCTGTTTACTTAAAAGTTAAGACAACATTTGTTTGGGAAAAGTCTTCGTCATGAAGCATCTGAATCATTATTTGCACACAAAAAAAATGCATGAGATCCATTTCCACAAAAAAAATAGTGGTGTGTTTCCAGCTTCCTTTTCATTTAGGATGACTTAAATTACCAGTTACGAAGATTCCTATAAGAAAACGTAGAAATTGTAATAATGCAAACTAGACAAGAAAATAAATGGTATAATATACTACAGAGGTATAAGCATACTAACCTTAGATGGAACATATGTTCCTCGGCCCATTTGAATAAGAAGATTACTATAACCTTTTTGCAATAAAGCCTTCTTCACTTCTGGAGAATCTATCGCCATGACAAGAGCATCAAAACATGTGGTCCCAACCGTGACAAACACTGTTCGATGCTCCCTATCTGCCATCGATTAAATGATTTTTTATGTCCATATACCCCATCTCATTGGGATCTCAATTTCTATAAAAGAAGGGCACTGAAACAGGTCTAAACCTGCATACTAGCATTTAGCTGAAAAGGCATCTATTTCCTTGAAACTATATATGGGTCAGGGTCACTGTATTACACTGCTAGTCTCTCTCTCATCAAGTATGGAGTAGGAGTACGAAGCACGTAGCATCAGTGGCAGACCCAGGAATGGCGCACACGTTTGCTAAACAATTAAAGGTTAGAAATTGTACTTTTGGCAAACTACTAAAAGACATAATGCTACTAACAGATATAGTGAAGAGCACAAATAACGACCTCTCACTAAAACTGCTTCAAAAACATGTAGAACAACATTGCATGCATTGCTATTGCAGGGTTTTGCGAAATTGCCATTAGGCCAACAATTCATAGACTCAGACGGCACCATGTGATTCACTCAGTGACAATCATAATCAGGGAGGCAACATGTTGAGTGGCAAATCTCCGATTATTTGTTTAACCAAAAGATCATGTGCCCTACGGTATGAAATATTGCAATGCAATTTGTAGAAAATAGGCACTCATCAATCAAAATAGGATGCGTTGATGCACCGATGATATAATAAGCAATGAACAGTAAAAATTACTCGCTTTCCGGCTCACTGTACAGCAGCAGCGGGGGGCAACCGGGCAAGAGCAGAAGGGCTTGGCCGTTTGGGGGATGAGCACCTGGCGCCTGACGCCCTGGCTGGCTGGACCGCTGCTGGGCAGTGGCCACGGGCAGGCGGCAGGCGGCCAGGGGCAGATCCGGTTGGCCTGCTAGGTGGCCTGCCAGGGGCGCGGTCGTCGCTACTCGGGCTCGGGAGTCGGTAGCGCAGAAGGGAGCTGGGCCGAAGGAGACCTCTTTCGCGTGGGCTGCAGCTGGGCTGAGTAATTGACTTTTTCTGGGGCTCAGCCTGCGGCTGCAGCCCCAAGCCCGGTGGTGCCTCTCATCCTCAAGTAGAAGACGACAAAGGTGGCCGTTGTTTCAGCCAATTTCAAAACAAGGAAAATGGTTGCATACTTGCATGGTCATTTTTTTTTCCTAGAACACGCCTATGGCGCGTATTGACTTGCATAACAATTGACAAGGGAGTTTTGATCGAAAACTCTGCACCAACAGCGTGTTTGGTTGACTGTCATCGATCGGTGCAGAATGATCCAAACCTGTAACCCAAGCTTAAACTTGTCATTTGGTTTGACACATCGGTCCACTTCGTCTACCACCGAAGCAAAGTCACGGACCAATTCGTTCCCTTTAAAACCATCGGACGAGCGCATTCCCAAACTGGATTTTACTCGGTTCGATACCAATCAAACACATTCATAGCATTATGCAAAGAGAACCTACTAGCTACCATGAGTAGCTATACCGGGGCAACCAGTGCTACACAGGATCAAAGCCTATATTTCATCAGCGTGAGAATCTCAGTGCATTCATTAATTAATTTTTGAGTAATATAATGGGAGATGGCCAGATGGGTTTCTTAGAGCATCTCCAGTGGAGTTTCTAAACAGAACACTATTTTGATTTTTAGGAGCTTAAGTAAAAAAACAATTCCAGTGGACCTCTACTTTGACTCTCATTTAGGAGGACTCCCAAAAATTTGTTTGAGCCTCCCAGGAGTGGGAGTGGGATGATCCTATCCCCCCCCCCCCCCCCCACCCTTCCCGCCGGTGTTGCTCGCCCTTGCCCAACACCGGCATACTAGCCACGCCTCCTTCACCTTGCCGACGCTGAGGAAAACCATGAAACCGTCGCGAGTAGCGTAGCCCGTACGTGTCCCTTGCCGTGTACACTTGCGCTTGACGATGTCCCAGGTGTCAACTACCTCGCGGCTAGCCGCCCGGCTTTCAAGCCCCTCGGTGCAAGCCTTACGTCCGCCCTTCACCGCACCCGGTCCGTTAGCACGGCACGCCCTACTTGACCTTTACCAACCGTCGACTACCGCCTCCTAGCTCGACACCTGCACAACACAAGCCAAGAGACACTGTTGTTTTGACAGAATCTGCGTGCCATAGTTAGTTAGAACACACACGCACACCACTTGTGTTGCCATATTGGCAATCACTCATCACAAAAACTACTACACAATGGTTATAAAAAAAATCTTGTGTCCGCAATCTCTCCCTTGATGAGTGCATTGTCAACAACAATACAAACCAGAGACAACTCACCCAAATTACCAAAAGCCAAAGAGAAAGCGAGAAACAAGTCATTTGCAATGATCAAAGCTAGAGCAAAATTTTGGTCTCCAAAGACATGGGCAACGGCTCGACGCAACTAAGTAAACCAAGAGCTAGTCCTCAAGAAGAGGCAAAAAAGGGTTCAACACCACTAGCAAAGCATAAAACTCCTAAAAAACCTTCTCCTTCTCCCCCCCCCCACCTCTAGATCCCGACGGCCCTCAAGAAGTCGGCGGGGCAGAGGCGGTGGATTCGAGGGCGGGCGGGGGCTTCGTCGGCTCGTCACGGCATGGCCCCGAGCTCGGTCGCCTCCTCGGCTTGGGGTCGCGGTGACTCAACACATCTATCCGCCTGGCCGGGCGGATTTGGGGTGTCAAAAATAACTCAAAATAGCTCGGAGTGCAACTTCCCCCTTGACAAATGCATCCTCACAAATGTATAAACTCTCTAGATTTGTGGATCATTCTCTCCCTTATTGATAAATGCCCTTATCAAGATTGAAGGAAAAAAAAGTCTGTATCGCAAATAGCACATGATGGCAACGTTAATGTGTTTCCAAGAAAAAAAACATCGCCAATAGCACACGTTCTCTTACGTTTCCTTTTCTGTTAGGATCAAATAGCACATGTGACCATCGCAAACATATGTGGGCATATATCCATCGATATTGCCAGGAAACAAAACATAATTTCATAAACTCAACAACATGTATCCCAGTACTTAACAGTGAAAGTAAAAATATATCCTAGTACTTAACAGCTCTCACATAATTCAACCAAAGGAAACCTAGTCCTTCACCCCGTCACTTCCGATCGTCGTGAGGAAGCCGTGCACGAGGAAACCGTCAACGAGGAAGCTGCGCACGCCGTCGATGTCCAGACGTGTAACCAAGCCGTCGCGAGGAGCCGTCCAGGCGTGCTGTCGCGAGGATTAACTCTAGACGCGCGATCGCGAGGACATCACACGCGCGACCAGTCTAGTTACCGAGCCGCCGCGGAATAAGAAGAGTAAAGGATCAGGATTATTGAATCGACAATTCAAGTTAGGGGTCTAATTGCATTACGATAAAAGGTTTTGGTGGTTAATGGATCCTAAATGCGATGTTTTGAGATCGGATCCTAAATGCGATGTTTTGAGATCCAAATAGAGTTTAGACACACGAATAATATATTTTAAAAATTTTATGAACCGAGGTGACACTTCATGAAAAGTTTAAAAACCATTTTGTATTTTACTCATATTGAAAGTATTTATATAAATATCACTCGATAGGATAATGTTTGTCTTTTACAATAAAATAACGTTTGATTTATCATCAATGGAACAGCACTAATAGCCATCAATGGAACCTAATGTGACTCTAGATATACTCCCTCCGTCCTAAAATGTCATTTTAGATTTTAAATCAGATTTAACTCGATTTATAGAAAATATGTAACATCTATATCTCTAAATAATTTTATTAAAAAACTAGATTTAAAGATCTTTTTCAATGATCTGATCATTTAAAATAAATACTAATATATTTTAATACATAATTATCGTATTTTTTTCTTGGAAAGTGAGAATATTTTGAGTACGAAGGGAGTATATAGTGGTTCACGGCACAGTAATTCAAAGAACAAAAAAAAAAAAACCTACTCCCGGAGAGAAAAAAGCTGCACATCATTTCCGTATTTTTACGACGAAAGTACACCCATGGTCTGGCGTTGACCCTGAGTTCCTCACATCTCGACAGTCGACGCCTTCACTTCCATTGCCCCTTTTGCTCCCTCTCTCGCCCTCTCGGTGTCTCTCGCATATGGCGGAGGCTGCAGCTGCTGCTGCTTTTGCCAAGAGCGCGGCTATTTTCACGGGGAAAACAGCGGCAGGGGCGGCAATCTCCTATCTTGTGAAGAAGGCGCTGGGCCGCCTTTCGGCGGAGGAGGAAGACCTCCATCGAAGTCTCAGGGAGAAGCTGCCAGTTATCCAAGCAATCTTCGATGCTGGCGACCACGAGCTGGTTCGGGAGAGGTTTGGGGATTGGCTCTGGAGATTCCGCGATGCCATGGAGGAGGCGGAGGACGCGCTTGACGAGCTGGAGTTCTTGGATCTGGAGAAGGAGGTCAAAGACCGGAGACTGCGAGAAGCCAAGAACTGGAAGGTGAGTTGTCCTCCCGGTTCTCCTTGTCCCACATCGGCACGGGAGTTCGTCGCTCTGTTAGTGCTGCTACTGGTGGTGGTACTCCGAAGCGTCTCAAGGATGCTCTGAAGGGATTACATTCAGTACTTGAGAATGCAGGGGATTTCCTCTCTGTCATCATGAGTGTTCGTAGTTCTTCCTCTGATATTCAAGATCTGGGCAATACAGGCGAGACCACTAGAGTGTTAACGGCAACTGTATTTGGTCGGCACAAGGAAAAGAAGGAACTACTTGAATGGTTGGGTTTTGATACTTCGGCTGGCAATGTAGATCACTGGCTTTCGGTCAAAAAAAATGTAGATCAGCTCTCGCTCTGTGCAATTGTTGGTGGTGGTGGCATGGGAAAGACAACACTTGCCCAGTCAATCTGCCAAAATAAGAATGTTCAGGATCGTTTTGGTAACATGATTATATGGGTGCATGTCTCTAAGCGCTTTGATCCTAGAGTGTTGATGAGCAAGATCATGGAATCAATAAACCCTGACAAATCTCGGGCCATGGCTTTGGACTCCCTGCAATCAGATCTTATCAAGCAGTTGGTGACAAAAAGATTTTTGTTGGTCTTAGATGATGTATGGGAGGATACCAAAGGTATGAATTGGAAGGAGTTTTTAGCTCCTCTCAGAAATAATGCTGTGATGGGAGGTAGAATATTGCTCACAACCCGAATGAGATCAGTGGCTGAGGCTATTACGCTTCAAATGCAAGTTGAAGTTAAATGTTTGGAGCTTAGGAGTTTAGATCAGGAAGATACTATGAAGCTCTTCAATTATCACGCCTTTGGTGATTCATCCAAATGATCGTTTGGATCTTTCACGGATTGCTGAGCAGATTGTGGGAAAGCTTAAAGGCTGTCCTTTCATAGCAGAAGTACTTGGTCAACAACTAAGAGATAACACAGATCTTAGCAGATGGAACACAATCCTAAATCAGGATATCTTCCAATATGATGAAATGAAATTGGGCCTACAATCGAGAAGATGCTCAAAAGGAGCTACCAAAATCTCAGTTATGAGCTACAGCTTTGCTTTCGGTACTGTAGCATATTTCCTCCTGGCTTTAAGTTCAAGATGGAAGAGTTAACTGAGATGTGGGTGGGTTCAGGGTTGATACTACAACAAGAGAATGACATGAAGAACCAGGAAGATACTGCTACAGAGCATTTCTGTAATCTGGCACGGAAATCGTTCTTTTCATTGGTACCAAGAGAACTGCTTGCAGATCCTTCTGAAGATTACTATGTCATGCATGATTTGATGTATGACTTAGCATGTACTGAGTCTAGTGAGGAATGTCTAAGATTTACAGATGGTGGCAACATACATTGCACCCCTAAACTGCGTCACTTGTACATTCAAAGCTTAAATTCGGAAAGTATAAAAATTATTTCCCAGTCCAAGAACCTTCGCACTCTGATCATAGAGAATGGGGCAAACTCTGTTCAAAAAGAACTTGCACATGATCTTAAGAAAGCTATAAAAGGCAGAACAAGCTTGCGGCTCTTAAAGTTAGATGGACATGGTCTGATTGGCATGAATGATGCTGCCGCTGAATTGAAGCACCTAAGGTACATATATATGTCAGCTATTGATGAACCTAATCTGTGTAAACTGCTTAAGCTCTATCACCTGCAAGTCCTTCGAATTACAAAGATAGATGAAGAGAACAAGGTGAAGTCCATCGACATTGGTTACCTACCTTGTGTGCAGAAACTATACCTTCCTAGAAATACATTGTCCAGGATCCCCCACATTGGGAGGTTGACTACACTTCGCGAGCTGAATGGGTTCAGTGTGCGAAAAAAAGATGGCCACAGAATAACTGAGCTGCAGGAGTTAGGGAAGCTCCGGAAAATCATTGTGCTTGATGTCCAAAATGTCAGCAATGTCAATGAAGCTTATGCTGCTAGATTGGAAAATAAGACTGCTATGAAGGTATTGTCTTTGGGATGGTCTGATGATCATGGTAGAAATGATGTTCAAATCCTCACCAAGCTTGTTCCCCACAGGAGTCTCAAGAATTTAATTATTTCTGGATATATTGGCATTAAACCACCAATTTGGATGAAACCCAGTTACCTCACCAATTTGGTATATCTCAAGCTTGATGGCTGTGTGGAATGGCATGAACTCCCTCTGCTTGGCACCCTTCAGTCACTAAAGCATGTCTTTCTGGTAAATCTTACAAAGCTGAAGTGTATTGCTAGTTTATCCAACGGTTCTGGTGGATTGCCTCCTCATCTAGTTACATTTGATGTGAAATATTGCCCAGACCTTTCAGAGCTACCTGTGCTACCTTTCAGTCTAAAGTTTTTGGGTGTAGAAGCAGTTGGAATCTCAAGTCTGCCTACCACCATGTCTGATCTCGGGAGATTAATAGAGCCACAGCTTTCTGTGCTGCAAATAGAATCCTGTGAATTTTTAGCTTCCCTTGATGGTTCTTTCCTACAAGAGGAACATTACAACGCTCTCTCAGTTTTAAAACTTTTCCGGTGCCATAAATTGAGCTCACTTCCTGATGCAGCACATTTTCAAAGAATGTGTGTACTGGAGAGTGTTGAAATAGTTGACTGCGATATTTTAGCATCCTTGGGTGGGCTATTAGCCCTTTCTCATCTTAAGTTATTGAAAATAGAGCGTTGTGGCAATCTGCTCAATACTTCATCGTCAACGCTTCCTCAGTCACGAGATGAAAGTTTGCCCTTGGAGCTTGAAACACTTGCAATTGATGACCAGCTGCTACTTATTTTGACTCCTTTGAGGAATTTGTGCTGCACGAGGAGGCTTATCATATCAGGCGAATCTACAACGAACTTGTTGCCGGAGGAATGGTTGTTGCAGAATGGATTGCACCTGGAGCAGGTACAAATAAGCAATGCTGAACACTTGCAGTCTCTTCCGCAGAAAATGCATGATTTGCACACCCTTCGGAGTTTGCTTCTTCACAATGCTCCCCTCCTTCAGTTACTCCCTTCAATGCCTCCTCACCTGTGGGCCCTTGTCATAACTGGTTGCTGCACAGAGTTAAATGAGCAATGTCTAGCCGGTGGCTCAGAATGGGCGAAGATAAGTCATATCCCTGTTTGTAATATATCGAAAGGAAGATGATAGGTATGCAATGTTTTCATGCTATCCTTTTCTACTGATACTTTTATAGTTTCACTGATCATTCAAGAGCCTAACATCTCTGTCATTCTGTGAACAATTTCAGACATTGGATTTAATTGTTACTTGTGGCGCAGTTCCTCTAAGATTGGCATGGGAAGTTTGGTTTCTGGTATGTTGCCAGAACAGCGCCGAACGTGAAAGTGATTGTTTGGATCTACCTACACGATGCTCTAGGAAATCACATGCCACACCAAAGACTTGAGATTTGATAATGAGGTTCGGCCAAAGCATGTGTCCCCAGAGCATATTTGTTAGAAATAAAGATATACATAGATGGAGGTAATTGGGGATCTCTCTAGAGATAAAAATGGAATAGGAGGCTGATACAATTTGGTTTGTACTCAAGACCACCTAATATCTACCTATATATGAAAGTGACCATGGCAGTTTTGTTGAATTAACCAATATACATGAAATGGGCAGCATACACGTACACCATTTTATTTCCTTCTGTTGTGTTCTCGCTGAGGAGCTGGTTATTGCCTAGATTATGTAGAACTTGAGCATTTGTTGCTGGCCATCGGCTATCTTAGGGTATGCGTTTGCATGTAATCAACCAAGAAAAGGTTACTCCTGTTACTGTCAATATTTGTTCCTGTCAATATTTTCGTTTGACTCTGTGACATTATAAAGAGTGAAAGGGTGAAACTAAAATATGATACTCCCTCCGTCCTGATATAAAGAGCATTCTAGATGTTGGGAGGTGTCCTCAAATATAGTGTATTTAGAGAACAAAAGGATAATATTTACTTAAATAAGAGTATGTGATTGTTTTTCACAAGGAAGGTAACTCATGCACTTGCCATATTTTGTATAAGAACTAATAGTTCACCCTTTAATCATGCAAAATAGAAATAGATTTTAATACATTAGGAAGGTAAATGAGGGGTATATATGTCTATTGTTTTTTTCTTATTTTGTCTTAGAATGGTAGAATCTTTCTTTAATTCGGGACGGAGGGAGTACGTCATTAGAAAACTATATATGGAGTTTACGGAAACTTGTTAACACCAAATTTGGTAATTTTATTGCCAATGGAGTTTACGGAAGGAAGCCTAATAATTTAATAAATAATTGATCTGAAGACGGAGGATTCCAGGATGCATGGCCAGAAAGACATGTCGGTCAAGGAAGCTTCATTAGCAAGGATTCAACAAAAGGGAAACTAAAGTCCATGTATCTTACAATTTCCTTTTCTTTTAGATTTATCTTGTTAGGCAAGTTTTGTCCTAGATCACCAAGTCCTGGGGTAAAGTTATCTCTCAATCAATACAACATGTATTTTCTCGGCCTCATGCCATTGCATTAGTAGTGATAGTAATGTAGCTTTTTGAGGAGTTCTTGGACAAAAAGGACCTAATCTCTGGTTTGCTTGTGAGTACCATCATGATTTTTTACCTAATTTAGTAAGGTTGTATCTTATGATCTCTCTTGCTTAATTTGGTATTAAATCAGTTATTGATTTTGTTGTATTTAATAAGGTCGCATCCTATGATCTCCTGTTAAATTTAATAAAATCACTGTTATTGATCTTACTTTATTTGGTAAGGCTTCGTCTAAAGATCTCTTGCTAGATTTAGTAAAATCACCAATCATCCAACCATTATTAAGATGCATCGGCTTATACACCTTGTTCGTTTAGTTGTTTGATTTGTTATTAGAGAAAAACACTGTTGAATCGCTGGCTGGTAAGTGCTAGTAGATCAAATGAACAGGAAGATAGCTTTTTGGATCTATCATCTTACTGTTCATCACGTTTACCTCTATTTAGTTATCCGTTTGTATCTTACTCTTGCTTCATATAGATCCATCGGCTCATTAAGTTTAATTTATTGCCCTGCTTGCAACGCTGTCTCAATTTGATCCGATTGGTGGTGACAAACAGAGGATGGTTTGCAAGCTGTCTCATCTGCTCGGTAGCCGATGTTTTTTGTGCTATCATTTTTTTATCTCTGCCCTGATTTGTGCTTTTGTTCTTATTTATGCCATCAGTCTTTTTAAAGAAAAAAACAACTTTGACCAACATGGGTAAGACAATCCTAGCACATTATACTTAAAAAGAAGACCTACTCAGTCAAACCCCTAAACCCCTATTTTACCCACACACAGTGGCACCACAACTCCTATACAACTAGATTGACTTTCGACCTATGATTTGACGTGGAATAGATGAGGAGATTTTTTTTGATGTGGATGCGGCGGGAAGGGGAAGAGGGCGACCGCTGCGAGGGCTAGGATTCGCCGTAGCTTCGGCGAACCCTAGCCCCCACGGTGGGGTGGTGGATGGTAGGGCAACGAGGTTGCGCGAGGAGTGCGGCGAAGAAGAAGGAGGTGTGCTTCGAAGAAAATAAAAGAGAGAATGGGTGGTAAAGGGACACTGGGTTCCATTGGACCCTAACATGACTCGACATCCGACGTCCTCGGGCCACGGTTCTCGGCGGTCACGAGTACATGTAATGTAACTACTACTTCCTTCATTTTAAATTATAGTTCTTTTGATTTTTTTTTTCATCTATTTTGCTATGTACCTAGATAAATAATGTCTAGATACATAGTAAAATAGATGAATAAAAAAGTTAAAGTGAACAATTTGAAATGGAGGAAATAGGTAGGAGGGTGTTTACGAGTACATGTAATACGAGGGTGTTTTCTGCAACTTGTCTAGTCTCACATCGGCTAGCTACCTACCCCTTCAGCAGCGAAGGTCCTCTCTGCTCATCATCGCCGTGCGGACCTGCTCCGTTGACTTCTTTTCCCCCCTTCTCCCCTAGTGTGAACAAGAGAGTCCCTCTCCAGATCCACCCACAAATGGAGGGAGTAGAATTGCCAATCTCCGCAGGGAAAATGGCGGCGGCAGCTGCAGTCTCGTTGGTGGACCAAGCCTATGGCTTGGGTGCTATCACGGATGCTCAACGGCAGATGCTGCTGGAGAAACTCCGAAGCATCCAAGTATATCTCGATCAAACTGAGCGCTGGCTTATCAAGGGGGACCTCCCTTTCAATCGTGACTTGTTCAGGCGAGCAAGTTGGGAAATCTGGTGGTTAAGGGACGGTACTGATATGGTGGAAGACGCCATCGACGAGATCTACTACCACAGGTTGGAGGAAGAGGTTGGTAATCCCATCTCCAAGTTCGTGAAAAGAAAGTTTGTCAACAAGATTGCACGGTTTGATATTCCGTTGGGTAGCCTGAAAAAGCTGAGGGAGAGGGTAACTGGCTTACAAGAGAGACTGTGTGGGAGACTCAGTACTAATTACATGGGTATTCTGGGTATTCGGGAGATTCGTAGTGCTCCTGCCATCCAATTTGAGCGATACCGGCAAGCAACTGGAGCTGGAGGTGGTTCTTTTGTTCGGGATTGGGCAAAAGAACAAATAGTGCAGTCGTTGACGGAGGATATAGCTGAAGACACCCCTGTTTCTGTTTATGCAGTGGTAGGCATGGCTGGAATGGGGAAAACCACACTTGCTAATATGATAAGTCGAGACCCCAGAGTGTTGAAAAAATTTCATGCTGTGGTATGGGTGACTGTGTCTGTTGATTTTAATACAGAAGAAATCACAAGAGTTATACTGGAATCAATTACTGGTAGACCACCTGCATACTCTAGTATTAACCTTCTGCAGAGTTCTCTTACTGAGACTCTCAGATATAGGAAGGTTTTGCTAATTCTAGATGATGTCTGGGAAGATAATAGTCTTGAAAAGTGGCAAACTTTATTGGCTCCTCTAAGGGTCTGCAAGAAAGGAAGCTGGATCCTGCTGACAACCCGGATGCAATCAGTTGTGGATATGGTATCTGTTGCTACAGGAACTCATGTTCAATATCTGAAACTGGATGACTTGGATGAAGATGACAGTCTCATGCTCTTAAAAAGTCAACTGCCTTCTCAGATTGATTCTGAATATTTTAGTAATCTTATGCTGATAGCTGAACAGATATTGAAAAAGATTGGTGGATGCCCTCTAGTAATCATTCTTATTGCTTCATGGTTGGGGGCACATATGGATACCCATGATTGGATTTCAGTATCGCGGAAAGGCTGGCAGCACATTACAGAGAAGGACATCATTATTAGATCTCTGAGATTGAGTTATGATTGTCTGTCTACAGAACTGCAAGCTTGTTTTAGATATTGTAGTTTATTTCCTAAAGGATACAAGGTTAACAAGGTAGAACTGTCAAAAATGTGGGCTGGTTCTGGATTGATACCTTTTAGCTCATCGAAGCAAAAGAATATTGGCCTACACAAAACAAAGCATGCTGACTTATTGAACTCAGAGGTTATGGAGGAAGAATACTTTGATGCATTAGTGAGAAAATCTTTCTTTATCCGTATGTCAGAAACAGAACCTTCTAGTGGAGATCAGAAAGAATGTTACATTTTGCATAATTTAATGCATGATTTGGCAGAACTCGTCTCTCAAGGTGAATGTGTAAGAGTTGATAGTGGTGTTTTGGATAATAACTTGATCTATAAAACACGACACCTGTCTATTGCAAATTTCAGCAATTTAATGACGAGCAATTTTGTTCGTTTTGCCGAAAATTATTCACATTTGCGGACTCTTATTATACAGTCTGAGTTTGCTATTGACAAAGAGGCTGAAATTTTCCTTGGGAAGTTTCTGAAGAGTTCTAGACAGTTGCGTCTACTGTACTTGGGTGTTCCATCACTATTCCATTCACTTGATAGTGTTCCCAGTTTAATTCATCTCCGTTATCTCTTTTTATGTTCATGTGACGAGTCTCATCTTCACAAACTCTTTGGATTGTATCACTTGCAAGTGTTCAAGCTTGACTACTTCACAGCAATAAAGGCAAACTGTACTGCTATACATAACTTACGTTTTTTGCGCTGTCTGCATGTTCCTGACAATATGTCATCTTGTATCCATCAAATTGGGATGTTAACCTCACTTCAGGAGTTACATGGGTTTGAAGTAAGGAAAAGGATGGTCAGAGATTGAGTTCATTGGGGAGTTTAAAAAGCTTGTGCCAACTCAGCCTAAGAAATCTTCAAAATGTCTCGAGTTGTAAAGAAGCTTTGGAGATCAAATTGAAGGACAAACATCAGATGCGGTATTTGTCACTGGTGTGGAAAAGGCACTTGAAGGAACCAGTGAATCAAGATGACCAGATTATTGATGATCTTGAACCAAACAAAGAAGTTCAGCAGTTACACATTCATGGTTACAACGGAGTCAAACTTCCATTTTGGATTGAGAACCCATTGCTCATACACTTGGTGTCACTTGAGCTTGAATACTGCATGAACTGGAAGAGCCTGCCCTCTCTTCGAGAGCTTAATTCACTTAAGTATTTGATTTTGGAGAACCTTTTTCAGTTAGAATACATAGGTACATTGCCTGAGCTGAATCTTGAGACTGTCGAATCAGATAATGCTTGGCTGCCTCCATTTCTCAGTACTCTCATAATTCGATGGTGCCCAAAACTGAGGGAACTTCCTGCTATACCATGTTCCCTTGAGTTACTAGTTATAAAGCATGTTCAGCTTGCATTTCTGCCAAGAATACAGCAGAGATATACTCTTGCCTGGGATTCAGCATCAGTAAAATCTCGGCTTACTTTTTTGCACATAGAAAGTTGTGCGCATTTGACTTCTCTGGATGAAGGTCTTTTAGATCAGCAGGAACAACTTCAATCTCTTACAAGATTGGTTCTAAGGCATTGTGAAAGGCTACATCATCTGCCAAAGAGAGGTTTCACAGTATTAAATCACCTGAATTCCCTTGAGATAGTTGCATGTCCAATACTAAGGGATGTGAAGACCAAAGACAGACTGTTGCCTGAATCACTCAAGAACTTGGATTTGAACCCTTGCGGTGATATTGAAGCATCAATTCTCATGTCATTGAAGAACCTTACTGCTCTCAGAAGGCTAACATTGTTCAACTGCACTAATATAGAGAAACTTCCATCAGTTGAAGTGTTTGGTACTCTGAACAATCTCAATGATATGTCACTAGCTAGATGCAAAAACTTGTTATCCTTGGGTGGGCTTGGATCTGTTGCCTCCCTAAGAGTGCTATCAATCCTATGCTGTAATAAGCTGAGTTATTCACAATGCCACAGGATGGCTGCTCCTTTAAGCTACAGAAGCTCATAATCGACTGGCAAGCTATATTATCAGTGGAGCCACTAAGGAGCCTGAGATACACCAAGGAGCTTCAAATTGGTGATGATTATGAAATGGAGTCACTGCCTGGGGAGTGGTTGCTCCAGAATGCTTCTTCCTTATGTTCCATTAAAATAGGGGTTGCCCAGTCTCTTCGCTCACTGCCAAATGAGATAGAAAAGCTTGAGTTGTTACAGAGTTTGTGCATAGAAAGTGCCCCTCAGATTCAGTCACTCCCTCAACTGCCTGCCTCACTTAGAAAGCTGACAATCCAGGGTTGTGGCCCAAAATTTTTGAAACGTTATGAAATGGATGGTGAAGATTGGGACAAAATTGCTAACATTGCTAATGTGGATATCAAACCCTACTCTGAAGGTGTGCTTTATTTCTCTTATCCTTTTCAATTTGTTATGTGGCAATTGTGTGATCATGTAGATATTTGTCTCTAAACTATCTAAGTGTGATAGTTTTCGATTATGGTTCTGGAAATGGCTGATTCTGGACAGTTCATTAATATGGATGTTGTGTATCAAATTATGGATTACTAGAGGTAGGTTGTTTGTTGCAGCTTTTGGGCAGAAGCTGCAACAAAAAGGCTTAAAAGTTTACCTGATGGAGCATTATCCGCCGAAACCATTAATGAGCTAAAAGAAAAGGCCCAAACAGAAAAGCCCAAACAATTAACTGATGAACTCCATCTTCATCAAAACTGTTAGTTCATTGCATTGTATAATAGCACTAGTGATTTGGTGTGCTACGGTGCATTGGTCCTGATAGATTTTAAGTTTACAGCAGCTGCATCTGAAATTTTGTATTGTATTAGAGTTTCAGCTTTTCCTGCTACTAAAATTTTCGTAGAAAATAATATACTTGTCCACCAAGTTCTGAATTTGAAGAATATTCATTGTGAAGATGTTTTTCTCTGCAAAAATTTGGGTTCCCATTTCTGGCTATAGATTTCTATAATTTATTACACTCCAAAAGATCCTTAACATACTATTATTCAAGCAGGCACGGGCTACAGTGATGACCAGGTTCAAGATTTTATCAGTGGCAACAGTAATCGCCAGGCTATCTTGATAGACTGAATGCATCACTGATGAGTGATGAGTGGTGAAGTATCTAAACCGTACTTTACTGGGGAGGCTGGAATAAATATGAACTTTAGAATTTGGATAATATATACCAGCCAAATGAAACTGCCTAATGAATGTTCTGTGTTGGCCGCTGTTTTGTACCACTGGTGGATCAGTAATTCCTCAAATGATGAACAATTTGATCATCAAATTAGTTATGCGATACTTCGGTTTGGCTCGACACTCCGTATGGAGATTTCGGTGCCGGTTCTTTTCCGTGTTGTCCTCTTTGAACAAGTAGCCAGTTTTCTTTTCCTCTCTTTTTACCATAATAACTGCAGTGCAATGCCGATTCCCATTGATCAGGGTGTGGATGTGTGATGTTCCCTGACATTTGATACAAAAAGTGATTTCAATCTGTGTCTTCACAAAAAAAAAAGGTGGGTGAATCAGCGGAAGCCTTCCCCACTTGTGTCAGATGAGCAAGCAGTCCCCACCAGTCAGTCCGCCGTCGTCCTTTCTCCTCTCGCGATCTCGTCCCGTTCTTCCCGTCCCCAAAGCAAAGCAGCTGGCAACACTTTCCGCCTGCCGCTCCTCGGAACGACGAGCGTGGCCGCCGTTTCTGACCGGCCTCCGAGCCGTGTGTTCTTTCTCATGCTGATGCTCTTTTTATTATTTCCTCAGCCTTTAAGAAAGCAATATTTAGAGTAGTACAAACTGCTGGGGATGTCAGCTTATTTATATATAACAAAAAACACAAAAGGACTGAAGCTTTTAACAGAACCACCGACGCTAGAAAACTAGCTTAAGCCCATCCTACACAGGTACAGACCACAAGAGCTATATTTTCAGCACTGTCAGTCTGCGCTGTGCTCGTCTGTTTGAAGACTTTAGGACAGTACAACATTTGGTCAGCGATCTCCTGCATCTTGCAGATCTCCGAGCAGAAAACACTTTCTGTGCAAATGAGATAGCAACAGATCACATCACAAGAATTGTGTGTGAAGGTTTTTTCAGTGACCATCTTTTCAACCTGCAAAAAAAAAAAAAAAAACTTCAATTCTGTTACATGCGTGATCTCTTGTTCAGCCAATTCTCCATGAAATCCGTCCGCTCTAGAAGTGGGAAACTATCCCAATTGAGAGTATCCTTTAAATGTGCACCATACAAACTGAGATAAGGAGCAGGAAGAAGAAGATGTAATCTAGTTTCATTCAGGGCTATTACAGAGTCCAACAAACTATGCCACCTAGAATTTGCTCGCTCCATCGTGATGAACACAAGTACCGAAGTTTACAATGTTTTTGGAGAAAAAAAACGAGTTATAATGCATTTGCTAGGCATCAGAAATTCACAATGCTTTCACTGTTCACCAATATCTCTTCAATAAACAGTTTACACATGATTCACCAAAGAATATTATCTTCTCTTGTTAAGGACATGTCAATTGTCTCAAACATAACGAATCGGTGCAGGTAATAGGCAGAGAAACAATTTATGTCATGAAACCATGTGTCCCTAATTATGCCCAATTGCAGACACAGTCTTTCCATTTTCTTGTCACCGTACAACAATACAAAAGCCTCAGTGATCATCATGTCAGTTAATCCATTCTGTATCAAACATATACAGGAACCAACACCTTAATGGAGGTATCTTCATTTTTCAGTCAACTGGAAAGCCAAGAAATCTGTTTATCAGGGTGACAACTGGTTCGGCGTCCCCTGGTTCGTAAGGAACTAGTGTCTCTAGGTCCATTGCCCGAATGGTCTCTCCCAATGTTTGTGGTCGTGCACAGAAGAGATGCTTCCTTTCAGCCAATTCTTCGGCTAATTCACTCTGGTGATTGTCCATCAAATCTTCATTTACAACAACAATCAGTGGTTTGCCAAGTCGTAGCGTCTCAAATATGCTTCCTGAACCTGCCAGAGGTAAATCTTGAGAAACTAAACAATATATAATATGACATAAACAGACAAGATATTTCAAACAAAACTTCGTCAATCGCAAGGTCTGGCTTTTCAGTGCAGTTAAAAGCTTATTGATCCAGATATTCAGAACTGCTCGAGTTGCAACAGGGCAACCGTGCTGATCATTTTGATCATCACAAACTTCAAAAAAAGCTGACACTGCCTGGAACTTTTGATACATCGCTGCAGAATAGTCCTTACACAAATTATTCAATGATATGATATGCAAATGAAAACTTTTGATTATTGAAAGATGGAACACATTCCAAACAAGCTGCAATTAAGAAGCATAATTTTTATATTGCGTTGAACTGACCGAGATTCTAGAGTAACCCAGCAATCTTTCATGATCATAGTGGCATAATTCTTAACACTAAAGGTTGTAGTCCTTAATCATCATTTACTTGTTTTCTACCATCTATTAAGGACGGAAGGTTCTCAAATCTCAATCACTTCATCAGATGATAATTGGTACGTATATTGAAAGAGTTTACTAGCTCATTATTCTTAAATAAGAATGAGAAGAACAAGCTAGAAGAAAGTATGCAGTTCCACATTTTATGGTCTATCTAAAACAGAATTACTGCAAAATTCACCAATGCATCAAGTTAAAGGTAGCAATTTAAAGATTTAGCCAAGAAAAGATATGATACCATGGAAAATATTCCAACATTTTTCTGTTTTTTGCCATTTGGAAACACTATACTTACCTGCATGGCTGATAACTAGGGAAGCAGTTCTCATATTGTCAGCAATGCTTGGTGAAAATGTGAAATGGTCAACTTGAAGGGTAGAATCTTCTGAGACCTGTAGTCCCAAATAGATAAATACTATTAACTTCACTATAATTAGAAACAGGGGACTAGGGAACTACATGAATATTTTAAAAAGGAAAGCAAGGTTAATACAAATGAAGTAAGCAGCTGGTGAAACAAGTTGGTCATATGAATAGGGATGAACAGGACAGCCAAACAAATATAGGTTTGTTTTCTCAAACATAAAGTAAGAACTGCTGCTCAGAAAACATCAGTTCAAACACACCTTGTTTACTTAAAACAACATTTGTTTGGGAAAAGTCTTCGTCATAAAGCATCTGAATTATTATTTGCACATAAACTATTTGCATGACATCCATTTGCACAAAAAAAATATGGTGTGTTTCCGGTTGGATTTTTATTTAGGATGACTTAAATTGCCCGTTATGAAGATTCCTATAAGAAAGAATAGATATTGTCATAACGTAAACTAGACAGGAATTAAATGGTTGATACTCAGTAATTTACTACAGAGGTAAATGCATACTAACCTTTAATGGAATATAAGTTCCTCGGCCCATTTGAATAAGAAGATTACTATAACCTTTTTGCAATAAAGCCTTCTTCACTTCTGGAGAATCTACTGCCATGACAAGAGCATCAAAACATGTAGTCCCCACCGTTACAAACACTGTTCGATGCTCGCTATCTGCCATCGACCCTAACAAGCAGTGAGCTGTGTGTAAGTATATTTCTCATGCTGCTAAACTGTAGGTAAAGAAAACAAAAAACTAGATAATGCTGAAATGTTAGGTAACCTTATAACAAAGATCAATGAAATATAAGATAAGACCAAACTGTTTATTCCAACCACTGACTAGTTTCTTGGTCGCTAGGACCATGGGAGCAGATCTTATGCAAAAAAAAAAAAAAAAAAAGAGAGAGAGAGAGAGAGTAGCGAAAGGCAGTTTCTTACTGTGGTGGGAAACATGCAACAATCTTTCGAATTTGAATTTGAGAATGAAATAGCTTTCATAACCACAAGGATCACAGAAACGTCCACATGAATAGTAGCAGGACCATGGAAAAGCTTCCATAGCTCAGCTCATTTGCCAGCTTCAGCTGGCTCACTAAACTTGTGGGCCATGAAAATAGCATACATGTATATAAAAGCAAGTCCGCAATACATCACTTCCAGTTCCATACTTAATTTAAACCAGTTCAAATAATGAGAAATCGCACAGATCTTGGAAGGCTCAGGAGGATACATTGGTTCCTCTTGCTGGTAGTCAGAAAATAGGTTGGTATTTTTCTGGTCATCACAACCTCCAATCAGACCCAGCAACAAATGCAAACAAGAACAATGATAATGGATGAAGGAGCCCCTACGTCAGCCAACTTATGAACAAACCTGATGATCACCACACCTGTAGCAGTAACTGAAAGGATTGCATGAGGGAGGGGGCTGATGCCACAAGCAGAGCTGGAGGCCAGGCAGGACAAGCAGAGCAGAGCAGGAGCAGGGCGGCAGCTCAGGACATTACAAGGGGCAAGAGGAGGAGCCGGGCAGTGGGGTGGGTGGGTCAGTGAGTGCCGGCACGTCACCACACTGCACTGCAGCAAGGTGCGGGAGAGAGCAGCAGTGCAGGTGTGGCTGCTGGACTGAACATGTAACCATTTTTAGGGGAACAGTACCTATTACTTAGGCAGCATGTAGCATATGAGTTACAAACACCTTCCAGCAGACAAAAAAAAATCCTATGGCGTCATACAAAGATCTTATAAGAGCATCGACATTGGATTGCCTTCATTAATGAACAAAATCATCCCTCTAGAAGTACTTTGCTCTTTCTCTGATCTCCTGGATAACATGATCATAACTCATAAGGCTTCAATGGCCCATCCCAGATGTTCTTAATCACATTGGTGCAATCACTACATCACAAAAAACTCGCAAGCAGAGATCAGTTGCCAGGGTCAGCCCTTCCCTGCAAGCTACTGCTTCGTGTCTCTGGGTCCACTAATCCTGTTGTTACCTCCCCCAGAGCCCACAAGAAATCACCCCTCAAGTCCCTAGCCACCACGGCAACAGCAGCTACAATCGAGTTCTATGATAATGTTGCATCAACATTGATCTACATGGAGCCTGCTGGTGGCAGGATCCAATGGGGGCAAGATCCCCCCGCTTCACCCTGCTTGGCTTCTCTGCCACTTGGGGTTTGGTTTGCTCCAAATCAGCAAGAAACCTTTCCAAAAAACAGTGAGTTGAAAGTGGAGTTTGAAAAGAATTTTTCTGGTAAATAGCTTTGCGCCTCTAGTGACATATAGCTCTAGCATTACCAAAGCTCCTACAAGATCATCACCCGATAACGTAGCAAAAATCTCCCCAAGCCATCCCTGGGCTCCTGTTCTTGGATTTCACATAAAAAAATGTTCAACCAAGTGCTGCAGAACCTCTACACACTTGGCCATGTTGCAGTCGATGACACACTTGGCAATTTATAGAAAAAAATAACAATCTCCACTCATCTATCAAAACAGGATGCACTGATGCAACGATAATAATCACTAAACAGCATAAATTACTCACTGTCTGGCTCGCTGGGCAGTAGCAGGGGGCAACCGGGCAAGGGCGGAAGGGCTTGGCCGTTTGGGGGCTGGGCGCCTGGCGCCTGACGTCCTGGCCGGCTGTGCCGCTGCTGCCCAGTGGTCACTGCTAGCAGGAAGCCAGGGGCAGATCCGGTTGGCCTGCTGCCAGTGGCCGGATCTGCGCTGGGGCGGCGAGAGCCGGCCGGACGGACGCGCGCTAGGTGGCTAGCCGAGGCCGGCCGGACGGGTTCGGATGGTAGGAGGCGCCGCCACGGAAGACGGAGGCGTCGGCGCGGTCGTCGGTACTCGCGCTCCCGAGCGCAGAAGGGAGCTGGGCCGGGGAAGACCTCTTTCGTGTGGGCCGCAGCTGGGCTAAACTGAGACTTCTTTGGGGCTCATCGTGAGGCTGCAGGCCCCAAGCCCGGTGGCCAAGTCCACCCCGGCCTGCCTAGCGTGAAGAGGCTTCGTGGGATTGGGAGAAACTGCAACGTTACTTTACCCCTATTGACAGAGAGATAATTGCCAACATCCCGATTTGTACACGAAGACAATCTGACTTTTGGGCTTGGCATCCAGATAAGAGGGGTGTGTTCTCTGTACGGTCAGCATATTTCTTGTTGCTGCAGCTACAGAATCAGACGGATGAAGCTTTGAGAAGTATACCTGGTCGGTCGGATCAACAGGCAAACAAATCAGAATGGAAATCACTGTGGCAAGTTAAGGTGCCTTCGAAGATCAGCAATTTTCTGTGGCGATTGGCTCGTGTTTCTCTTCCGGTTGGGGAGGTTCTCCAACACCGGAATATGGCTCCTACTAGTGCGTGCTTTTTCTGTGGAATGCACGACTCTTGGCGACACTCCTTGCTCGAGTGCAATGTGGCACGATGCGTATGGGCACTTGAGCAAGATCACATAGTACAAGCTATCAGCCAGATAGAAGAAGTGGACGCTAAAGCGTGGTTAGCAACAATCTTCAAGAATCTGTCCTCGGAGGATTCTCGGAGAGTTTCAGTGGTGTTGTGGGCTATCTGGTACGCTCGACGCAAGGCAATTCATGATCATGAGTACCAAAGCCCTCTATCGACACATACTTTTGTTGAGAATTTTATCAAGGACCTGGGAGAGGAGGAGCCAAAGGAGAAGACCATGTGGCAAGGGCCACGAGGGCCTTCATGGATTCCACCTCCGAGTGGGATGGTGAAGATCAATGTAGATGCAGCAATGTCCAAGAATATGTACAAGAGCTCAGCTGCATCTATTGCGAGGGACGACACCGATAGATTCTTGGGAGCATCATCGCTGGTGGTTAAAGGAATCAAGGATCCAGAGACAATGGAAGCTATTGCCTGTCGTGAAGGGCTAGCTTTGGCGCTGGACATACAGGTGGATGGCATCAGATTGGCAAGCGACAGTCAGAATGTGGTGAAGAACATCTCCATGGGTTTCAAAGGAGATTATGGTCAAGTTATTGAAGAAATTCAGGAGCGCAAGTCATCCTTCTCAAGAGTTGAATTTGTGTATGAAAGGAGAGAGTCAAATGTAGATGCTCATAATATAGCGCGTAGCTCCATTCATGAGAATTTTGGCTGGCATGTGTGGTTTTTAAATCCACCGGCAGGAGTTTGTAATAACTATACATCGAATGAATAAAGAAGTGTAGTTTCGCCTAAAAAAAAAAGGTGGCCGTTGTTTCAGTCAATTTCAAAACCACGAAAATGGTTGCATGACAAGGGAGCTTTGACTGAAAACTCTGCACCAACAGTGTGTTTGGTTCACATGGGTCCAACTCGTCTACCACCGAAGCATTCCCGTCACGGACCAATTCGTTCCCTTTAAAACCATCGGAGAAGCTCGATTCACTCGGACTCGGTACCAACCAAACACAATCAAAGCATTATGCACACCTACCAGGGGTAGTGCCATACCGGACCAATCAATGCTACACGGGATCTAAGTGTTTGATCCTTGCAATGGAGTTGCGCGTGATCGAGAATCTTAGTTACAGCTGCATTCATTTCATTAATTCTGGAGCAATGGGGGACAAGTTTTCTTAGGACCAGCAGTCCCATGATGGAACTCGTCGGTGAAGCCAATCACTGCCTCCTTAGGATGCATTGATGCAATGATAATAATCACTGTAAACAGTAAAAATTACCTACTATCTGGCTCGCTGGGCAGTAGCAGCAGGGGGCAACCGGGCAAGGGCGGAAGGGCTTGGCCGTCTGGGGTTGGGCACCTGGCGCCTGACGCCCTGGCCGACTGGACCGCTGCTGGGCAGTGGTCACTGGCGGGCTGGGGGCCGACCAGGCAGGCGGCAGGCGCAGGCAGCCAGGTGCAGATCCGGTTGGCCTGCTGCCTGAGGCTGGATCTGCGCTGGGGCGGAAGGAGCCGGCCGGCCGGCCGGCGCTAGGTGGCTAGCCGAGGAGGCGAGGTCGGCCAGACGGGTTCGGGTGGTAGGAAGCGCCGCCACGGAAGACGGAGGCGCCGGCGCGGTCGTCGCTACTCGCGCTGGGGAGTCGGGAGCTGGGCCGAAGGAGAACCCTCTTTCGTCTGGGCTGCAACTGGGCTCTAAACTGAGACATTTTTGGTGCTCATCCTCAAGCGTCTAGGAAGAAGACAACAAAGGTGGCCGTTGTTCACAAAAAAGAACAAACAAAGGTGGCCGTTGTTTCAGTCAATTTCAAAAAAAAAAAACAACTAAAATGACAAGGGAGTTTTAATCCATCTGCGCCAACAACGTATTTGTTCACTGTCATAGAACAGTGCAGAATGATCCAAACCTGTATCCGAGCTTAAACGATCCGAGCTTAAACGAGTCATTCGGTTTGACACATGGGTCCAACTCTCGTCTAGCTCCGAAGCATTCCAGTCACGTACCAATCCGTTCCCAAACTCGACTCACTCGGTTCCATACCAACCAAACACAAATAAAGCATTTACATGCAAACCTACCAGGAGTGGTGCCATACCGGGCCAACCAATGCTACACAGGATCAAGTGTTTGGTCCTTCCAATGGAGCTGCGCGTGAGAATCTTAGTGAGAGCATGCATTCATTCATTTTGGAGGAGTAATGGGAGACGAGTTTCTAAGGACCAGTAGTCCCATGATGGAACTCGTCGATTGATGAAGCGCAAGCCCATCCAATGACGGAGCCAGAAAAAAAATAGAGCTGGGGCGAGTTTTAACACGAAAATAAACGAAAACACTTTTGCTCTAAATCGCACCGTATTAACATACCGTGATCATACAAATTATGACGAAACCCCTACTATAATAGCCTAGTCCGCTTTAGACGTTGTTTTATATGCAACTTGGTTGTAAAATACTATGTTATTCATAGAACCATACTATAAATAGTAAGTTTAGAAAAGAGGAACTAATCTGTGG
Organism: Themeda triandra; assembly: GCA_018135685.1. Lineage (NCBI taxonomy): Eukaryota > Viridiplantae > Streptophyta > Magnoliopsida > Poales > Poaceae > Themeda > Themeda triandra. The sequence goes on from JAENPR010000402.1 coordinate 259,563, forward strand.
AAATTTTGCATATAAATGAAGCTCCGAACGACTTGCACCCCAATTGTGCACCAAATTTACCGAACTTTGAAGCCCTAGATCTTCCAAACAGTTCAGAATTCGATCTTTTTCCTTGAAACAAACTGATAGAGCTATATACGAGGAACAAAATTTATTAAGGTTGATTAAGATTTTTATATATGCAAAAGAGAAATTTGGGAGACAATAGAGCCTATGTGTGGGCAGTAGATGCGTGGGCACCAAATTGGGCCCTTGCTGGGCCAATCTAAAGTGTCCAAAACAAGCCCAGTGTCCAGCAAGAGGAACCGTCATCTCCTTCTATCAGATCTCCTCGCCCCTGGCCGCTCGCTCGTTAGTCGTCGCCATGTCCGCTGCCTCTGCTCAGCGAGCTCATGCACTCGGCAATCGGAGGTAAGGAAGAAGATGCAGGTCGGGGGTCTGGGACGCTGCCACCAGTAGCTGGGGCGGCCGCCCCACCCCGCCTATAGGGTAGCTCCGTCATTGCCCCCAATGGATTGTACCTGAGGATACCGCACGTGACCTGTAGACCGCGGATCGGATACTGTGAATTAAACATGGCGTGTCCGCTATATATTGCCCGTGCAAATGTGCAAGTCAGGCCATGTGAAGTCGGAACTAATCTGTCTGTCCTGGGTTTTTTCGTTGGACAAACATGTATAACTCCAGCAATTTGGAAGTTCGAACGTATACACATCCGGTTACATGCAAGGTCAAGACATGACTTATTTTTAGGGATGATTTCTTTTTATTGCTCACGGAAAGAGTTTTAGTCCATGTAGGATTCTAGGCGTGATTTCTATATGCGTACGCGTGAGGAGTTTCGTCCGGGCCCACGATGTATGTTTGTAGAAGCGGGTTCGTTGAGGTTGGGTGAAAAAAACAATTGTAGGACATAGAATTTGTGAACTACAAAAACGTAAATAAATCTTAATCTTACGGGGTTCCACTTTTTAGGGGGGCAAAGGAGGCTTAATAACCCTTAGATGAAGATCTCAAGTTACATCTAACGGTTAAAACATAGGGTGGTACAAACTTTTAAGTGTATTTTTTAATTTCTTCGCCCTTTTATATTAAATAGCAAATATGCACGTGCGACACGTACGTATTTTTAATAAATTGAATTTGACCCAAATTAAAGCCCAAGACACTTGATAGATGTCGCAACTCATAAGCAAATCGAAGATCAAAGCGGTGCTTCGTCTCAAAATCGACAAACAACCTAGTATAATGACCGACGTGATGGAGAAGGGTTGTCATTCAAGATTTTCTTTAGTGGACGTAGTATGTGTCGTAATGCTGCCATGTTGATCGCTTCTCTTATTGCTACTTCTCGTCTCGTTGCTAACGGGGCGACAAAGTCTCCTGACCTTAATGCAGCAGGTTGTGCGGCTATAGCTCCGCCGTGCTCGAGCCTTTCGTATTCGTGGCCCGTCCGCGAGCTGCAGATGGCGAAGAAGGAGCTCGGCTGTGCGCGGTAGCCAAACTAAAGTTGCAGATGGCAGATGTCGATCATGGCGCCGACTCCGATAGCGTTATCTCCCGTATTAAAAAGCGTGCACGGTGAAATTTCCAGGTACCAAGGATGCAGCCAACGGGAATTCGAGCACTCGTATTAATCCAGCGCCAGTTTATTGGATCCGTTGTCTTTGGCATGCATGCTTGCATGTGATTGATTGCGGCACAACAAACGCTTTGGCATTAATTTAGAGCTGGCCGAGAGCTTTTGTATTGGATCCGTATTAGTACTCTGCATCGTATACGCTACCAACTCTGCTACTTGGAAATTCGGTTACGCTACCAACTCTACCAGTTGAAAATTTGGTTAATTGTGGAGTATCACATATAATGGAGGGCCCATATAGCACGATGTGTAGATCGAACGGTTATTAACAAGGGAGAGTAAGATCTTGACAACGGATGGCTCACATAGCACGATGCCATGATCTAACGGTTATTACATAAGAGCATCTCCAACAGTTTCTCATATCTCACTTGCCAAATGTTGGGTTTTAGTAAGTTGGTAAAATTATTTGGCAAGTTTAAAATAGGCCATCTCCAACAGTTATGTAAATCTAACTTGCCAAATTAAAAAAAAGAGAAGGGCTCACCAGGAGGTTGTTGACCAGTACAGCCCACGGATCCAGATTGAGTGACCTTGCCACGCGACGTGCCATCCACCCGCCGCGGCTGCCTTGCTGTGCTTCGCCATACGCCGTCTGCTGCTGTCCCGCGCGCCGCCGCGGCGGTATCCCAACCTGACCCCATCGCTTGCCGGGCCCTCTCTGTTTCTGTCTCCGTCATCGATGTCGAGCCCGTGGGCGGCGGCGTACGACACGGCGAGGCCGTCCTGCAGGTCGTGATCCCGGCCGGCGCGGCCCCGGAGCTCGCGCCGCAGCCTCACAATCATCAGCATCGTCTCACTGGCCGCGGTCTCTGCGGCGCCGCGCTTCGAGTGCGCGCTTCGCAATGCGCACCGTCGCAGAAGACCTGTGTCCCGCTCCTGCGTCGCGCTCTGCCCCTATAGCACAAGCTTTCTGCACCTCTGCCGCCCTCGACGATGGCTCGCGTCGCTCCCTGCGCCGGCCGCGAGTGCGCGGCACAAACTCACGCCGCGCTAGATGGCCACACGCGCTCGCGCGCACTGGCCTTTATAGCCCTTTGCGTCGGTCGCGAGAGTGCAGCGCCTAAGCGTTTGATGCCAGCGCGAGTGTACGAGGAGCCAGACGAGATGAGCATCCGGAGGTGGAGGAGGCCGGTGCCACGAGGCAACAGAGCGTTTCTGTGGACGGCCATGAGCACCATGGGGCTCACCATGTCGCTATGAGTCTTTCGGTGTTGGGCAAGTCGCCGGAGTCCGGACGCCGTCAAGCTGGTCACCAGCATGGCAATCCACACCCATCGCACGCCCCCGCTTCTCAGATTTTCAGATAGGACGAGCAATTTGTAAATAGGCCCCTGGGTTTCTCAGATTTGCATAAGCCCATATATGAAACTGCTTGTGTCTGGCACTTTTGCAAGAAGGTGCCTCACCTTTTTCAAATTTCAAACCGAAGTCCTTGCGCAGTGGAAAAACAGAGGGAGGTTGGGGAACTCGCCGTCCCGGCCAACCGGCGGCCCTCCGGCGTAGACGGGGTGGCGGAGGAGCACCGCGGCCTCGGGGTGAACCCGCCGGCAGCCTCAGCCCGGCCGGAGGCGGCCCGGCCACGGCGGGCAGCGGCTCGGCTCGCCGGTGCCCCGGCGGCGGTGGCCTCCGGTGGCTGTCGCGGCTCGCTGCGGGGCGTCGGAGAGGCAGTTCGCGATGGCGAAGACGATGCAGCTCTCAATTGGGGCAGAGGAGGCGCAGAAAGGTAAGTGCGCGGCGGCGGCGGCTCTCGTGAAGACTCCTCGGCACGCGGTGGGTACTTCTCCTCTTCCTCGCGAGAACGACAAGACGACGAGACACTTCGGCACGGCGATGGAGGCAGGTGGGCGCGGCGACGGAGGCAGGTGGTCACGCACGGGAACCGATCGGAAATTTCCAGCACCGCGCGGGAATCGGAGTCAACGAGCATGGAGGAGCGATGCGGAGTTGAGTTCGCGTGCGCAATAATACGCGCGCGGAGGAGCGATTTGGCAAGCGAACAATTTTGGCAAGTCACTATGAGGAACTGTTGGAGATTGATTTTTGCTTCTTTTGCCAAATTTTGAAGGATGGCAAGTCATATAAGGAACTGTTGGAGATGCTTACTACATAAGAAGAGTAAAACCCCCCTCTCAATTCTTTCGCTCTTTTATAGTAGGATAGAATAGATAGATATATAGAGATATAGATAAGTTTAAAAAAAAAGATATAGACATAGATAGATAGATATAGATAGATTTGGTCAAAGGCTTAAAAATTTGAGTTAAGACAACTCAAGGAATCTATTTTCAGGGACAAAAGGAGTAATGTGTTATGTCTTACTATTCACGCCACCAATGCCATAAATCGTTTAACTGAGCTCGAGGCTAAGTTTGGACCATTGGACATTAATTTGATGCATGATCTATGAGTCAAAATTTATGTGATTAGATTATTGAGGGAGAGAGTAATTATATATTGTCGGGCTCATCAAAGACACACCATATAGTGAACAACTTACTTGCCCGGCGCTTCAAGGGAAGCAGCAATTAAATAATCGAACAAAATCTTCATCCATGCAAATAAAACGGTTCGTTACTACTAGTACAATACATAGTAGTAAATTTATTGTGATCAAAGACTATTACACGATGGAGCTTCCACAGCGTGGCACTGAGGCCTCCGTGGCCTGCAGTCCGTTTGCCTGCCACGATTATTCGGTAGCCGGCCCTAGCAAATTACGGTGTGAGGAGTGTCCGCGCATCGTAGTAGATTGACGACCAGGGCGCGGCGGGCAGTGAGGGTTGCAATGGACGCAATTCATCCTGCACTCATCTCGTGTCTTGTAACACGTCAAGTTCTCATTGCGGTCCGGGCAGCAGTAGCACGTCTGCGTGTGGGGTGAAGAACAATCGTCATACACAGTGCAAGGTATTATTACAACCTTGCTATCATTATTGGACGACGATGTTGAATTTGCAGCGGCACCGGACAGTTGAGGACGACCTGCTGGATATGCAGTATTAAATTCCGTGATCAGCATTCAGAATATGCATATATACATACAAATAAGAACGACTGTCTGTATCTTTGATATCAAAAGGCGACTGCTATGATCAATATATAAATAAATAAAATACTTACATTGAACAGGCGATGAAGGTAGCACAAGCAAAAAGAACAACATGACCGCCGAGTACATTAACAAGCCGTCAAAGCACCTACGACCCGTCATATTTGCAGGCTGTATACGATAACCTAATTGGATGCTGTTTGTATATATAATCCCTCTGCACGGCCTAGATAGGTCTGTATATATAGGTGCCGGGGGTAGCAAATCGATCATTTATATGGACACAATCTCAAGATTTTTATTTATTAACAAATATAAATGAGATACTACCTCCGTTTTTGTTTAATTGTCACTGAATTTTTTATTATCGCAACTTTGACCATGCGTTTTTTTCTACAAAAGATTTTTAGGTACATCAAGCTTTCACATATATGATTCTTCATTGAACATATTTGAATAATGTTATATACTTTGAAGTATCTAAGATTTTTTAGAAGAAAAAACGCATGGTCAAAGTTGCTACAAAAAAGTCCAGTGACAAGTAATCAAAAACGGAGGTAAGTACATATGGAAAGTAATCCATGCACACGGTTGGAAGTACACCATATCCCGCTAGATGTTACTCGTCCGTACATGGCATGGTGGAATAGGAAGTAACTAGAAAGAACTGGCGGCGTTGCCGCCCCTCTGCAGTTGTTATGGCCAGTTCACCCCATGAGATCGAGTCCATCTTCCCTTTATATTATTTGACCTTTCCTTTTTTCCGATGTGACTTTTGCTTCACTTGTATTAATTTATTTTAGTCCTCTATGTGGCAGAAAATATGTGTCTACATGGTGATTGGAATCCTTATTTTTAGTAAAGAGCACTAAACTGAAAATGACCAGGAACAGAGAAATAGTTAAATGCTATAAAAACAATAATATAAAATTAGCTCTTATTAGATAATTACCAAAAAAATTCAATATTCAACAATAATGTACAACACTATTCCTAGGGCGGCATTTCACTAAGTGTCGCAGCATATGGGGATAGGAACCACTCTTCGAATCCAATAGTCCTGGTCATCGCCATGTTTCGTCACTAAGTGTCACCAGGCTTGTTTGGAAACATACCAATGACCTTTCAATTCATACGGATTGAAAGAGGTGGAAAATAGTTCATTTCCACTCCAATATATACGGATTGGGAGGGATTGAGTTTATCCAAACGAGCTCTTAGAGGTTACCATCATGGCATTACCTTCAACATGAACTGCCAAATAAGACCACCATCTCCTGCCTGCAGCTTTTTTTTCCTGAAGTGCAGAGTTTATCATAAAGAACTTTTAGAAGTGTCTCTCAATCAAATGTGTTGTTAGCTTCTGCATGTTGGAAGTAGCCTACTGAAAACAGAACAGGTTTGGAAGTAGCCTACTGTCATTCAACTTGCTAATCAACCCAGCTAGAAAGGTACTTGCCTTTTACTTTCATACTTGCCTTTGGTATTCTGTAAAAAAGATGCATCAATGACATGGTACAGTTAAAATTACTCAGTAAGGAAAATGGAATGATACAGTCTGGCTACCAGGAGTATATTTGACAGCTGAGTTCCGTATGAAGTCAGAGCAGATTGAAGCTGCCCAATCTTTAGGATTTTACAGACAGCCTGCCAATGTTAGATGCAGGTAAACCACATAATACCATAGCGCATTTGCTAACAAAGCACAAAAGTTATTCAACTGAAATCACAAGATGTTCTTAATTTGCAAATCCTCACATTGGGGATGTTTACTTGATGCTACATCTGAAATATATCCGGAGACGAAAAACATGTAGTTTCCATCCAAAGTGAGCATTGAAAAGCTTGAAAGTACGGATATAAAAAGCTTGAAAGTATGAGCTTAGTTACACATCAAAATTACTTATATTTTGGTTGGGCGTACACTGAGCATGAGATGGAGCACGGAGGCAGAAACATGGATAGACAGATAAGATTCTGTATTGCAGACTTGCAGTATAAAGACACTCGAATATTTTAGTCGAACTGAACTTGAGAGCAAGGTAGAGGAAGAGTTAATATAAGGGCTGCACTATAGATGATGAATAATAATCATACATGAATCAAAGATCATAATTGATTGAAAAAGTAAATAGTCGTGGTAATCTAAAATCATCAGGGACTCTAGTATGTCAAGATAAGTAGTGACTTATACACTCATATTGAGTGCAAGAATTCAACCATGAATATAAAACTGCTTTTAACATACTACATATGTATACTTGTATAGTCATGCTCCAGATATTTATATATATAAAAGAATGACAGATTATATACATTGGCATAAGAAATAATTTAAATTTATGCACTGAGAATAAAAAAATTATATTTGTGTGATTCTATATATATCATAATGCACATATGGCCATGGATTAGTAGATATTGGCAAAAGCTTTATAGCCTATGGGCAGTGACATGTTGGTACAATTCTATGCATTAGTGTTAGATTTCTATGATTGCTTTACCAATTGTGCAGCACTGATTAGAAATTTTCTTTAATTTAACCTCAGAATTGCTAATTATTACCTCTTTAGTATTCAGATCACATTTAATTTGACACTGTATACTTATAGAGCATACATATTAGCATAGCAAATAGAGTTGGCATGGATTTGTAGCTGAGCAATCTACAATCTTTATAATACAGTATCAATTATGAAACTGAAATATATTGAGTATGTAGAAAAACGTGCCTGAACTGGATTGAGTACTGCTCTTCCTGCACCTCTTGACATCTCATCATCGTTGCATCTTAAAAGCACCCAGATACTAATAATGCCCAATTGTGATGCGATGGTGTGGGGAGATGGAGATTGCGCCGCGTAGAGAAATCAATGGGCAGTGCGCAGGGGCAATAGGCTAAGGTAGGTTTAGAACAGCGAAGCAGCAGAGAAGTCATGGTTTTCCGTAGTGGCAATTCATCAAACACCATGTGGGCGTCCATGAGGAGCTGCTATTCTGAGCTTTCTTCCATGTCGTGCTGCCCCAAGCCACTGGCCGGAGCCACGGCGGTGCTGGGTGAAATAGACAGGGGTGCATCCCTACGACCGCGGCAGTGTAGAAAGGTGCGAGGTAACGCGGGCGGCCGACCACGTGAAGGTCGCGGGGCGTCCCGGTGAGGTGGCCGTGCGCCATAGCGTGGTGGAGATCACGCTGCAGGTAAACATACGTACCTTTGTTTCTCTCCCTGATGCTCTCTCCTGGCACGGCGGCGTCTCCGGCGACGGCCCAGCGGAGCGATCCCGGTGCGAGCGCACGGCGCGGCGGCCTCGGGCACTTTGGCGCGTGCGGGGACCGCAGGAGTGGCGGCCTCGGCTACCTCGGAGCGGGCGAGGGGCACTGGCATGGTCGTGATCGACGGCGCCCGCGCCGTGAGGAGGAGGGAGAGGGAGGTGCGGGGGCGGCGATGGCGGCAGGACTGGAGAAGAGAAACAGAGAGGCGTAGTCGCCCGCGAGCAGGTTCGGGAGGATTCACGAATCACGACCGCCCGAGTTGACGGCTTAACGGGTGAGGGACCTGACCGATCCACAATCGGACGGTCCATACCACGACTTGGCCTGATCCGACGGCTAGCAAGTTAGCGGGCGACGTGGCCCGATCCACTGGCATGCGTGATTCGTATGTAGGAGATTTTTTAGCATAGAAAAGAAGTAAATAAATCAGCTACAATTAGTGTGCGTCATACCCCCAAATTTTCAAATTTACGATGCGAATAGTTTTAACTAAATAAAATTAATGGTTTTGTGTTCTATAAAGTTCCTAAGAATTAAATACGCTTTTAGCAAAACATTTTGCAAACTATGATTTTAAATAAATATTATAATTTAATTTGATGGAGATGTTGCATTTCGTGCTCTTGCATTAATTTTGAATGAAAAATGAATTTATAAAACACCATTTAAGCTCGAATAGGTTTCATCCTTTTTTTTTTCCAAAATTAAAGTATTTAAATGTTTATCTAAAAGTAAGTTCATAAGATGTATCCAAAGTCCATTCCCAATTTATAATACTCTGAAATAATTTGGAAAGCAAATTTGATTTGAAAAGAATTTGAATCTGAACTTTAAAATGATATATTAAAAAGAAAACAAAAAAGGGCTGAAACATCTCTCTTGGGCCACTTTCTGGCCGGCCTGCAGTCCATCCCCATTCCTCCTCCGTGGGCCGAGCCCATCAGTGCAGCAACAACCCGTGGCTCCCTTCCTCTTCCCGAGTGGTCCTCAGCCCAACTCCGCGTCCCACCAGTCCAACCCAAGCAAGGCACCTCCTTCCTCTACCCGTGCCACTAACAGGTGGACCCCGCTTGTCAGGCGTGGGTGACCGTTTGCATGTCAAAGGAGTTGTGCGGGCTGGGCGTCACCGACCTGAAGTGTGTGGAGGGACCGGCTGGAGAGGTGCGCGTTGTGGTAACGTGAGCGAGGCATTCTTGCCCTAGCTCAGGCAGCTACGACCATCAGCACGGGCAACGGCGCGTCCATGCTCTTCTGGGCGGATCGGTGGCTACAAGGGAGGAGCATCAAGTAGCTTGCGCCTGCGGTCTTTGTGGTTGGTCGGTCGACCAAGCGAGCGGCTGTGGTGGGCGAGGCCATGGTGGACAGTGCATGGGTGAAGCACATCGCAGGGGCAGTCACCACGCAAATGGTGGTCGATGAAATGTTCAGCATTGTGTTTGAAGAGTTGCAGCCATGAAGAATAGGCATTGTGTTTGAAGAGTTGCCGCCATAACAATCAAGGCAGTGATGGGCTCAATACAAGTGGATCCACTGGTTCCAGGCCTGGATTGATTCTAGCCCAGGATTGGATCAGTTGGAAACGAACCAGGCCTTAGGGTGTTCGATGAAATGTTGGCGTCTTATCTCATACAGTCCAACACATCCAAACACGAACATGATATCTAATCAAACAAAGGCACAAACAATGTATAGTAGCCCAACCAAACAATACCAAATTACATTTACTTGTGCAAGCATAATATATAACGCATAAGCCTTATAAGTCTTGTGCTAGGAACCAGTCAGACCCTCTCTATATAGCTAGTGTATATATGTTAAACAAAACCCATCCCAAATGACACTAGCAATCTAATGAATATAATATTTCTATATCTCATGACTTAAATTCTGAAGATGAACACTGATGTCTGATGTTCTGCCAGGTAATAATATGAGACATACAGTAATTTGCTTACACCCAATCAGTGCACAAAATGGAATCATCAATGTAGTGTCTACTACTAATTAGGTACACACCATATATAATCTCTCTAACCAAACCACCTCATGAACATTGAGACCGACCATGCATATATCGGTCGGGCCCGCCTGTCACTCTGTCACATTTTCATCAATCTCTTCTCAAGGCCCAGCATGTACAGCAGCATTTGCTTATTTGCTTACGTGCTTACGGCCTAATATTCTTGCATTCTTGCTATCATGATTCAGCGTGTACGCGCGACCGGCCAGCGCGCATGGCAATCACCGCAGCGCCGCCAGTTAACGCGCTAGCATTTGTCGACGTCCCTCCACTTGAGGTACTCGACGCCGGCGAGGTAGTGCGCGTACGCTCCAGCAATGACGAAGAGGTGGAACAGCTGGTGGCTATGCCCAACAAGATCGAACCTCCCGGGCGCCCACCTCTCCGGCACGCGCGCGGCGTACACGGCGACGCCGAGCGCGTAGAGCGCGCCCATGAGCGCCTCGTAGCCCGCCGACGCGACGGCGCCGGGGGCCGTGGCGCCGTACAGGAGCAGCTTGTGCGCGATGGGCAGCGCGCCCGACGCGCCCATGCAGGAGAAGAGCGCGGCGCGGAGCGGGCGCAGCTCGGGGGCCTGGAACGCCGGCACCAGCGACGCCGCCACGGCGGCGCACCCCAGTGCCGTGATGGAGCCCGTGTAGAGCCGCTGCAGCGCCGGCGCGCAGAGGAAGGAGTAGTAGGCGAGCGGGTAGAAGGAGGTGACGATCAGCAGGGCGATCCCGGCGTAGTCCAGGCGGAGAGTGAGGTACGCTGTGCGCTCCGAGTGGCACAGGATCAGGTGGCACGCGCTGCTTGTTAGCAGGCAGATCATCGCGCCGCACAGGTACGCGAACAGCGGCCACCGCGTGATCGGGTCGGGTCGCCGGCGGTGCCGGCGGTATCCATGGTGGCCGTTGTAGCAGTGCTGCTGCCCTGCATGCAAGCGCAGACACGTACATACAGATCGTCAGATGCAGGTTCTTGTCGGATTTAATTTTATTTACTGCAGTAAAAAGAACTACTATCGTCTTGTTTAGATGGCTAAAAATATGAACTTGATGAATAGTAACTCTTTTATCTTATTTGGCAAATATTGTCCAATCGCACCAACCAGCCAAAAGATTCGTTTCGTGATATACAACTAAATTTGTATAATTAGTTAATTTTTTTATCTACATTTAATCTACATGTAAGTGGTAAAAATTGATGTGATGGAACATAAGCCCAACTAAACAAGGCCTATGTCAGCGAAACAGAAACAGAGATCCAGAAGGAACAAGAACAAGCAGGCATGGGTACTCTGACACCATCAAAATCTTATGATTGGGACCTGGTTTGAAGCAATCTGTTAACTGTCATCCTCACTATATCCTTTATCAATTTCACGCATCTCCATATGTGATTATAGATTTTAAAATTTGGGGAAAATATATATACTAGTTTATATATACGCTCGTGCGTTCAGTTGCAAATTCAAGTGTCGCTGTCTCAATGCACTTGTCAAGTTGTCATGCATTGTAGCAATCATGGTTATAACTGCTCCTGACCAAAACAGATCCCCTTGCACGAACTAGTCTGGTTGTTGTCCATCACATCAACAGAAAAAGTATAGCTACGATTGCACTGTTTTGGCTGAAAACCGTTACATATACACATCTATCACTCCAAGTTTCAGACACATTTGCAAACTCCAGCTGGTTCAGCCACAACTAGCTTCACTCTGTTTTCAAGAATGAAAAGAATGATTGAAGTAACCAAATGTGTACCTGCTTTTGCCAGCCTTGATGAGATTTTGAAAAGCAGAACACAACAAGTCAACAACTAGAGGCTAAAGGCTAAAGCAGAGATTAATTCATGCATCAACAAGGCTGTTTAAGAACCGTAGCTATAGCAGGGAAAGTAGGAAAGGACCTGCTGTTCTAAATGAATGCCAATGCAGACGACGCAGCCTGCCAGCAGCTAGCTGCACTAGCAGCCCATTAAACACATGCCAACTACTAACCCATAAGTAAAGTTAATATGGAAGCCACCTACTGTACCTGAGATCAGTACCCTGACAGGGCCCATTAACAACAGCACATAACCACATGACATTGACAATGTACTCCTGCTACTATTTGCTTATATAAGGTCAAAGACTAAGAACAAACATAATCTTCTCCCTCCCAACACAAAATAGTGTCATTGAGATACCTAATTTATTATGGCCAGCAGCACACTATTTTTAGCTCGAATTTAACTATGACACTTGCAAAACGAGATATCTAAAAGGATATTGATGGCCAAAATTTTAAGTATATGCAAACAAAACGACACACAATTGTGACTAGAGAGAGTATACATGTTACTGGTTATTAACGAACAAAGAAATAGTGTACTAATTTAGTACCTGGATCTGGATGGCATGACGATGAGAGGAGGAAGTGTTGGGTGGACAGCTGGTTGGGATCTGCTGACCATCTTCAGACAAAGCAGCTGAAGCAGCAGCAGCAGATGGTGGCAGCAGGAAACACGCTGCAAGTGCCTCGTGCCTCAGCGCTACCGTCATGTTGGCCATCTCCACCAGATCTCCCAGCTGGTATGCAGTGCTGCTCCTGCTCCTGCTGCTGCCGTTCCTTGGGATCACCATTGCTGTGAAGATTGTCAGGCACAGGAACAGCAGGAACCCAATCAAATGCCTGCCAGCAGAACAGATCGATGTCACATGTCAGGTAAATATATACCTGCAGTGCAGGAATTATTGTCTGAAGAATTAATATCATCAACAGCTAGAAAAGCAAATTGCAGAAATCTTGATGATGAGCAGGGACTTACGACCAAACATTGAGGGTCTCGTTGTGGATGGAGAAGATGCTGAGGATGGCCTCCTTCATCGGCCACTCGCAGCGGTAGTAGCCATGGATGAACTCGTTGTCCTTGAGCCAGTCCGGCAGCGCTTCGTACCCGATGAGCTCACACTTATTGCGCTTCTCCTCCTTCTCATCGGCCGCGCCATTGCAAGCTATGCAGGAACTTGTCGTAGGAGAAGCCATGTGGGTTCCGACTCCAAGCTCACCACAATGCAAGGTCTCTTCTTGGAGATGTATCCCTGCAGCACCGGCTCTTTGTTGTAACTAGCCTTGGCTGGTGCAGCAGTACGGCCCTGACCTTTCTTGCATAAGACCACAATAATGTGGTTGTGAAGCTGGTCAAGACAAAGAACCATTCATCAGAAGCAAGCTAGCTATGCTGTGCCTGACAATGGTGGTTAGGTTGTGTAAAGGTATGTATATAGACTGAAGGTTTCTGTGTGTGGACAACTGGATGTATGTATGTATCTGCCTCTCTATATGTATACACGCATAACTCTCTCCTCTCCCTAGCACTCTTCCCTTACGCTTGGCGGCCATGTTGCTCTATGAAGCCAAAAACAAGGAGTGCAAGCAATTGGGATCTCGGAGACCATATACTAATAATATTCCAATTTGAGTAGTTGATCCCTCCACGTAGATGCGAAGATTCCCATTGGCTATGTGGACTAGTAGTTGGGTTTGACGTGAGAGGGAGAGAAGTGGTTTTAATTGCTTGTCCTGTACCCCATGTGTGTGTTTCATGAGAAAGGAAGAAATAAAATCTGTCCCATGTGTCCCTTTTCTGTTCTTATTAAGTAGGAATATTTTATTGTATATATTTATGGTTTTCTTGCAGGATTTGATTAATTTTGCATGGTGTACGTACTGTGAGCATTTACGTTCTTTCGTCCAAGAAATCAAGGAACCAATTCAGATCACCTTTTTTTTAATCTTTGTTCGTTTGTTACTCGATGATGGTTGCTTATCATCTGAACACTGTTTTTTAGGGAAAGAAATCATGTCAGGTTCGGTGGACAATTGAGCAAGAAAGCCTAGTCTCAAATCACACGTAACAAACAAACAAGAATTAGCGTTAGGAGAGTTACCAAAACTTTTCTCCAGTTGTGGGTAAATGTCTCTGAGCTCCAACTCCATTTCAACGCTGTGAAAAGCTCCAGATGTTCAGTAAAACATTCCAGCAACTTATTGGAGAATAACATTCTCTCTTTTTCAATGTCTGTACAGAAGTGAGCAGGGATGTCTTAACTCAGATTAGCAGGATAGATCAGGATGGAAGGGCGAACAATCAGGATGGTCCAGATCTACAGGTCGCGGTAAAAAAAAAAAAAAGGGCTGTAGAATAGTTTGTAGTTACTTCTTGTCTTACTTTATTCGCAAATAGGAGAGTAGTATCAAGTATGCTTTGTCTACCGACCACGCTAGGGCGCTAGGCTACTATAGATTTGCTCCACAGTACTAACTACTCATTTTTTTTACAACACAGTATAACTAATCTTAATGCCTCTTGTTACTTTGTTAGGAATGAAGGCATATTGTTTCACGGGATTTTAGTGTTTCTACCCTTATTCTAAAGTTCAATGGTGATTTTATCCTTACTTTTTTAACTTTGTAATTTTATCCTCATTTTTTCTCAACGAAGCTCCTATTTACCCCTAGAATGTAGCACCGTCTGAGATAGATTGATTAAATAGAGAAAAAAGAAAGAAAAAAGAAAACATCTACACAAAAAGATAAGGATACCGTTCCGTCCCTCTCCTACTGCTGAGATGCGATATTTTACGCATCGATATGATATTAAATTGTGTTTATGTGGATTATTAACTAAAATGTTGTTGAATTTTTTTAAAAATAATTTGGGCAAAAAAATTGAGAGCTTGCTGTCTAAAAATAGAGGTAAGATACAACATAATAAAATAGGGGTAAAAACACAAGGACAAGGTCGTCCTTTTCTCCAAAAGTTAACAACGTTAAAGGGACTTAACAAAACAGGGATAAAATTTTTCTTCATTTAAGAATTACATGGGTAAAATCACAAAGTTAAAAAAGGAAAAAATCACAAACGGGGTTCAAAACAGGAGTAAAAATGCTCAAGCCTCATGTTTCACAAGCTACATATAACTTGTAGGTGGGTAGGTACATGTGGTCTTGAGTTTATGTTCACACCAATTCTCTATGGACTAACGCTACCTTTCTTCTAATTTGTGGGAATGGTATGTACATAAGTGCTTTGTTTGGTATATTCAAGCATTCTACGGAGACAAATTAGTCGAAAATTTGATAATATCCTAATTTGTTTGGTCCCATTGGGGAGAGGGACTACATGAAGCCCATCCCACTGATCCTAACTTCTTTTTTTTTTGAAATGATAGCAAAACCTTTGCCGCGATTATTTTTTATAATGTATACCTGTATTAATTAATGGAAATAAACATGTTCAAATACAAGTACACCGAATAAGGATACGTAGGACAACTGCCCGAGACAAATTAGTCAAAAATTTGATGATATCCTGATTTGTTTGGTCCCATTGGTGAGAGGGACTACATGAAGCCCAGCCCACTGATTCTAACTTCTTTTTTTCGAAATGACAACAAAACCTTTGCCACGATTTTTTTTATAATGTATACTTGTATTAATTAATAGAAATAAACATGTTTCAAATACAAGTACACCGAATAAGGATACGTAGGACAGCTGTCCAACCTATATTCCATATGAATAAAGAAAAAAGGTAAGTGCCCGTCCATTTTTTAATTGGAAACTGGACTAAAAAAATTATACAACTGAGGAAAGTGTACCACTCATCCACTCCACTTTAGTACAACAACTAAACAACTCACAACTCATGCCTATACTCCACCACTTGGTCCAGTATGGTCAAAACAACCCAACTGTTAGAAATTAGCCCCACAACGACGAGCTGTCTGAAGGGTTATGAGGGTGCTATGCTAGCCGGAAAACAAAACTTTTCTACCTCATATCCCAGGATCTACTGTTAGTTACAGGTTACGAGATTACCACTAGACGCGCAGATGCAGCGGAAGATGATTCGATTTAGTCGAACGCGTCACAGCAATTGAAAGCTCCGGTTTGGTTTTGGTAATTAATGACACTCAATGTTGCTAATGCTTTGCTCTAAGTGTGGTTAGACACATAGCAACGTGATGGTGGATGATGGAGCATGGTGATCATGGTGACGAACATGGTGGACATGTGAAGTGATCAAGCTCCGACGGAGGCCCATGGAGATCAAGGCGAAGGTATACTTGATAGGGCTTTCCGGTTTGGTGGTCAAGACACTTAGCGAGTGTGACCACATTTAGGATCGATAACCGACTATCAAGAGGGGTTTCCTCGGTTTCATTCGCGGTCCTAAGTGCCTCTAGTTGCGACTTTGCATGATGCATGAGAGACTAACCAGAGGGCTAACTCTTGCCGACGTGGTCGTGCTTGTACTACTAACTCCGGTGCTTGAGACGAGGTCTACTCTTGATGGAGTTGGTACTCAAGGCAAGAGATTGGACTTGGAGCGAAGACGGCGCAAGATTCTACGGAGAATTCTTTATCAGAAGGCGTCGGACGCGGGCCGGACGCGGGCCTGACGCGTCCAGCGCGTGTTGAGCTGACCAGGCGGGCTCGGCGCGGTGAGCGCCGGACGCGGGCGAGCGGGCGGACGCGTCCGGCGCGTGTTGGCGGCTCGAGCATCGGTCGGGCGGGCGCATGAGCGCCGGACGCGGCCGTGGAGCGTCCGACGGGTCGCCAGACGCCGACCAGAAACTTCTGGGGTTCTGGCTTGCGCGCACTGGGACGGCGGACGTGTCCGGCGTGACGCGTCGGACGCAGGCGGCGGATGCGCAACGTCAGCACGTTTGAAGGCAACGGTCGACTCCGGGCGGCGCGCTGAAGAGCGCCGGATGCGTCCGGCGGGCAGCGGCGGACGCGTCCAGCGCGTGTATTTCGGGCGGCCATCCGGTCATACGCGTCCTGCGCGTGTTATTTGACACCCCCGAGGACCAACGGCTCTATTTCGACTTGGGGTCTATAAATAAGAGGTTGGCCGGCCATGGGAGGGCTCTCTTGCCCATTCTAACACTCTTGAGCATACTTTGAGCTAGAGACACTCCTCCCCACTCATCTCTTTGGTTCCCTTGCCATTCTTGAGAGAGATTTGAGTGAGAACAAGTGATTTGCATTGAGAGTTGCATCTAGAGGCACTTGTTCATCGAGTGAGCTGCGGATTCTTGTTACTCTTCGGTGATTCCCGTCACCGTAGATGGTTTGGAGCAGCGGGTGGTGGTTGAGCTCGAGTTGGAGATTGTTCGAGGCCACACCAGGTTCTTGTGAGGGGTTCTTGATCCTTCCCCGCGGGAGTTCACAAAAGGATACTCTAGTGGATTGCTCGTGGCTTGTGGATCCTTGTCTTGTGTGGAGATTGCGGCTCCCCATTGGGGTCTTTGGCACCGAGCCAATTGAGCGGGCAACTCACCAAGCAAGTGTATCGCCACAACGAGGACTAGCTTGTCGGGAAGCAAGTGAACCTCGGTAAAAAATCATTGTGTCGATTTGTGATTGCCGAGGCTTCGACCTCCTTGTGCTTGTGCTTGAGCTCTCTAGGTGATTGGCTACTACACCGGTGATTGGCCATCTTCTACTCTTGGTGGCGGTATAAACTTTCATCACCTCCTTACTTTCCGCAAAGTAGAATTGCTTGGTTGGTTTCGGTGAACCGACATTGTGTAGCTTGATCACCGTTGTTGAGTGTGCAATTGATTTGAGTAGTCTTGCTTGGTTAGGGAGGCTTGCATAGAGTAGTCGAAGCATTAGCTTTGCACATTTGCCGCCTTGTTATCTAATTGGGTTGTCTAGTACTCTTGCTAGAATTTTATTAGGCTATTTATCCCCCCTCTAGCCATTGTGACCTTTCACGTGGTGAAACTGTACACCTCTGCGCAGAGTTTAATAAACTGGTATACTAGCCTTGCTCAAGGACACGAGCGGCCTTGGAATCCTTACATAGATGATGACTTCCGATTGTTAACATGTTCATTGTCTACCGTTTTATGCTCTACATTATTTATGTTACATTGATCATGTGGTTATGGGATTACACTTATTGCTATACTTGCGGAGTTCAACATGAAGTCACTCTTGCTATTCCCCCACACCTCAGGAGAAGTTTAGGCTTGTTGTCAACCAGTCAGTTGGATCCAGTGGAGTCTACACCCGGGGATCAGAGTCATCTTTCCGCTGATTGTTATCTAAGGTTATGTCTTTTTTTTAAATACGTTATATATGTTAAGTATTGTTTACTGATACTACCTTTTATTTGTGGCTATATGTGAGATTTGACTTTTAAGGCTCACATATGATGTATATCTGGTTTTGTTCTTAAAACCGGGTGTTACAATGGCTCCAGCCCATATTGTCATCCTCATGACTTGCAAGCCATGAATTAATTACATACATGCATCACATACACATAAGGGCTATACCTGGTTTTGTTCTTAAAACCGGGTGTTCACGAAATCCTCATGACCGCATGAATTAATTAAAATGCATCACATACACATAAGTTCACCGATTCCGACTACTAAAAGTAAATCGTGAAAAACCCTATCTTGTAGACTTTATTTCGCAATTCTAATCTCGTCGACACAAAATTGTCTACAACTTTCGTTTAAGTCTCCATCCGAGTTACGGTTGAAAAGTTACGGGCGTTTTACGAACAGAACTTTTCTCGGCAACCCGGCGCCGGGCGGTCGATCCAATCTGCCACCGCCGCGCATCACATGCGCTCAGCACTTGACCTAGAGTTCAATTTGATCAATCTGATTGATCTCTAACTCACCGTGACTGGATTTACATGTATCACTTAACTCGGATGGTGGAATTCCGACCGGTACGAGTAGATCGTTACAAGACCAACGCGGCAAGACCATGAACCAAGATTGGAAACTCATCTATAACCGCGCATATCACATATGCAACATCCAGAACCTATAATGATGCAGTATAGAGCTGATACCACTGAAGGGTTATGAGGGTGCTACGCTAGCCGGAAAACAAAACTTTTCTACCTCATATCCCAGGATCTACTGCTAGTTACAGGTTACGGGATTACCACTTGACACGCAGATGCAGCGGAAGACTATTCGATGTAGTCGAACACGTCACAGCAGTGCCGTGCAGTTGTGTGGTCGTCCTGCAACTCCTCCCACCAATTGCGGTTCGTCCTCGTGCTCCAGATGTAGCACCTCCTAGGTATCACACACGTACGAGGGAGAAGCGATGCGCCTCCGGACTGCTAGGTCCACGAGGAGCGAAGGCGAGAGCGTGGAGGGCGACGGCGGCTGCCAAAAGACGTGGATTAGGTTTGGCCGCGCCCCTCCTCTCTACTTATATAGGCATCTCTCATGTGCTCCTGAGTTGAAGGCCCATTAGAAACCCTAAGCCTTGTCTAATTCGGGTCCAACCCGAATTAGGCTTCCAGCCTCATAAGCGTGCGACCCTATGGGTTCACCCACACATAGACATGGGCCGAATACTCCTATTCGTCCAATAGCTAACAGCGGCCTCTAGCAAGGCATGACAACTCCTATGTGCACGCAAATGATCATATCAGACGAACCACCACGACCACATACATGTTACTCCCTTGCCTCATGATATTTGGTTCAACTCGTGGGTTAACACTTAACCCAAGCATGGCCATGCATTTGTTGATCCAATCACTTGAGTGAACCAGTGATATCACTCTCCTCAGAGAGGGGCAAGTCCCATCTTGATTGTCTATGTCTCATAGCATGCTTCTCGACAAACCCGAAGACATCCTTTATAACTACCGAGTAATGGAGTAGCGTTTGTCAGTCCCTAAGCAAGTCGATACACATCTCGAGCACATACAACAATCTCAGGTCGAAGGACATAACGTATATGATGTGTATAGAGACAATCTCATGTCAGGTCAGTCCAGCCTACATGTCATACATGTGCCCAGATTATTAGTTCGACATATCCATGTCCATGACTTGTGAAATATAGTCATCAACTAATAATGTGCTAGTCTAATATTCATGTGTGTCCTCACATGAACTCCGACCAGGGACAAATATAGAATAACCATACAAGTAAAAGAGTTCCATAAACAATTTACATAAATGCCAATCAATACAAGTTGTCTTTAATGGATATTCAATGGACACATTACATATCATGGATACATGCGGAATATCATCATCTCTATGATTACCTCTAGGGCATATTCCCAACACTGTCCGCTAATCTCCAAGCGTAGAAGCATCGATTGACTACCGAGACGAACATGCAAGATCACAGACGACACCAGAGGCACGATATTTGTTAACGAGGTTCAGCCAAGCCTACTCCCCGGGGCACGATTATGGGCGCTCCTCCCCAATTCAGCAACACCGACTGCTCTCCAGGATCCCGGAGACGAGCCGCCGCTCTCCCGCGAACCTGTCGCTATGTCGTCATGGTCACAACAACAACCCTCCTCTCATATTTATGAGGAGACCGGGTATCTCCAGAGGCTATGACATTGATGAATGTGAAGTTGGTTTGGTCATTGGCCATCTTGGTTGGTTGTTCTACTTTCATTTGGAACTTCCGGTCACTGACAGGTGCTTGTTTGCACCTGCACCCAAATAATGACATGTACATTTGGAACCAAGTCAATTTTACCTATATCACTATTCGCTGGCATGGTGTTATCCCCAAATCATGACCTTTGTTGACGGTTTTAGTGGTATAAAAACATGGTAAATCTACCGTCAAACACCGGGTTATAGAGTCTGACACCAACTCTACCTTATACTGTCTAATACAACTCAGAGTCCTAATGTAACCTTACTCGTACACAATATTTAACACATATCTAACACCAACTAAAACAACCGGCATTGAAGAAAAAACATGACGAAGACCTAACTTCTCTACGATGCATTCTAGGATTGGTAATGGATGATATCTCATTTCAAAAGTAATTACATTTTTGTACTAGATGGTACTCATATCTGAGCAACCCTACACCTCCGGACGAGCTTATTAGATGGGAAAAGCTAAAGCTGACACGTGTGAAATTTGGCCTCTGCTCACACGATGTTCTGGCCTGCTTCCAGCGATGTTTTGAACCATTTTCGACGATATTCTGATGATGTTCTAGTCTGTTTCAGACAGTGTTCCGGGCGATGTTCTAGCCTGCTTCGAGCGATGTTCTAGCCTGCTTCTGGTGATGTTCCGCGATGTCCTGGATGCTTCATGCGATGTTCTGGCAGGATTCGTGTGTGACATGATTCGTGTGAGGGAGGTCTTTGTATGACACAAATTTTGTTTGCTCTATTATTTGTGTGATTTGACCCAACAAATCACACGTGCGATCCGATGGTCCAAATCATACAAGTTATGTATAGACAATCCCTATTAGATACATTGGTCGAAGTGACAAATAAAGCAACTCAAAATTATTTATGGGTGTTGGCGGTCCTTAACTCAATTCTAACCCCACCAACTTTAGTCTAGGCAACACCAATTTTTACCTAGAATAGGGCTCTACTCTAACTATTTCCACAGTGTGGTGCAGATTTCTTGTTTTGCAGGACATACCTGAATTGCACATAAAATGAGCCAAGACATGAGGAAAAACTATGCTATGAGAAGGTGGCCCACTTACCATAATATCTGGGCCATGAACATGGTCCAAAATGAGAAGCATGGACCCGAGAGGTGGAAGCCCAAAACCTAGACCCACTCTATCTTGGGCTGCAGGACCATGTCTCACTAATTTGGGCGCCACGGATGCATCCGGACTCCGATTTGGGCAAATGACCAGCCGATTCGAAGCCAGCTGAAAGGCCCACACACTGGTGGTAAAAGCAGAAGCCCAGCGGGCCCACAATGGGCGCGGGCGCGCTCAAGGCGTGGCCACGCCTGTCCTGGTGCCAAACGGGCCCAAATTTGGTCGGTCGGTCCGTGACGACGCGCTGAGGTCGGTTTCGGTGGTGATTCCTATATGGAAGGTCTGAAACTGCCTCTTTGAGGTCAGTTTGGTCCCTTCCATGTAGGGATGACTCTTTTCCAAAGAGCCCCCTCCACCTCACCTATAAAAGGAGGCCATTCCCCCTCCTCTCAAGACATTCCACACAATGTAGACATAGAAACAATTCACTATTCATTTTAGTTCTCACTCTTCACCACACCTCCACTCCACAAGTGTACAATAGAGAGAGTAGAGCCACTCTACCTAGCCTAGCTAGAATAGAAATAAGGAGTGAGAGAGGAGCAAGAGTAGAGCATCTCTCCAAGAGAGCTCTCGGGAAGCTAGTCTTCCACGGGGCGGAGTGCCGGACTTGTCGGCTCCCTCCTAGCTTGTACCTCTACGGCGTCTTGCTACTTGAAGTAAGACATCGTGTTTATCTTTCGGTAATACCTTTGAGTAAGTTATTCTTGCTTGTTATCTTCTTACGGGTTCGTCGTTCGTCCCCGTGACGGAAGCTCTAGTAAGAGGACCCCTGATAGAGACGGGAGTTCCGGCCACCGCTAGAGTTGTAGCAACCGGCATAGACGTGGTGTCTAGGCTAGGACCTACCTTCGTTTGCCTCGTAGTCCACGGTTGAGGTGGTAGGCGGCAGTGGTGGTGACAGCCCCGTCCGTCCCTTGTAATCCCCCACGTCCGGCTACGACGTAGAGCTACAGGCCGGCATCACTTGGCAGACCAGGTGCGATCCGGTGCCCGAAGTAAGAAGTATAGCAACGAGTTTAGCCATCTCTTAGGCCCATTACCCTAGAAAACCTCATTACCTAAGCTATCCTACTCCATCTCTGGGCAACCTCTATTTAGAATTAACTCACAAGCCGTTCTTCGTGAAAGAAATACGATACCCGATTACTCACCGGGTGAAGTGCTATAACGGTGATTTCCGTGCGCTTGCGGATTTGGCTGCATACGCTAAGAAACGCCAACAAGCATTTCGGCGCCGTTCTCGGGGAACGGTTGTCGCAGTTAGCTCGAACCTAGATTGCCCGTGTACCTTGACCTACCTTTGCTCCACTTCTTTTGTTTTATTTTAGAAAACAAAAATATTCATGGAGCAACCAACCATTTACAACCTATCGCTCCGAAGGGCGAGCTCATTCAAACACCCCAATCCTCGAAGCCGATCACAGCTTCCGAGTATGAGCTCCGCCCTGGCTTTATAGCCATGGTTCGGGACCAAGCCTTCTCAGGTTTGGAATATGAAAACCCTTATGATCACCTACGGGAGTTTGAGCAACTCTGTGCATGTCTGACCATTGCGGGCATGTCACAAGATACATTGCGGTGGAAATTGTTTCCCTTTTCCCTCCATGAAAAGGCAAAACAATGGTACACCCAAAACATAGGGAAAGTAAACGGAGATTGGGAAGAATTGCGTAAGCACTTCTGCTTCACATTCTACCCTATTTCTCGTGTCGCTTCTCTACGACAGGAGGTGCTCAACTTCCAACAAAAAGAGAACGAAACCATAGGTGCAGCCTGGGAACGCTTTTTGATCCTAACACGATCAGGCCCAGACCTGTCTATTCCTAACCATGTGCTCTTACAACATTTTTGGTTAGGCTTAGACAGAAATTCTGCCCTATTGCTCAATGTAGCCGCCGGAGGGTCGTTCCAAAGACAAAACCACCGAAGAGGGCAAGCTCTCTTGGATCGCATCCAAGAGAATGCTCCTCCCTTAGAACCCATCCGTGTAGAACCCGAGCCAATAAAAGAGGATGTCTCTTCGGCATCAGCCGAACCTTCCCAATCCATAGAGAGACCCTCTCCCGAACTGGGAACCCAAGACGGAAGAACCCATGGATCTTCCGGCTTTCGAGGATGAGCTTTTCGAAAATCTAGGAAATACCTCGCAATATGGATGTTGCATCAGACCACCAATTCCCGTCGCTCCTAGCGAGCACCTTGACAAACTTTTTCTCAAGGTGTCAGTTAGAGAGTTGACTTTTGTTATGAGCACAGAGTGGGTAGCAGAAGGTGAGCTCTCATCTGAAGTAATTCAGATTCGTGCTCCATCTTCTACCCGCCGTTGCAACATTCAGCGGAATTGGGTGGACGCTTTGTATAATCCCACAGTTGGGGCGAATTTGATGTCCCATTCCTATGCATCTACGTGTCTAGGAATGGAGTCATTTACTCCAACAACACGGTACTTAAGAATGCCAGATTCTGTTAAAGAAGGACTAGGGATTGTACATAACGTGACACTCCACCATGGAGATGTCAAAATGTCCCTGGACTTTCTTGTCTTTGACATCCAGGACTTCGACATACTCATTGGGCACCCCCTGGAACCACTCTTTGACAATCCGTCAAAAACAGGGGAAATCAACATGAAACTAGGGAAAGAAACATTCCCGATTCAAGTCACTAGAGCCAGGAACTCAGTGGCCGAATCTCCCCCTAGTGTGCCCATAGAGGTTCTAGCGGTTGACATGTTTGAGTCACCCGAATCGTCTTTAGACAAAGATGCCGAATACTTTGAAGAAGAAAAAGACGAGTTCGGGGAGACAGTTGAACTCCCTATAGGGGAGAAACCGCCTAGACCTCCAGTTGAGCTTAAGCCCCTACCCAAAGGCTTATGCTATGTTTTCCTGAACGGCGACACCCAAACTCCTGTCATCATAAGTGACCAACTTAGTGATGAGGAGACAACCAAACTCATAGCCGTCCTAGAAAAGCATAAGTCGGTCTTCGGGTATTGCCTAGACGATCTTAAGGGGATAAGTCCAACGCTCTGTACCCATCGCATTCCCATAGAGCCATCTAGCGTATCTTCATGGGAACCTCAGCGTAGGCTGAACAATGCGATGCGGGAAGTCGTGAAAAACGAAGTCCTAAAACTTTTTCACGCCGGGATAATCTATCCTGTACCACACAGTGATTGGGTTAGCCCAGTCCAAGTGGTTCCCAAAAAGGGAGGAATGACAGTCATTGAGAACGCTAAAAATGAACTCATACCTCAACGAACTGTCACCGGTTGGCGAATGTGCATTGATTACCGAAAACTTAACAAGGCAACAAAGAAGGATCACTTTCCGCTCCCCTTCATTGATGAAATGTTGGAACGGTTGAAAGCTCTAGTTTGGTTTTTGGTAATTGATGAAACCTAGTGTACTAACCTTTGTCATGAAGTGTTGTGATATGAGCAAGGTGGTACACACCAAGTGATGGAGCCAATGGACCAAGGTGGATAGTGATGGTCCCAATGATGGTCAAGTGCTCATCCTTGGAATGGAAATGGAGAAAAGGGAAAATTGGCTCAAGGCAAAGGTATTTTTCCATAGGGCCATTTCGGTTTGCACTCAAGACACCTAGAGGGTGTGAGTGATTTAGGTTTGATAACCGTACTATTAAGAGGGGAATAACATAATTGCTCACTCATCTAGTGCCACTAAAATGAATTGCTGTTTGCATATACATGGGGCTAGTGACTTGATGAGTTGGTTGATTTTTCCTAAGAAAATGCTTGGAGAATTGCTATCTCAAGAGTTTTGGATGTTTGGCATCATATGGATGAGATAGCATCTCAATTGGAATGAGTATTTATGGTGAGTTTGGTGAAAATTTGAGCTGCTGACCGGAATTTCCAATTCACTGGGTTAAATTTCCGGCCAGGAGCTTCTGTTGGATTCCCATATAACCGAGAGGGCTCTACCGGAAATGTTTGCATTCGAGCCGGAATTTCCGAACCTGCTGGCCTTGCCCGGCCGGCGGTGGGCCGCCGCGCCTGCCTGCTGCGCGCTCGTGGGCCGCTGCTAGCTTTGCTACCGCCGGGCCAAGCCGCCGCCGCCGCGCCGCTCCCGGGCCGCGCGTGGGAGGCCGGGCTTGGCGCCGGGCGGGCCGCGGCGCTGGGCACTGGCCGCCGCCTTGCGCGCGCCGGGCCGCCGCTTGCGGGCCTTGCCGCTCCGCGGGCCGGCTGCCGCGCTTTGCTAGGCCACAAGCGAAGTGCTGCCGCTGTGCCGCCGCCGCCTTTGCGCGCCTTGGGCTTCTTTGTGGCTGAATTGGGCTGCCCTTGTATTTATCTACCCGCCTACGTTCCTTGCCGGTTCGATCGAAGACGAGAGCGCGGTTTGCCGAGAAGAGAGGATTGAGACAGAGCAGCTCCGGCTTTCCCGCCCATTGGCGACGAGGCGAGCGTGAGGAGGAGCCGGGGCTCCGCCGGCTAGCCGTTGGGCACCGCCGGTCCCTCCTGCTGCTGCTGCTGCTGTGAGATAAAATCTTGTGAGCCTCCTCCCCTCTCTCGCTCTTGGCCATTTGAAAAGAAAGCTCCTTCTCTCTTGCTCTCTCTCTCAAACCCTAGAACAAGGAAAAAGAGCTCCAATCCTCCATTCCTTGACTCCATTGATTTGAGCTTCAATCAAGTGAGGGATAGTGTTCTAGAGATCGATTTGAGAGCTCCAAGAGGATCCCCCATCTCCTCTCCATTCCCATGGTTGGTGCTTGTTCATGAGAGGAGATTGGGAACCCTAGTGTGCATTGCATTTGTGATTCAATTTCTTGGCACTAGGTGGTGATTGCAATTGTGGTATTCTTGTTACTCTTGGTGATTGCCGTCACCTAGACGGTTGGTGTTGGATTGATTGGTGAGGGGATTTGGTGATTGTGTCCGCCCCCAATCAAGGTGAATTTGTGAGGGGTTGTTGTGGTTCCCCGGCGGAGTGCCTAATTCCAACTCTAGTGGATTGCTCGTGTCATTGAGTTACCGCACTTGTGTGTGGGTTCTTGCGGTGCCTTGCAGGGTGTTGGCTTGAGGGCCACAACCGAGGAACCACCAAGGTGTTGGTCGACACAACGGGGACTAGCTTGCCGGCAAGCAAGTGAACCTCGGGAGAAAAATCAATTGTGTCATCTCTTGTCTCCCGGTGCATTGGATTGATTGATATATATATTGTTGGGATTATTTTTTGGTGATTGGCAACATCCTCTACTCTTCACCGTTGGTATAAAAGTCATTTTCCCCTCTCTTTCATACTTGCAATATATCTTGTGGTAGAGTAGCAAGTAGAGTAAATTAGAGTAATTTGTTTTTCTTGCTAGCCCTCCTTTTAGTTAGAGTAAAGACATAGTTTTTGTGTGCTATAGAGACTATAATTATTAGAATTGCAATAGTTGGCTTGCCTAACAATTAGAGCTAGAGCAAACCGCTTTTATCGCCATTTGTGTTACTAATATTTTGCTCTAGTGTCTTGAAGATTTTTTTTAAATAGGCTATTCACCCCCCTCTAGCCATACTAGGACCTTTCAAGTGGTACCGGAGCTAGGTCACCGATTAATTAAGGCTTAACAACCTTCGGTGTTGAAGTATGGCTCAAATTGTGTTCAATCATGTTGGGAGCAAACCACCTATGTTTGATGGTGTTAGTTCTTTTGCTCATTGGAAGAGAAAGATGACAATGCATCTTGGTTCTATTCATGAAAGAGTATTGCAAGTCACCGAGAATGATTTTGCTATCCTTGATCCGGATCATCTCACCGATGAGGATAGAGCAAATAGAACATGCAATAGAATGGCTCTTAATACTCTCTACAATGGCATTGACACAAAAGTGTTTGAGGGCATCAAGGATTTGGAATTGGCTAGTGAAGTGTGGACAAGATTGAGTGAAACATATGAGGGCACAAAAGTTGTGAAGAGTGCCAAGCTTTATGGACTCAAGAGTGAGTTTGAGAACTTCAAGAAGAAGGATGATGAAACAATTATTGAGATGTTTCATCGTCTACAAGTGATAGTCAATGATCTCAAGAGCTTAGGGCACAAGACTCAAGATCAAGATTTTTGCCACAAGTTCTTATTGAGCTTACCTAAAAGATTTAAGATGTTGATCATGATGTTGCAAAGAGATGGGCTTGAAGCTATGAAGCCTAATGATTTGCTTGGTGAAGTATTGACCTATGACAAATATGATCAAGATGTTGACGAGAAAGAGAAGGTGGAAGATGAGAAGAAAAAGAAGACCGTGGCATTCCAAGCCACCTCCTCCAAGGGCAAAGCACCAATCTTTGAAGAAGAACAAAACAATGATGAAGATGGTGATTTTGAAATTGATGATGAGGCACTTGCTCTTGTAGTCAAGAAGATGGGTCACATGTTCATCAAGAGAAGGGGTTTCAAGAAGAGAAATGACAACTTCAAGAGAAATGAGCAACAAAGAAAGTGCTTCAATTGTGATAGCACCGAACATCTTCAAGCCGAATGCCCATATGAGAAGAAGAAGAACAACAACAAGGGCAAATTTGAGAAGAAGAAGAAGCATGAGGCCAAGATGACATTCAAGAAGGGCAAGAATGGTGCATATGTGGTCACTTGGGAGAGTGATAATGATGATGAAGATGAAGATTCATCCAACAAGGCTCTTGCTTCAATTGCTATCAACAAGAAGCCATCAATATTCTCTACATCATCCTCATGCTTCATGGCCAAAGAAACTAAGGTACAATATGATGATAGTGATGATGATAGTGAGATGGAATATGCTCACAATAGTGATAATGATGATGATGATGATGAACCTTCTAAGGAACAATTATATGACTTGATGCAAGAGACTAGAGACATAGCTATTGCCAAGGAAAAAGAGTGTAAGAAGCTTTCAATGAAAGTAGCAATACTTGAGAAAGTTCTTAGTGAGCTTAAAACCACTCATGAGAGTCTAGTGGAAGACCATGAGAAACTTGGTGATGCTCATTCTAAGCTTGAAAAGGCTCACTCATTGCTTCTTGAGCAACAAGCAAAGAAAGTGGTGGTTGCATCTTATGATATAGGTGTTACTTGTGACATCATTGAGGATTCATTTTATCAACCCATCATCATATCAAATGCTAACCCTTCTTGTAGCTCTTCATCCACCACTACCAACTCTATCTCTACTAGTAGT
The DNA here is from genome assembly GCA_018135685.1 of Themeda triandra. Taxonomy (NCBI): domain Eukaryota; kingdom Viridiplantae; phylum Streptophyta; class Magnoliopsida; order Poales; family Poaceae; genus Themeda; species Themeda triandra. The sequence goes on from JAENPR010000402.1 coordinate 288,311, forward strand.
GATGGTTTCACATGTGATGCCTCACTAATGGTTGAGAATGAGACCCTCAAGAAAGAGGTGGATGAGCTCAATCACGCCCTAGGCAAGGCCTATGGCGGTGAGACCCGCTTGCTTAAGTGCTTGGGTAGCCAAAGGTTCTCTCTTAATAAAGAGGGATTGGGCTATATCCCCAAGAAAGGCAAGTCGGCCTTTGCAACTCCAAAGCCTAGCTTTGTGAAGAGCAATGATCGGTATTGCTATAGATGCAAGCAAGTTGGGCACCTAGAGCAAAGTTGCAACAAGAAGAAAGAGAACAAGAAGTTTGTTAATGCTATATCTTTTGATTCTTGTTATGTGCTTACTAAGGGTGAGAAGGGTGTGAAAGCTAAGTTTGTTGGTACTCCCATTGTTGGCTCAAAGAAGAAGGCTATTTGGGTGCCAAAGAGCTTAGTCACTAACCTACAAGGACCCAAGCAAGTGTGGGTACCTAAGCTTCATTGATTTTCTTGTAGGTCAATTATAAAGCCCGGAGGAAGGCATTGGATTATTGATAGTGGGTGCTCTCAACACATGACCGGCACATCTAGAATGTTTGACTCAATCAAAGATAATGATAGTGGTGTTGATTCAATTACTTTTGGCAATAACAAGAAAGGCAAGGTTTTTGGATTGGGCAAAATTGCAATATCAAATGACATGAGCATCTCTAATGTGTTGCTAGTTGAAAGCTTGGATTTCAATCTTCTATCCGTGGCACAAATTTGTGATCTAGGCTACAAGTGTATCTTTGGGGCAAATGATGTTGAAGTTGTTAGTGTGGATGATTCCAACTTGATATTCAAGGGTTTTAGATATGAGAATCTCTATCTAGTTGACTTCAATACTAGTGAAGCATCTTTGACCACCTGTTTAATCTCCAAATCAAGCATGGGTTGGCTTTGGCATAGAAGGCTTGGACATGTTGGCATGAAACAATTGAAAAAGCTTGTGACTCACAAACTTGTTGATGGTTTGAAAGATGTTGAATTTGAAAAGAACAAGCTTTGTAGTGCATGTCAAGCCGGGAAGCAAGTTGGATGCTCTCATCCAAAGAAGAGTACAATGAGCACATGCAAGGCATTTGAATTGTTGCACATGGATTTATTTGGTCCAACTACATACACAAGCATTGGTGGTAACAAGTATGGATTTGTCATAGTGGATGACTTCACAAGATTCACATGGGTATTCTTTCTTAGTGACAAGAGTGAAGTATTTGACACCTTCAAGACCTTTCTCACTAGAGTTCACAATGAGTTTGACATGAGAATCAAGAAAGTGAGAAGTGACAATGGAAGTGAGTTCAAAAATACAAGAATGGAAGAACTTTGTGATCACTATGGCATTGGACATCAATTTTCGGCCAAATATACTCCACAATCAAATGGCCTAGTAGAGAGAAAGAATAGAACATTGCTTGATATGGCTAGATCAATGCTTCATGAGTATAATGTTAGTCAATCTTTTTGGGATGAAGCAATCAATACGGCTTGCTACTACATCAATAGGCTCTATTGTCATCCTTTGCTTGAAAAGACTCCATATGAGCTATTACATGGAAGAAAGCCCAACATTGCATATTTTAGAGTGTTTGGTTGCAAATGCTATATCTTGAGGAAGGGCTCTAGATTGGGAAAGTTTGACAAAAGATGTGATGAAGGGTTTCTACTTGGATATTCAACTACAAGCAAAGCATATAGAGTATGGAACAACTCTAGTGGCATTCTTGAGGAAGTTCATGATGTGCAATTTGATGAAACCAATGGGTCACAAGATGAAGAAGAAAATCTAAATGATGTTGGTGGACCTAGGTTGGTGGAAGCAATGAAGAATATGGACATTGGGGACATTAGAGCAAAGCAAGTGGTTGACATACATGATGATAAAGAACAAGTGCTCATCTCTCCAATGAAAGAAACTAGTGGCTCTCATTTGCATGATCAAAGTGCTAGTTCATCTCATGAAGATAAATCAAATGACCAACCTAGCTCAAGCAATCAAGTACAAGTGCTCCAACCTCAACATATTGCAAGAGATCATCCAATGGATATGATTATTGGTGACATAAGAAGTGGTGTGCAAACAAGATCAAGAGTGGCTAACTTTTGTGAGCATTTCTCATTTGTCTCATCCATTGAACCAACCAAGATTGATGTAGCTTTGAATGATGAGGATTGGGTTAATGCTATGCATGAAGAGCTCAACAATTTCACTAGAAATGAAGTTTGGGAATTAGTAGAAAGGCCAAAAGACCACAATGTGATTGGAACCAAATGGGTGTTTAAAAACAAGCAAGATGAAGATGGCATTGTTGTGAGAAACAAAGCAAGACTAGTTGCTCAAGGTTATTCTCAAGTAGAGGGTCTTGATTTTGGTGAAACATATGCACCGGTTGCTAGATTGGAGGCAATTAGAATCTTATTAGCCTATGCTTGTGCCCACAACATCAAGTTATATCAAATGGATGTGAAGAGTGCATTTCTCAATGGCTATATAAATGAGCTAGTGTATGTTGAACAACCACCCGGTTTTGAAGATGACAAGAAACCCGACCATGTATACAAGTTGAAGAAGGCTTTATATGGTTTGAAGCAAGCACCTAGAGCATGGTATGAGAGGTTAAGAGATTTCTTACTCTCCAAAGGGTTCAAAATGGGCAAGGTTGATACTACTCTCTTCACTAAAAGGATTGACAATGACTTATTTGTGATGCAAATATATGTGGATGATATCATATTTGGGTCAACCAACCAAGCCTATTGTGAGGAGTTTGGAGAAATGATGGCAAAAGAGTTTGAAATGTCCATGATTGGTGAACTTAGCTACTTTCTTGGTCTCCAAATCAAACAATTGAAGAATGGCACTTTTGTGAGTCAAGGAAAGTACATAAGGGACATGTTGAAGAAGTTTGGAATGCAAGATGCAAAGCCAATTACTACTCCTATGGGCACTAATGGTACTCTTGATAGTGATACTAGTGGCAACATGGTGGATCAAAAGTTGTATCGTTCTATAATTGGAAGCCTACTCTATGTGACCGCATCAAGACCGGATGTCATGTTTAGTGTATGCATGTGTGCAAGATATCAATCCTCACCTAGAGAGAGTCATCTCACCGCAACTAAAAGAATATTGAGGTACATGAAGCATACAAAAGATGTTGGACTTTGGTATCCCAAGGGGCCAAATTTTGAATTGATTGGTTATTCGGACTCCGATTATGGGGGATGCAAGATAAATAGAAAGAGCACTAGTGGCACTTGTCAACTACTTGGAAGATCACTTGTGTCATGGTCATCTAAGAAACAAAACACCGTAGCAATCTCTACCGAAGCCGAATATATTAGTGCCGGTAGTTGTTGTGCTCAATTGCTATGGATGAAATCCACTTTGAAGGACTATGGTCTCAATTTCAAGAATGTGCCATTGCTATGTGACAATGAGAGTGCTATCAAGATGACAAACAACCCGGTTCAACATGGAAGAACAAAGCACATTGACATTAGGCATCATTTTATTAGAGATCATCAACAAAAGGGTGATATTGCTATTGAGAGTGTTGGCACCGATGATCAACTTGCCGATATATTCACTAAGCCACTTGATGAGACAAGGTTTTGCAAGCTAAGGAATGAGTTGAACATTCTTGATTTCTCAAACATGAGTTGAATGCACCCCATATATATATGACATGCCTCTCCTTCGACAAAGCAAAGGTAACATTATATGACATGTCATTCATACTATGCTAAGGACTTGTTAGTGCATCTAGACATACAAGTTGCATTTGGGGCATTCATGATAAATCAAAAGAATTTGATGTATATATGGCACCACTATTGCTTCTATGTTTGTTTTGATCTAGTGGTGGCATATGACATGTTTGTGAGCTTGCAATCCTAGTGTTGAATCTAGAAAATTTGCTATAAGTGTTTAATTCAACATAGGCAAGATAACCCTTTCTATGAGGTGTGAAGAAGCTTGTCTTTGGTTCAAACCGAATTAAATATCTTTGGCAAGTGATCTAGATTGAACCACAATTTGACCATATCTTTTTAGAAATAGATGACAAAGGGGGAGAGATGAGTCACAAAGATAATGTTGGGGAGAGATTTGAGAAAGGAAAGGGGTCAATAAATTTTTTTTAAGCACACAAGTAGGGGGAGCAAGCTCATGAACAATGTGTTGCATTTGTATGTGCATTAACATATGACTTGCTCTTTGCACATGTATTCAAATTCTATATATATGCTTGTGTGGTGTATGCTAGTATATAATTTTTATGGTGATTGAAATACTAGCATGCATAGGTTGGTAACTAGACTTTTATGCTTTCAAGTAAATCAAGTGCTCTATTTCTTATAATGTTGATCTCATGAGGTACTTGAGTTTTTGATGTATGTCTAGTTATCCATGGTGCTAAAGATGGTATATTGGCAACTCCGATGGTAACACGCTTCAAAGGTCCATTCTATATACTTTAGCATCATTTGATAGTAGTAGCTCACCCAAAACTCCATTTCATGCATATGTGAACAATTGAACCAAACTCATATATCACATATGTGGGGAGCTAGTACTATCAAAACCGAATTTGAAATGCTTGTCCAACTCTTTTTCATGATCTAAATGCATGGGCAAACATTTCAAGTTCACAATTTAATTTCTTTTCATATCTTTGTGAAGGTTGTCATCAATTACCAAAAAGGGGAGATTGAAAGCTCTAGTTTGGTTTTTGGTAATTGATGAAACCTAGTGTACTAACCTTTGTCATGAAGTGTTGTGATATGAGCAAGGTGGTACACACCAAGTGATGGAGCCAATGGACCAAGGTGGATAGTGATGGTCCCAATGATGGTCAAGTGCTCATCCTTGGAATGGAAATGGAGAAAAGGGAAAATTGGCTCAAGGCAAAGGTATTTTTCCATAGGGCCATTTTCGGTTTGCACTCAAGACACCTAGAGGGTGTGAGTGATTTAGGTTTGATAACCGTACTATTAAGAGGGGAATAACATAATTGCTCACTCATCTAGTGCCACTAAAATGAATTGCTGTTTGCATATACATGGGGTTAGTGACTTGATGAGTTGGTTGATTTTTCCTAAGAAAATGCTTGGAGAATTGCTATCTCAAGAGTTTTGGATGTTTGGCATCATATGGATGAGATAGCATCTCAATTGGAATGAGTATTTATGGTGAGTTTGGTGAAAATTTGAGCTGCTGACCGGAATTTCCAATTCACTGGGTTAAATTTCCGGCCAGGAGCTTGTTGGATTCCCATCTAACCGAGAGGGCTCTACCGGAAATGTTTGCATTCGAGCCGGAATTTCCGACCTCGTCGGCCTTGCCCGGCCGGCGGTGGGCCGCCGCGCTCGTCGCGCGCTCGTGGGCCGTCGCTGGCTTTTGCCTGCCGGGCCAAGCCGCGCCGCCGCCCGCTCCCGGGCCGCGCGTGGAGGCTCGGGCTTGGCGCTCCGCGGGCCGCGCCGCACCGGGCCGCCGCCTTGCGCCGCGCCCGGGCCGCCGCCCGTCGGGCCTTGCCGCTCCGCTGGGCCGGCCCGCCGCTTTGCTAGGCCACAAGCGAAGTTTGCCGCTGTGCCGCCGCCTCGCCTTGTGCGCCTTGGGCTTCTTTGTGGCTGATTTGGGCTGCCCTTGTATTTATCTACCCGCCTACGTTCCTTGCCGGTTCGATCGAAGACGAAGAGCGCGGTTTGCCGAGAAGAGAGGATCGAGACAGAGCAGCTCCGGCTTTCCTGCCCGTTGGCGGCAGAGGCGAGCGTGAGGGAGGAGCCAGGCTCCGCCGGCTAGCCGTTGGGCACCGCCGGTCCCTTGCTGCGTCGTTGCCGTGAGATAAAATCTTGTGAGCCTCCTCCCCTCTCTCGCTCTTGGCCATTTGAAAAGAAAGCTCCTTCTCTCTTGCTCTCTCTCAAACCCTAGAACAAGGAAAAAGAGCTCCAATCCTCCATTCCTTGACTCCATTGATTTGAGCTTCAATCAAGTGAGGGATAGTGTTCTAGAGATCGATTTGAGAGCTCCAAGAGGATCCCCATCTCCTCTCCATTCCCATGGTTGGTGCTTGTTCATGAGAGGAGATTGGGAACCCTAGTGTGCATTGCATTTGTGATTCAATTTCTTGGCACTAGGTGGTGATTGCAATTGTGGTATTCTTGTTACTCTTGGTGATTGCCGTCACCTAGACGGTTGGCGTTGGATTGATTGGTGAGGGGATTTGGTGATTGTGTCCGCCCCCAATCAAGGTGAATTTGTGAGGGGTTGTTGTGGTTCCCGCGGAGTGCCTAATTCCAACTCTAGTGGATTGCTCGTGTCATTGAGTTACCGCACTTGTGTGTGGGTTCTTGCGGTGCCTTGCGGGGTGTTGGCTTGAGGGCCACAACCGAGGAACCACCAAGGTGTTGGTCGACACAACGGGGACTAGCTTGCCGGCAAGCAAGTGAACCTCGGGAGAAAAATCAATTGTGTCATCTCTTGTCTCTAGGTGCATTGGATTGATTGATATATATATTGTTGGGATTATTTTTTGGTGATTGGCAACATCCTCTACTCTTCACCGTTGGTATAAAAGTCATTTTCCCCTCTCTTTCATACTTGCAATATATCTTGTGGTAGAGTAGCAAGTAGAGTAAATTAGAGTAATTTGTTTTTCTTGCTAGCCCTCCTTTTAGTTAGAGTAAAGACATAGTTTTTGTGTGCTATAGAGACTATAATTATTAGAATTGCAATAGTTGGCTTGCCTAACAATTAGAGCTAGAGCAAACCGCTTTTATCGCCATTTGTGTTACTAATATTTTGCTCTAGTGTCTTGAAGATTTTTTTAAATAGGCTATTCACCCCCTCTAGCCATACTAGGACCTTTCAACGGTTAGCGAAACACTCCTTCTTTTGTTTCCTTGATGGGTATTCAGGATATCATCAGATTCCCATCCATCCGGATGATCAAAGCAAAACGACCTTCACATGCCCCTACGGAACGTACGTGTACCGTAGGATGTCGTTCGGGTTGTGTAATGCACCCGCGTCATTTCAACGGTGCATGATGTCTATTTTTTTCGGACATGATCGAAGAAATCATGGAAGTTTTCATGGACGATTTCACCGTCTATGGGAAAACTTTTGATCATTGTCTGAACAACTTAGACAGGGTCTTGCAAAGGTGTCAGGACAAAGATTTGGTACTTAATTGGGAAAAGTGCCATTTCATGGTTCGAGAGGGCATTGTCCTGGGGCACTTAGTGTCCGAGAGGGGAATCGAGGTAGATAAGGCTAAAATAAAGGTTATCGAGCAACTACCTCCCCCGGTAAACGTAAAGGGAATCCGTAGCTTCTTAGGTCATGCGGGGTTCTATAGAAGATTCATCAAGGATTTTTCACAAATCTCTAGACCCCTCACGAACCTATTAGCTAAAGATGCTCCTTTTGAGTTTACCGATGAGTGCTCGAAAGCATTTAACACTCTCAAGCAAGCACTCATCTCTGCACCTATCATCCAACCTCCCGATTGGTCTCTACATTTTGAGATCATGTGTGATGCAAGCGATTATCTTTGTTGGTGCGGTCTTGGGCCAAACCAAAGATAAAAAGCATCACGCGATAGCTTATGCCGCAAGACTCTAACAGAGCTCACTCAATTATGCCACAACGTAAAAGAGCTTCTTGCCGTAGTATTCGCTATCGACAAATTTCAGTCTTACTTAGTGGGCGCGAAAGTGATCATTTACACGATCACGCCGCCTTGAAATTCTTGCTCACTAAGAAAGACGCGAAACCACGCTTGATCCGCTCGGATTCTTTTGCTCCAAGAATTTGATCTAGAAATAAAAGATAAGAAAGGAGTAGAGAATACCGTAGCAGATCATTTGTCGCGTTTGCAAGTCACTAACATGCAGGATCTCGCCCATCAATGACTTCCTTCGTGACGACATGCTATTGGCGTTGACGGACTCCAACCCCGGTATGCAAACATTGTGAATTACATGGTTGCGGGACATGTACCACCCGGAGAAAACAGGAAAAAGCCGGAGGTTGAGAGCCGTCGTCATCCGTGGGATGACCCGCACTGCACGAGTGTGCTCGATGGCATACTAAGAAGATGTGTGCCGACAGCAATGAAGGGATGCGAGATCATTGAAAGTCGTCACTCGGCACCATACGGAGGCCACTATGGAGTATTCCGCACTCAAGCAAAAATCGCGGTGCGGATTCTTCCGCCAACGATGTATGCTGACACCAAAGAATTCATTCGGAGGTGTCAGAAGTGCCAGTTCCAAGGTGGCATCACAGCTCGCAACGCAATGCCCCTCCACTTCAACCTTCAAATAGAAATATTTGATGTGTGGGGCATTGACTTCATGGGGCCCTTCCAGAAGTCCCAAGACTGCGAGTACATTCTTGTTGCTGTCGACTATGTCTCCAAATGGGTGGAGGCCATGCCATGCCGAGCAGCTGACGCCAAACATGGCCGAAGGATGTTCCACGAAATAATCTTCCCTCGCTTTGGCACACCACGCATGGTGATAAGCGATGGAGGATCACATTTCGTTGATCGAACCTTCAGAGCATTCTTGAGGGAGCTTGGGGCCAAGCACAACATCGCCACGCCATACCACCCACAAACCAGTGGCCAAGCTGAGACCTCAAACAAGCAGATCAAGAACATCCTACAGAAGACGGTCAATGACATGGGAAAAGGATGGAAAAGTAAGCTTCCTGATGCACTCTGGGCATACAGGACTGCTTACAAAACCCCCATTGGCATGTCACCATTCCAGCTTGTGTATGGAAAAAGCTGCCATTTGCCAGTAGAACTCGAACATCGAGCCTACTAGGCAATTAAGAGCTGGAACATGGACCTCAAGCTAGCCGGAAGAAACCGCCAGAGATAGATCTCTGAGCTTGAGGAATGGCGAGAGAAGGCGTACCACAGTGCCAAGCTCTACAAAGAGCGAACAAAGAGGTGGCACGACAACCGGATAAAGCCCAAGGAGTTTCGGCAGGGCGACAAGGTCCTACTATTCAACTCCAAGGTGAAATTATTTGGTGAAGGAAAGCTTAGAAGCAAATGGAAGGGGCCATATACCATCGTCGACACTTCGTTTCATGGCGCAATCACGATCCAGGACGACAACGGTAACATCTCCAAGGTAAATGGTCACCGCTTAGAGCCTTTCCTTGAGCCTTCTTTACGCACAAAGTTAAACCAAGAAATTGATATAATAGATTTAGTCATGCCGGATAATTTTTAATTTGATTTAGGGCATGACTTTAATTTATTCTATCTTTCTTGTGTTCATGAAAAAAATTATTTATTTTATATATATATATATTGTGTCTTGTCTCCACTTGTTTTTATGTGCATATAAGAAAAAGACAGGTACAAAAACAAGTGTGGGAGGCACCACGCTCCTTGGTGCACAACAATATTCGACACGGCAAAAACATAAGTTTGTGCTCTCACTCCCTGCTAATCCTCTTTACACTGAAAATAAAATTTATAAAGCTAAAAATTTTGCAAACTCCATCTCCTATTTTCACCAATCGAGAACGAGTTGCATACTTTTTATTCCTTGCTTATCTTGATTATGTGAACAACTTGTGCCATAGGGACCCCATGTTTTATCTAAGTTATTGGCAGGTGAGATATAGTAGAATGATATGATGCTTACCAACTCGTGCAATGGACTTGGGTATTTTTATGCAAAAATTCAAAAACTTTTTAGCAAATGCTCCTCATGTGATAAGTGCTATGTCCTACCAGAGCCAAATATCTACGCTTACGCTTACGCAAAACCTGTTTTAGCCACTTTTAGCGATGTCAAGTTTTGAGATTCTTGCTAGAGATGGCCTTATCCCCAAGATCATTGCATTCACCCACCAAATAAATATGCCGACTCTCACATTGAGAGCCGCGCATAGCATTCGCTCGCCAAATAAATATGCCGACTCTCACAGTGAAAGTCGCGCACTCATTTCATCCACCATTCCACCAAAAATGCTCAAATTCTTACACCGAGAATTGAGCACATATATTCCACGTTTTTCTCCCTCTTCCACCAAAATACTCCTGTCACAAATCATGCATCTCTCTCATTCATTCAAGAAAGGTATGGACTGTTATTAGAAAATTCCTACGAAAAAGAAGCATAGTTCGTGAATAAGAAAGAGTTCTTTTTCTCCAAGGTCTTGAGTTAGAAAAGAAAAAAAAAAGAGAAAAAGAGAAAAAAAAAAGAGAGAAGAAAGAAAGAAAAAAAAAAAGAAAAGAGAGAGCAAAGAGAAAAAAAGGGGGAAATAACGCCAGTCTTAGAATTGTTCTTCAAAGTCCATACCTTCTTGCATTCTCATTCATCAAGAGAGAAACATGATCAGGAGTCCACAAATATTTTCTACACTTGCACTTGCACTTGCATCATCTAGGGATATGGCCTTCTCTTCATGACATCCAGCTGGCTTGACATTGGAACAATACCCAAAACTCCACATATCAGCCTGTAGTGGTAGGATGATCAAGAACACCTGGATAGAACTAGCCACCTGAAAAAGAGCGACTTGAGAGTATCACATGAGGAGCTAAGGCTAACTTTTGCAAAAATTCTAAAACCCCGAGTCTCAAAGCATGGGTAGTGTGAGTTGACTTGATTTCAAGCTATTCCTCCTTTAATAGCAGTAAGATAACTTGGTAGCCACCATGAATGTTCACAAATGCAGGAAGAAGCTCGGAATAATCAGATGCGGGTCAACTCTTGGGAGAATACAACCACCTAGTTCTTCATCCTTTACTCGAGGACGAGCAAAGAGCTAAGTGTGGGGGAGTTGTTGGCGGTCCTTAACTCAATTCTAACCCCGCCAACTTTAGTCTAGACAACACCAATTTTCACCTAGAATAGGGCTCTACTCTAACTATTTCCACAGTGTGGTGCAAATTCCTTGTTTTGCAGGACATACCTGAATTGCACATAAAATGAGCCAAGACATGAGGAAAAACTATGATATGAGAAGGTGGCCCACTTACCATAATATCTGGGCCATGAACATGGTCCAAAATGCCAAGCATGGACCCGAGAGGTGGAAGCCCAAAACCTAGACCAACTCTATCTTGGGCTGCAGGACCATGTCTCACTAATTTGGGCGCCACGGATGCATCCAGACTCCGATTTGGGCAAATGACCAGCCAATTCGAAGCCAGCTGAAAGGCCCACACACTAGTGGCAAAAGCAGAAGCCTAGCGGGCCCACAATGGGCGCGGGCGCGCTCAAGGCGTGGCCGCGCCTGTCCTGGCGCCAAACGGGCCCAAACTTGGTCGGTCGGTCCGTGACGACGCGCTGAGGTCGGTTTCGGTGGTGATTCCTACATGGAAGGTCTGAAACCGCCTCTTTGAGGTCAGTTTGGTCCCTTCCATGTAGGGATGACTCTTTTCCAAAGAGCCCCCTCCACCTCACCTATAAAAGGAGGCCATTCCCCCTCCTCTCAAGACATTCCACACAATGTAGACATAGAAACAATTCACTATTTATTTTAGTTCTCACTCTTCACCACACCTCCACTCCACAAGTGTACAATAGAGAGAGTAGAGCCACTCTACCTAGCCTAGCTAGAATAGAAGTAAGGAGTGAGAGAGGAGCAAGAGTAGAGCATCTCTCCAAGAGAGCTCTCGGGAAGCTAGTCTTCCACGGGGCGGAGTGCCGGACTTGTCGGCTCCCTCCTCGCTTGTACCTCTACGGCGTCTTGCTACTTGAAGTAAGACATCGTGTTTATCTTTCGGTAATACCTTTGAGTAAGTTATTCTTGCTTGTTATCTTCTTACGGGTTCGTCGTTCGTCCCCGTGACGGAAGCTCTAGTAAGAGGACCCCTGATAGAGACGGGAGTTCCTGGCCACCGCTAGAGTTGTAGCAACTGGCATAGACGTGGTGTCTAGGCTAGGACCTACCTTCGTTTGCCTCGTAGTCCACGGTTGAGGTGGTAGGCGGAGTGGTGACAGCCCCGTCCGTCCCTTGTAATCCCCCACGTCCGGCTACGGCGTAGAGCTGAGCCGGCATCACTTGGCGGACTGTGCGATCCCGTGCCCGAAGTAAGAAGTATAACAACGAGTTTAACCATCTCTTAGGCCCATTACCCTAGAAAACCTCATTACCTAAGCTATCCTACTCCATCTCTGGGCAACCTCTGTTTAGAATTAACTCACAAGCCGTTCTTCATGAAAGAAATACAATACCTGATTATTCACCGGGTGAAGTGCTATAACGGTGATTTCCGTGCGCTTGCGGATTTGGCTGCATACGCTAAGAAACGCCAACAATGGGTAACAACAATTTGCGCTCAAGTATGTCACTCAACTTTTTTTACCTGCATCTCACTTAACCATCATTTCTGTACTCAAGGAAATATTATCATGCATGTTGATCAAGGATACCCAAAAAGACCTTGGCAACATATAAGGGTGAAAGGTACCATGTGACATGTGTCAAAGCGGTCATGGTCCAAGTGGTGAACAAGAACTCTTTAACCATTTGCATTCAAGTATCCAATATGTGGTGGAGAGATTCGGTGTGTTAGAAACTAAAATAGAGAGCCATCTCAAAATGCTAGAGTTACCGATTGACAAAAAAAAAAGAAATGATTGTTGTTGCGACCATGTGCCTGCATAACTTTATTCGAAAGAACCATTTTGAAGATAAACATTTTAGTAAAGGAATCCCTGATTGCCCACTATACCTCACAGGTATATAGAAAGTATATTCCTTCACAAAAATACATGGAACATGGATAAAATCCATGATGACCTCGCAAAGGAAATCTATCTTTCTAGATCATTATGAACATGATTGTTTGTATAGTAGCATGATATGTGATGTTGACATACCTACATTTGTTAAAGGATCGTCTACACAACTCGCCTTCATCCTCCAGGAGCCGATCCAGATCCGCCCGGCCCCCTCCCTCCCTCCTCCGGCGAGCTCGTCGGAGCAGGCTGAGAGAGGCCTCCCTTTCTAGTATTAGTAGATAGTAGCTAGTGTATTTCAGTGCCTCTGAGTGCCGTCATGGCTGCCTCCCTTCGTGGAGAAGAGTTTTGCCTTGTTCCCGTCGTCGCCGTCGCCGTGGCCGTCCTCATCCACGCCGCCGCCGATGTCTAGTCCAAGGTTAGTCTAAATAAAATAAAATTGCCCTTCTCTCCAGACCTCTTCCTCTGCATCCCTCTTCCCACCTCCATACATCATCGCCGAGGTCTGCCTCCGCCCGATTCATCTCCATCGACGTATGCTCCCATCTCCATCCAGCAGCGTTCGGTCCTGGTACTCCTTTCTTCACATAGGCAGCTCCTCCTCTGGTGCTGGTTCGTCGACTCCGCCTCCACGTGGATTCCTAGTATGAGCTCCTTCAAAACTCTGACGAGGAATTCAACAGTACTTCGGTCATCGACGCGTTTCTCTATCGATGGCTCGACCAGCCCACCTTAAACCGCCCAGGTGCATACATCCTCAATGTCCCTGCGGCCCTCCGCTGGTGGAATCGTCTTCCCCATCGTCGTCGACATAGCTGCCTCCTTATCCTATTGCAGGAGTATGATGTAATTTGGTCTTCTACCAAGAGCCTTCATGTAAAATAGCTGCTGGAATAATATAATATATTTGGTTGTTGTAAAAAAATAGGATCGTGACTATGCAACAGAAAGAACGCACTAATATTTGTTGCTGTTAATTATTTATACTATTTTTCATTTTCATTTTTAATTCATATGCACTCAAATGTAAAACAACGTACGACTCTATGGAGGTGCTTGGCACTGCTCTCTCATTTTTCCAGCCCTATTTCATGAACTCCACCATGGATCAGCTCAACCATAAAGTTTATAGAGCAGATGATAGTGTTTGGCATATAATATAGTTAAAATAATTATCAGACACATTTACCTTATTTAAATAATCTAATCTGATAAAAAGGATGACTAGATCAGTAACGGAATGATTTAGCATCACGGAAATGGATGCTGCTTCAGGAGCACCACGTGGCCATGCACTGTGCAGCGGCAGGAGAGCTAACAAGACGTGGAGTGGCAAAAATGGATAATTATCTCTGAACTCTATGTAGGAGTATAAAACTTCAAAAACTGAAGTATCCCTTGAGGTACTCCAGAAAAAATGTGGAGTTGGCCTGTAGCTTCACCTTTTTTTTTTTTGAGTGGAGTGTGTTTGGCAATGCAAAGCTGTAGTGGAGTTAGAAAAATAAAAGCAGAATATGTTAGAATAAGCTAGTTAGATAGACATAGACACCTTGTACAACTGTCCCCTCTTGGCATGCATGACAAAATAGGTGAAGTCTTTTTTTCCAAACAATTTGTCAAAACAACTTCAACTTCACTAATGAAGCCATTCGTATTCGTGAAGTTGAAACAACAAAAATAAATTCACTAGTGAAGATGAAATGCTAAACAGGACCTAAATATATTATATAAAAAACTCTCTTTGTTTCAAATTATAGTCGTTGTAGATTTTTTTTAATATATAGCCTTATTATATATTTATAAATAGCTTGTATCATTTTGTAAGGGAAAATAGCCTATTTCTACTTGCATAGAAAGATCATATCTAGTTGCATACTTTACATAGAAATATCATTGTACCTCGAGAAGCAAAACAACAGGACAATATGTATTTTTTTTTACGCAAAAGACCGTGGGAGAGATCCCCATGGTACCAAAACTTTTTATAAATAGAGGATGAAACAGAGTACAGAGTAGGAAGGGAGGGGTTGGAGTTACCATAGGAGGGAGGAAACCAACTACAAGACTAGATGAGGATGAGGTAGAAGAAGAAAACTAAAGGGTTACAAGGAAAATTACAAGGCATCAAGCCAAAGCAACACCGCTGATCTATCCTCTTCTTTGATGCAAAGAGACCGCAGAGTGGCCTCATCCTTGAAGTTATGCAGCAAAACAAGCTGACATAGTTTGAGTGGAGACCTTTTTTTTTTCTAGGTGAGAGTAGAGACTTTGCTGTCTATTTTCTTTTATTTTCACTTATCTCTACCTATCGAATCTCGGGTTCAAGCTCGGGCATCCCATTAAGCCACGCCACCCGTTAGCCCAATAACTGTAGGATCCCACAAAAGTGCGATATAGACCGTCGGATCGTGGGCGCGGTGGATCTCTCACCCGTTGTTGGCGCTCCTCATTGCATGCTTTTTACCGCCAACTTACAAATAAAATGTTTACCAAAACTTAGATATAGGGCTTACGACTAACCGATTTCACGAGTTTTGGTGTCTCACTTGTTTTGCAGAGCTTATGTGAAAATACACTAAAAATATGACATGGCTCGAGCAAAACAGAGGAGTTAGGAAAGAGGGGCCCAGCTGCCAGACAAAGCAGAGCCCAGACGCAAGGAGAGTAAAGCAAAACTACACCAAATTGAGCCCAACTCCTCAAATCCCCAACATGGGCCAACTCGGGAGGCCGAGAGGAGCACGTCTACCAAAATTGGGCCGGTTGGCGCCGGACCAGTGCGGGCGCGCCCTGCGCGCGCGTGCCCGGGCCGGGCCCCGCTCCGGCCCAATTTTGTCCCGTGGCTCCAGCCGACAGCCCAAACGTCAAGGCGGTGGTGATTCCGTACATGGAAAGTGGGAAACCGCCTCTTTGAGGTCGGTTTGGTCCCTTCCATGTAGGGATGGCTCTTTTCCAAAGAGCCCCCTCCACCTCACCTATAAAAGGAGGGCCATTCCCCTCCTAAACACACACCACAAGGAAGAGCTCCACTTCATATTTCCAAGATGTAGTAGTAGTGCTAGCCTAGTTGGGAGTGAGGAGAGAGTTCAAGTTCCGGAGTAGTCCTCGAGTTCCGGCACTTCTTGTATCGGTCCTCTCGCAAGGCTCAAGTGTTTTCTTATATTTATCTTCTTTACATTACTGAACTATTCATTTGGTTATCTTGTCATGCCTTAGTTTTTTAGCTAATCTTGGTTAGTGTAGTGATTATACCTTGGCATGGGTTCTCTAGTCTACCGATTGCTCTAGTTATAGATCGTGACTAGAGTACGTAACCGCTAGTGCAGGCGTGGTGTCTGGGCTAGCGAGTTACCGGAGAATGCGCCCGGCCCACGGATAGTTGTGGTAGCCCGGGGGGGGTGACTCCAGCCCACTGTGCCTTTGTATTCCACCACGTTCGGCCGGTGTTTTCGTAGAGCTTTTGGCGGCTCGACCCGGTTAACCCTTCCCAGTCTCTTCGAGAACCGGAAAGGTACATTTGCTCCGAAGTGTCTCGGTATAACCGCTATGTTGACCTCCGCTTAGCTATCCCTTTGGTATAGACTAGAATAGAACCACAAGAATGGAGAAGAAAATAGGAATCTTGGCATCTCCCGTAGACCTCCCAAACTTAGTTAGTCTCTTTCTCGCTATCTTTTTAGGGTTCTCCGTGTGTCACTTATCAAAAACCCCGATCATATCTTTTACCCCCTCATTAGCCTAATTGGTATATTAGTTAGCAGATGCATAATGGTTAATTATCAACTTCTTTACCCTTTGCTTCCCCGAGGATAAATACAATACCCCTGGAATACTCTTGGGTGAAAACTACAACGGTATCCGTGCAGGCCTTGCGATTTCACTGTTGTGAACTTATACCAATTGGCTTTCTGATGCCGTTACCTGGATGGACTTAAAACCTCCATACTTGGTAGCGACACTAAGAAACGCCAACACCCATTAAGCTGTGAAACCGGATGGTCGCGAATCTCGCAAACCCGCTCGCGAATCCTCCCGTACGCTCCGCCGCCGCCGCACCTGCCTCCCGGCGCGGGCGTGGTGCGCCGCGGCGTTCCCGGCTATCCCGGCACGTCTGGAGATGCGGGCATGGCGACTCCGGCTACCCCGGAGCTAGCGGCGGGCGCAGGCACGATGGCTGCGACCACCCCGGCCAGGCGTGGGACTCCTCCCCCTGCAGCAGCGCCGCCGCCAGCCAGCTGCACCGCGTCCGCTCAGCCTCGTCCTCGGCGCGACCGACGCGAGCTGCCACAGCTGCAATTGTTGGCCGGGACGAGGAGCATGCGCCAACCAGCCACGCCGCCCGCCGGCTTCTTCACTTGGTACGCCACACATCCGCGCTAATGTTCTGTTGCAACGCGCACCCCCGTGTGACCTGCCACCGCGCATAGCCTCCGTGTAAAAATTCAGCTGCTGCAATGTCTTCTCTCCTCCTTTCGGTGCCGATGGCTCTTGGTTGCATTGGGAGGACCTGCTGGATTGAAGTCGGAGCAGCCGACGACGTCCAGCAGCTGTTTGACGAAATGACTCCGAGACAAGCCACTCACCGAACCAGCACTAGGCTCAGATGTCCTCTGCATGTCTTGCTTGTGAGTTGTGGCCTCAATTTGAAATTTTCTATCTGGATTTGTTACCTAATCTAATTTTAACGTAGGCCTTGAAGCCAGCATCACCACATAAACAACTTCTCAAACTCAACCAAATCGAAGATGCAAAGAAGATCGCCTTGACACACTGGCAGCGTCGGTAGCAGCGCAGTACCAATTACCAAACCCCATCCAAATCTTCGCAGCGCTTTCTGTGTTTTAACTAAATAAGGTGCTGGAGAAGGAGCATAAGCTTTGTTGCTAAGAACAAGGTCAGCTACGTACCTGTTCTAGACTGCACCCATTTATTTATTTATGAATATATGGGTGTTCTATCAAGTTCTATTCTATTAAAAGAAATTTATTTCCTTTTATAGGGCTCACCTGTTCCAAAAGTTAGATTTGCTAAATTAAATGTTTCTTCATCGTATCTTTACAGCACTCCAATTATCATACATAATCATGCATTGTTTGTTTCCATGCAGGCT
Source organism: Themeda triandra (assembly GCA_018135685.1). Lineage (NCBI taxonomy): Eukaryota > Viridiplantae > Streptophyta > Magnoliopsida > Poales > Poaceae > Themeda > Themeda triandra. The sequence continues at coordinate 306,167 of JAENPR010000402.1, forward strand.
CTTGAAATGAATTAAACTCTGCTTGCAGATATTTGGGAGTGCAAGCATGTTACATTTCATAGAGAAATGCCATGCAACTTTTTCCCTTAGTGTTCTTTCTGCTTAGTACACTTGACCTTTTTCACTTTTTAGCTCTATATAAAATACCATTCTCATATTGGGCTATGCAGACAAATCAAGGACATATAGCTATGGAGTTACAAGATTTAGTGAGAGCAATTCATATGAATCTATACTGAAAAATCTGAATTGAATCACTAATTTGACGATCAGGTCTTCTCAGTAATGTTCTAGATGTTGCATTATTCTCCAGTAAGGCAGTAACATCTTAGTTCAACTTCAAAATCATCATCATCATTTGTTGTCAAAAAAAAAAAAATCATCATCATCATACTCCTATATCTACCCTCGTAGCTTCATGGTTCAAATTTAAACCTGGTGTTTTTTTTTTTTATAGAAAATTCTTTCTTTCTTTTTTTCTTGTTGCTAGCTCTTGCTGCCTTTTTTTTTTGTTTTTGAACTCTGTAACCTGGTTTACCTTTTAAGAGTAGGAGCCGCGGCTTTAAAAAAAAAAAGCTATGCTGGTGAACTGCGCCGAGTTTTCTAGTCTTCACATTGAAAGCTATCGGGTGGCCCAAAATTTGTGAACCCCGAACGCAGTCGCCTGTGCACGTGCTTGGTCGCCGTCGGCCGTCGCCGACCGCAGCCACGTCGAGGAAACGCCACGCCGGCGCCACGTGACGCGCGACGCCGTCCACTCCTCTCAAACGAAACTGGGCCCCACCTAACTTCCCCCGCCGACCGGAGAGAAAAAAACTACGGAGTACGTACACGCCGGCGACTCCTTCTACGAAACCATCACATGCCCACAGACAAGTGGGCCACGCCACCCGCACCCGCCATCAGGCCCCACGCATCAGTGACCCGCACGTGCCTTGCCCTCTCCCGCCCGCCCGCCCGGCCGCAGATTCCACACCACGAATATTCCGCTCGCTTCGCAGCCTTTCCACCCTTGCTTCTTCCACGCCTCCGGCCACCGCCCATTCCCGAAAAAAAAAATTCTCCGGCCACGCATCCATCGAGATCTCGCGAGGCCACCGCCGCCAGCCTCAGATCACAGCACCACCATGGGGAGCGTACCGGCGGCGGCGGCGGGCACGGCGCTGGAGGACCTGCCGGAGGACGCGCTGCTGTGCATCCTGGCGCTCCTCGCGCCGCCCGACGCCGCCGCCGCCGCCTGCGCCTGCCGCCGCCTCGCCGCCGCCGCGTCCTCCCCGGCGCTTTCCCGCCCGCCCTCGCGCTCCGCCTCGGCCTCGCGCTCCCCGCCGCCGATCCCTGCCCCGCCGCCGCCCGCAGGCTCCTCCGCTCGCTCCACCGCCTCCGCCGCCTCCTCGGCCTCTGGCGCCGCCTCCCCTCCGCCTCCCCCTCTGCCTCCTCCGCCACCCCATCCCTCGCCGCCTTCGAGTGGACGGCCCCGCCGCGCGCCACGCTGGCGGCGTCGCTCCTGGCCCCCGCCGCCGACGGCGTCTCCGTCTCCAGGTCCCCCTTCGTGACGCTCTCCATCGACGAGTCCGGCGGCACGGTGGCGGTCGCCGGGGAACTGCCCGTCTCCGTCAACTTCGTCGGGAACAACCACATCGTGGTGGAGGCGGCGGGCGAAGATGAGGAGGTGGAGATCGTGAGCGGGTCGCCGCCGGAGGAGGTGTACGCGCACTTCGCCAACAGGAGGAGCCCGGGGGCTAATAGGAGGAGGCGGGGCAAGCAGGGGAGGAGAGGAGGCGGGATGGAGGCGGAGCACTTCGTCAGGATTGCGGACACTGAGCCGACGGAGGCGCGGCCGCTGCAGGGGCTGTGGAAGGTGCTGCTTCTGTGCACACTCTTCGCTGCTGTTGGACAATCGCTTAGCACGGTCCTGTTTTCAATTGGAAAGTTTGATTGTTTCCGTAGTTAGCTGCACCACCCTGTTGAACGTCATTGCTTGTTTGTGCAATTACCCTTACCCATAAACTAGATGTCTGGTACTGCATCCACTCCCATGAAGATGCCTCATTCATCCATTCCTTGGGATGGAATCGATTAGAGGATCAAAATCTTGAAGAGGAAAGTGCCTTCCGGGTTGACCGCTTATTCTTTTTGAGGATTTTGGTTCTTTCTTTGTCAGTTGTCACACACTACTAGAACCATTGTTAGATACTGAACTGAAAACTGTATGCGCTTGTTTCAGTTTATATTCACTTGCTATTACAGAAGAATTACATGCTCATTGCAGATGTCGACTCAGGTTGAAACTTTGCACATTCAGCACATATGCTTAGTGCTTACCATTTATTAGATTGACATGTTTAAAGTTAGGGGCTTGAGCATTTCTACCCCTCTTTTGAAGTGTGTTTGTGATGTTACCCTCGTTTTTTGAACTTTGTGATTTTACCCCTATAATTTTTAAACGAAGGAAGACTTTACCCCTAGTTTGTTAAGTCCTTCTAACGATGTTAACTTTTGGACAAAATAATGACTTTGCCCATGAGTTTTTACCCCTGTTTTGTTTTGTTATGTTTTACCCCTATTTTTAGATATCAAGCTCTTATTTTTATTGGACGGATTTTTTTAAAAAAGTTCTGCAACAGTTTAATTAACAATCCACATAAACGCAATTTAATATCGCCAGATGTGTGAACTATCGCCTCCTAGCGGTAGGAGAGGGACATAAGAGTATGCTTGTCTTTTTGCGCAGGTGTTTTTTCATTTATTTTTCTTTTTTTGGCTATTTAATCAATCTGTCTCAGACAATGTTACATACTAGGGGTAAATTGGAGCTTCGTTTAGAAAAAACGAGGGTAAAATCACAAAGCTAAAAAAAGAGGGGCAAAATCACCATTAGACTTTGGAATAGGGGTAGAAGCACTAAAATCCCTTAAAGTTATGGTCTTGCTACAGTGAATTTCAGGGATGATTGTTTTAGTTGGACTTAGTTTAATACATTTAGGAGAACATGAAGCTGCTTCTTTAGAGTTGGCTATCGGTATAGTTGCTAGCTTTGGCCTTTTAATCTTTGTAGTGCATTTATATACTGCCTTGTGGGATGTATTTTTCTCTGACACAATTTCTTGCTGGTGTTTATGTAGACTTTGAACCTTAACTGTTATCAGAACTACCAGTCATTGTCGCAATTGGATTAATCAAATGACAAGTTTTCTTTGTAAGCAAGCAAGGCTGTATCTTTCATGGTTTGGTGCCTACTGTTGCATAGTCCCTTGTGCAAATTGATTCTCATAGTGTTATGGCATTGTTGATTAATAGCCATAAAATGTAGTGCACTAGTGCTGTAGCCTTACTGTGACTCTTGAGTCATGAGCCTTAACCAATGACAGAAGGAAGCATGCTAGTACTGAAATGCAGTATGCAAATGGGTACCCAAAACAAGCCTAAGATTTGTTTTAGTTTCATCGGATCTTGATACTTCAGAAGCTTGGAGAAATCTCATTCAATCATCCCAAAACATTTCTGGGCACAGAAACAACTCTGTTTTGTTATTAGAAGCTGGGGAATTGTCAGCTAACTTTTCCAGATTCCAATATTGGTATGTTGTTATCAACTATATTTTTTTTATGAGAACCATTGTGGGAGGCTGGATAGAATTTACTGTGCCTATAGCTGCATATTCTTAGGGTGAATTAGTTTTGGTTTAATCATCATCCTCGTACAAAATCCGACAATATTTTGCAGTTAATGCCATCTTGTTTAGCAGTTTGCATCTTATCTGTGGTTTGGAGAAAGAAGATGTCATTGTTAGGATTTGGAGAAAGAAAATATCATTTTTGTGGTGTGCAATTTTGGTCACTTACCTGTCAATGATGAACGGCCGCAATTTTGATTTTTAATATTCATTTTTATGTTTCTTCAGAAAATTGTTTTCCTGTTGTATAATTGATTGTTTGGCATGCACAGAACACACAGAATGATATTATCATTTTTTTAATTGGAGGATTACTATGTACTTGGTTGTATGATTTATACCTGTTTTTTAATAGTTGACCTTTGCCATGCATAATATGTTAATTTCCATGTTCCCAAACAGGGTATATGCGAGGATAGGACTCTGGAATTTTACCTTGTCACCTATGATAACATTGGTGGAGTAACTTGTCGACGATTTAGGGATACACGGAGCCAAAACTCTGGTTACTCTCCTGTCTTTTGGACGACAGATACTACATTTCTTGAACCACCATTCTCTGAGCAAGAGCTGGATAATTATACCAGCCGCGATCATATCCAAGGTGTTACTTCCAACCATGTAGGCACTGAGAACAGGGTTATCTCAAGGATACTATGCATCAATTCCAGTTATGATGTGGTTGATCCTCATCTCTCAACTCCCTTAGATGATGGGAGGAGTGTGGAGGGAAGGATTTGGCTATATGAGGATGGAACCTTCGGTTTTGGATTTGTTGGCAGTAATTCAATTATAGATCTGAGGCATGTCTCCTCAGCTGGCTGTATTCTTGATACTTAACGTTAGATCTGGATCTTGCTGGCACATAATTTTTGCCAGCAAGCCCCTTGTACAGTACTTCTAGGAAAATTCAATGGTTGGCGTGAGGCATGTTGCCTCCGATTGTTGTACTCTTGATGATAAGTTCACTGAATACGGGTCCCTTTTGGCATGTAACTGTTGCTAGAATACCCTTGTAAACCAAATGTTGGCTCCTTTGGGCATGTACTTGTTGATACAATACCCATGTATATTACTATTTGTTCATTGAATTCCAATAAATTGCAACTGTTACTTCCTCATGAGGGGCTGGTACGTTCTTATGTCCTTGCTGCCAACTTCACAATCTAGTAATAAAGAGCTGTTTTTTTTTTTTTTTTTACTTTCCAACTTGTCATATGTCCTTGTCCATTAAGCTTGTTCAGTTGTCATTTGCTGATGTCATTCTGTATGAGTAGAAAAATTACAGCTATCTCTTTGTTCTGTTTTAAGTTTTTGTAGCCTTATGTAAATAATTTTGCTAACTTGGGCTGTACTACTAATGATACTACTAGTTTCGTAGCATTATTTCAGCATAATTACACCCATTTGACAGGCTGTTATATGTTGTCTCCATAAAATAATTGTTTCATTATAGTTAGTCCATTCTCAAAGTGTACAATTTTGCAGGAACCCACAAACTTGCAAGGTGGGTTCATCTGTATTCTGGATTCCATAAATGCATGTTTATGCTGATAAAGTGTAGGAGGTCGGTCCTGTTGGCTTTTGTTAATGCAAAAGCGGGAGAAACCCTTTTCTCTAAAAAAAAAAAGTGTAGGAGGTCGGTTCTTGGTTCACTTGTGTCCTATGATTGAATTTGTGCTCATGAAAGTTTTGTATGTTGCTCAGAGCAATTTATGCTACCTGAAGATCTATTTCTGTGTAACCATTACTGAGGTTTTTGTTGTTAAATTCACGGGAATATGTTGTCTGATATTCAAATTATTTAGATCTGTAACGTGGTAAGTTTAACTGTTTAGGTTTAATTTATTGTATACTTATGCTGGTGCCATTGACATGTTCTGTCTTTCTAATAAGGCATTTTTCTTCATTATTAGGTGGAGATCTGACTACCAAAGCTATTTTGTACTTGTGGCAGCCATGTTAGACTGAAGACAGTGACTTTTGCTTATAACCAGTTCTACATCTTGTCATCTTACTTGAGCAAAGTAAGACCATTCTTTGTCGTGATTGCTACTTTACTGGTAGAACGGGGAACTTCCATACTCCTGTATACAGCTAAGAACAGCTTAAGTCAAGTGCATACGTGATACAAGGTTTAATCATATGTCTGCACGATCCACAATGATCTAATGAAGCGCGGAAGAGCCAGATTCCTTTCTGTTTCTATATTTGCAGTAGGCATAACAGAATCTAATTAAGGCCTTATATCTGTTCCCTTGGTGTTACTAATTTAAACATTCCTGACATTGTTTGGTTATAGATTGACTGGCTTTCACATTACGCTGAATCTTCATTTTTCATTTTTCACTGGTATCTAGTTGCATATTTCACTGTACTGTATCATTCTTCATGCATTCTGTACACTAGTTGTTATGAATGTCCCAGAACATTCTTTAATTTGGTACTACCAATGGACAAATTCTTTACTTTATTGCAATTATTATTTCCAACTTTGGTGCGTGGTCCAGTTATGGGCATGACATTGATTGTTACTGTCCTGTTTGCAAGAACAAACAAAAATGGTTGATGGGTGGGAAATTGTCATGTTAGTTGGTCAAAGGGACAGGTAGTGAAGAATATATGTCAGGATATTCAAGCTGGTGCCCGGGGACCTCAGTGGCTGGGCGGTGACTGTCATGATTCATCATCTCTTAGAAAATCGTCTCACACGTTTTTTTCCATGGGACAGGAGTAACTTCTTTGGGATCCAGAATCACCTTGTGCATTTTGTGCTGGCAATGAGATTTTGGGGCAGAATTGGTAGGACTGAACGAAGGTGTACCCCATTTTGATCCCCTGATATGGAATCAATCTGTGTATGTTTTCTCTTGCATAAATTTGTTATATCATCAGAAACAACGCAATCGATGGTTATGGCAAGTTTTGAGTTCAATGAGGTACGTAAACACAAAAGGTGTACTGGTTGAGTACTGTATGTGATATGTGGTGTTATGCAACGCTCTGAATCGTCATAATGGACTTGTTGAGTTGCTTTGCACCTGCACGAAAGCTCTTTCTCTACCTTCCAGTATAAAATAATATTTGCTTTACAGCTTGTATGTTCTATTTGGTACTGATAGTTAATTCGATTTGTATCTGTACCTTGTCCTGTTGTTAGGTGCCAGCAGCCAGTTTACTGATATTTTCATTGAAAGATTGGCCTTTACAGGGGATGAGTTTAATTTCACAGGAAAAATGTAGCAACATGGAAAAGTTCCCGTGTTCCAAATAGGGTCTAGATTGTTTGGAGTTTGTGTTTTTCCTTTTTTTTTTTTTGTTTGGATTCGTTGTTTTCCTATTGTTATGCATCCTTTAGCCAAATATCATCTTAAGCAAAAGATGGACTGAGCTTACAGTACTGTGTCTTCTTGGTGCAGAGGCATCTTCTGATCAATGAAACTGGTGAAACCAGGTAGAATATTTGACTCAACGATAACAAGGTTTACATGAAGATACAAGACAATATATCATTGTTCTCTGAACGCACATGACCTCCATTGGGAAAACTGAAATCGAACCATGCCATAGAAATATATAGTGCTCTAAGCAAATGCAAGAAGATTAATTATTCATCTGTGGTAGTGCTCAGTGATTAATACTCCTCTTCATCCTCCAGTGACCCAGCCTGTGACATCTTCTCGTTATCATTCTCAAGCTGGCTGAAGTTCCCCTTCTCTTTGATCAGCTGAATGTGGTGGTGCTTGCAGTAGAGCTTCCCCTCGTGTGCAATGTAGTTAGAAGGGCTGATGGTACATCCTCCATGGCAGCACTTGAAGCAGCTCTTGTGGTACATAGTGTTGTTGACAGTAACCTGGATGCTTAATGGGTGCGTTGCAATCAGCATATTGATACCATGAATTACAGTAACTCCCAAAAGGTATAGTATACCTATCACCTTTTCTTATCTTTAGGCAAAATTGTCAATAATTGAACATTCAACATGGAAATGCAGCAATTGCTGTGTTCATGAATATAACATTTTTATTTGGGTCTCTTATATTTATTATGTGATTCTTGAATGAGAACTCAGTGACAGGTGGTCAAGCGAAGAAGACTCAAACTACTGACAAATGATTGAGATAGTTGAACATAGAATCTTACCCTCTCAATTGGATAGACTGTCTTGCTGCATCCAACACATTTCTCTCTGGTGCCAGCAAAGGCGCTTGAGACTTTAACAGCATTCTGCCAAGTATGCAATCATGGTGAGCATCATCTAGTGCCAGTTGTTGATGAATAAAGAACAAAAGATGAATAGTGCCAACTGGATGGATGATATGAGACATTAAAACCATACAACACTGATCTAGTCATCTGCCTCATGAGTCATGAAGATCAAAGGTTTTATCAATATTTTTCTGTTGGTCTGCTAAATATCTGATTTTTTTATTGAACTAGATTTACTCTGTTCTGATCCAAGCATCACACTCAAGTTTTGAGTGGCTATCTCACTGTCTCTCCCTCTAACAATTGGGGCATTCTAAATCCATGCATCTCACATCATGCTTTAGGAGTTGTTTGTTCATCAATGATTGAATGCATTTCCTGTTCTACTTGGGACTGAAAGTGAAAATGCAGCTTTGTAGGTACTGAGAAAAAAATCTCTTCTGCAGTTCTGCATAACATGAATCCTAAGCTGTTGCATACCTCATTCCCAACGTTTCTTTCTGGCTTGACAACCTTTGGAGTCCCTGAAGCATTTGTAGGTGAGGACATGCAAGAACCACTGGATCTATATTGTACTGCAAAGGGAAGGGGAAAAAATGATCACACCTTCGAAGCTCTTGTCCAAACTCCCGGTCCTCTTGAACAGCTGGTCGAAGTGAGGCCTGCAGTAGAGCACTCCCTCGAAGGAGTTGTAGTTGGCAAGCTGCGGCAGAGAACGTCCTCATACAAATCAATGCCGGTAATAAACTTTCACCGCCTAATCACACCATCTCACTCCATAACTCAGCTCTACAGATCGATCGATCAACTGAAGCATGCAGGTTGTGGTGGTACCTTGAGGGTGCCCTTGCAGTGGTGGCAGCGGAAGCAGGCCTTGTGGTAGATGCGGTTGTCGGCAGTGAGCTTGTCGACGAGGTACACCGTCTTGTCGCAGGCGGTGCACTTGGTGGTCGTCCCCTGGAAGGAGGTCGCCATGGTCCTCGATCTTCTTCCCCCTCTGCAACGATCGACACACTCTGCCTACAGAGGCAAGGCTGATTAGAGGTATATGGTGGTGTAGCCGCACTCCAAAACTCCCCAGCTAGCCTTGAGCTGCTGCTGATCGATGGTTATATGGGCCAACTGGGAACTGTGGTGTAGTGTGGTTGGTGGTGATGAGCTGCAGCTAGCCAGGTATTGATACCGCTAGGCCGGACACAGCTGCAGGGAGGGAGGAGAGGGGGCAGCGAATGTTGCGGGTGTCAGGACAGAGAAGAGCATACGAGGTGGTGGGGTCGGTCCTGCATGAATGGGAATGGGGAGGAGGAAATGGTGGCGTGGTGGTTGTGGAAATTTGCGGTCTGGCGAAGCAAAATCAGGCGCAAGTGAGGACTGACGGTGACCGAAAAAAGGGAGGCAGAAAACAGTTTGCGACAATTATTAGAGAGATAGAGAGAGAGAGAGAGGGATAAGAGAGCTAAGGGAGAGAACGAGAGAGATGTCTCAGCTCTGAAAACATGAGATTTTCAGAGCTGGAGAATGCAGTGCGGGTGTGTGAAAGTGAAAACCAGTCTGCATCTTCGGATTCTACTCTACTGTAGAGACTAGAGGTGAGGTGGAGCTATAGGTCCTCCTCGAATGGAACCCGTTCTGGGGATCTCTGCTGTGCTTGATTGAAACATGCTGGCATACGGCCATACCATGATGCCACAGCATGTGCAGTGAACCAGAGATTTATGTGACAGCAGCAGCAGCAGCAGCCTTGTGTCTTCACAGCCTCTGGTTGCTTCTAGTGCAGTTAAACCAAAACTGCATTTCTCTTTTGCTCTTTTTCTGTCAATTCAAGAGGGGTTGCTTCTACCCAAAGTTGGAGGAGAAAATAAGGAATACTCAGTTGTGCAGTCAATAATATCTTTTTTCATTGTTAAAAAATGCATGCACTGTGGCTATCAAGATCAATGCATGAATAAAAAAGTGTCAGCAATTTGTGCATATCCATGTCATGTAAAAGATTTAATTCCTGTCATGACCATGGGTGCAGGATTTTAGTGACATCTCATCCTTTCAAAAGCTACTGAACTGAGCCTTGTAACTTGCCTTCATGAATTTGTCGGTTGTTTCCTTAGGGTGTCGGCAAGCTAAGCACAGGACAAATCTCACAGCTAATGTTGAGAACAGATGTCCTAGTTCAAACAGAACAATTATTATTTTTTGACAAACAAACAGAACATTATTTTTGTTACTCATCATTTTTGCTTATGGATTATGGTATGGGATTATATATATATAGTATATTGCTGGTCTGCAATGCTCAGCGGATCTACTAGTTGTGAATTACGTTAATGTTTCTATTAAATCATATAAATAAAAGAGAAGCGAGGCGATCTCAGATGACAAGGCCACCCCAGCAGACACGAAAAAAGTGAGACTGCATCAGGCCCCTGTCAGGTCAGATCGTCCTGTTACAACCTTGAGCCTTACTCATTGCTCATGATTTGCTCTTTGTAAAGACAAGTACTAATCCCGATTAATGACGATGGATGGATGTTGCATGTCTGGTGGCATATATACATCTCCGCGTGTGCGTTGGGGGCCCAACTTGCTAATTTCATATCGTATCTGCTGTGCTCTGCCTCCAGATCGGTCTTGGGTCGTGCCATGCATGCATCATGCGTCATATCCAAAGGTGGTGATGATGATTCTATTTTGTTGCTATTATTCTTATCAATGGACAGAATTGAAGTAATGATGGTTTAGTGAACGGTGAGGAGTGACATCTTGCATCGTGTCTCAATTAATAGCTGTCGGCCGCCGGAGTAATGTCTATGTCTACGTGTGCGAAAACGAAAATCTATTTTGGTCGCCTAAGCCCTGAATTCAGATGGGCTGTTTTTGTCTCTCATGTTTGCAATTGGAGTAAAGTGCACTGCTTCTCCGACGACGTGACTTGGTGGCTGCCACACAAACACAGTCATGCATGCCACATCATGCATCACCATGCTTGTCGTATGCATGCCACATCATCCATCAACACACTAAGCAAAGCGAGCATGGTTTCTGAAGCTGACATTGGTATGGTGCTTTGCCTGCTAATCCTGTGTGATATTTGCTATGTTCACCCTAATTTTAGCAGATTCGGATTAGCATGTGTTAGTTTTTAAGAGATGAAGTTATTCCTGTTGCCTGTGTTGGTCCGTTATCTGTTAGTGCCTTCTGGCTGTCACGAGCCGGTGGTTTTAGCCTGCTTCATACAGTTCGGTCAGATAACTCCACCATGAGCAGACAGTCAAGATGACAGTAACACAATTGAGCATTCAAACTCAGGATTTACTGTAACACAACCAGGAGTAAAAGCAAAATTAACAACAACCGAATAGCCTGAACTTCCAACCTCATCTCAGGAGTCCTCAACAGCCATGTGTTAGTTTTGTGTGTTTTGGCGTCGTCGTGGCAGTTCTGTGTGTTTGGCCCCTTGGCCGCCTTCCTCTATTCCTAGGTTCCAAAATGCTCACAGAGTCCATGACTTACCCGAGAACATGGTTCACAATTTGATATGGCCCTAAATTATTAAATTTTAAAATTTTGATATGCGTGTACTAGATTCGTTTGCTTGTGTGGATGCACACAGTGAGAACACTTCAAAGCCGTGAGCTGTGAGGCTGAGGCAGGCAAAGGCAACAGAGTCGCCCGCGGAAATTTGACAGCACATCGGCGTAGGAGTACGCGAGGCTTGGCGCTACACGTGTTTGGCCCACGCGCGCGCGCAGGCGCAGCCCACCACCGTACGGACACGGTTTAGCCAGCCGCGCGGCGCGACGATGGCGGGTGCACCTCGTCGTCGTTGCCTTGGATGCCGGCAGCGTGTCACGCGTCTTTCTCACCGATCGATGCAGGTTGCTGACTCGCTGTCCCCCACTGTCTTCCTCACCTGCTCAGGCTGCAGCTCCGCGGATCGCCCTTCGCCACCACTCACGCGCTCGACATGCTCACGTGCACGTGCTCGCCTCCAGCGCGCAGCAGCATGTCTGCCTGAGCTAGCACTAGCAGGCAGCGCGTCACGGCACGACATTGCCTTGCTCACTTCTATTTGAGCACACGATCAGCGGCGTTGTTGCAGACGCAAAGCATCTCACGACGTAGTGGTCACCACTGACAGCCCACAACTGACGAGACGAGCTCAACTCAGCCGCGCTTCGCTGATCGCGAGGATTTCCCGGAACTAAATCCCATCACATCACAATCATGCACTTCCTCCACCGATCGTCCATGTTCGGCGGCGACGGCAGTAGCAGGGCGCTACGGCGAGTCGGCAGCTCCCCACGTGCACCACCGCCGCGGCCGACGACGAGGCGCACGCTCTCCAGGAGCGATTCAATCAAGAAGAAGACCGGAGCCGCCAAGCGGTCGAAGCGGGCGCGCCTGCGCGCGGGGCTCGCCGCCGCGCTGCAGGAGCTCAGGCTCGCTGGCGGTCGGAAGCACGGTGCCCGAGGGTCGGGAGCCGGACCGTCGGCCTCCGCAGACGTCGTCAGCGCCGGAGCCACGCGGTGGCCACGGGCTGGCGACATCGTCCAAGGAGGAGGATGCTGCGCCGCGAGCGCTGCACCTGCTCCCCTGCACGTGTCCGGCTCGGGCGGTGCCGAGGCGCAGCAGGCGAGCAGAGGAGTTGGAGGAGTAGCCGCTGGCGCTCCTCGCGTGAAGAACGCAGCAGGGGGGTGGCCGCTGCTCCTGGTGGTGGCGGTGCTGGCCCTGGCTTGCGTGGTGGCGCTCGGCAGGGCGCCGGCTGTCTGCTGCTGCACCTGTGCGGCGATGCTGTGCCGCGGGCCGCGGCCCCTGCACGGTTCTGCCTGGGCCGGCGGGCGCCACCGGAGCAGCGAGCACTCTGCTGCAGCGTAGTGCAGTCATATGCTGCACTCTGCTTCGCTTGGACCTGTACGAGTTGTTAGCATCATCAGATAACTGGGCTGTTCGGTTCTGCCGTGCGCGCTGCACGGCCTCCTAGTTTAGCCAGCTGAAATTTCTTTGTATGATCACGTGAAACTCACTCTTACGATCCTTTACAGTTGAGACTTTCTTCTACTCCAAATATCACTGCGTTCGTATCTGACTTCCTACGTGACACCACTGTTACTTTTGTAGGCTAACACCGTTTAAGACTCTACAAGTTTTAAAATAAAAAAAAAAATTCTCAACTGTATAGATTAAGATCACATCAAGAACTACAATTTTGATACAAATCATGTCAGCATTATGTTGTTTGAAAATTCCAAACTTTCTTAAAATCTATAGACTTGAAATATTTTGGGCCTCTGAATAGTTTCAAATGACACTTGTCAACTATAAGATTATAGATCGCGCCAACAACTATAATTTTGATGTAATTTGTTTTCTTCACAGAGTTCAGAGTTCATATGGAAAAATTATAAATTATATTTGAAAAAGAGTCCAAATAAAGCACAATAATAGTGCGCCACGTCCAGCGATGATAGCCCATATGAACTGATGATGATGAACATGGTTTTCACCGCCTACTTATGTTGGTATGATACGATGGCGATAACAATGGTGTAAGCCAGTAAAATTCAAAACTTTCAAACAAAATTGGATGGAAAGAAAACTTTATGTTAAAGTTGTAGAAATAGACGACATCTACGGTCCTAAATTTATGTTTGAAGCCCTCAAATTTTAAAATCTATTTTTTCTAATATACAAGCGATATTAGATAGAAAAATGAGCAGAAGCAAAATTGTAGATATCGATGCTATGGCATTGATAACAATGATGCATTGTTTTACTAATAATTCATTCGATTATCTCCCGGAAACCGCATGCTTTTATAGGAAATGGATGGTCCGAATTGATGGATATCCTCTGTTTTTTCTCGAACAAAAAAACCAGTACGCCGGTCAAACCAAACTAACCGCCTACTGCACGGTGGGCCCACGCGGCTTCGACGAAGCTCCAAGTATAGTTTTCCAAACGGGCCGCCCAACACGACACGACACGGGCACGGCCGCGGCACGGCACGCCTCGGCATGGCACTATCAGGCACGGCGGCACGCCGTGCCGTGCCTGTACGTGCCACCGTGCCCAACTGGCAGCACAGGCACGGCACTAAAGCGGCCGAAACGTGCCGTGCCGTGCCAACAGGCACGGTGGCACGTCAGTGCCCGTGCCGGCCCAGACACTATGCCAAGAAAATCACAAGCACATTCACAGAATCACAAATAACAGATAAAGAGAATAAGGATATTTGGAACTTGGACTTGGAGCATGTGCAATGGCTGCCTCATTAAAAATTTGCTAGGTAAAACTCACCCTTGTGAGATAAAACCCTAGTCAAGAAAAGAGTACAGCCTAGCTCCAAGTCCAAGTATAAGTTCAATGTTCTTACATCACATAATTGTCTAAGTTCAGATCAATGTTCATTGTTCAAGCTAAATGTAAAGACTAAGTCACTAAACTTCATCTTCAAGCTTTATATTCAAGCTTCATGTTCAAGCTTCATCCTTCAACTTCATCTTCAAGCTCCAAGGCTCCCTACAGGCCAGCTGCAATGCAACAGACTGATCAGTGATTTGAATTCAGATCATGATCAACTACAAGTTATGAATAGAAGAAGACTTAGAGGAGCACACTGCTTAGTTACCTTGGCAGCAGGGGCACTAATCAAGGTACATGTTTTCAAACATGTCCTCAAGCTCTGGGTCCTCCACAGTATGCTGCAGCCTTGCCTCAGCCAGCTCCCAATCCTTGATGCAGGTGAGCCACTCCACCGTCTCCGCATTGAGCCTCCTCCGCCGCTCCTCGATGATCCTGCCAGTCATGCTAAAAGTAGATTCTGAAGATATGGTAGAAACAGGAACAGTCAAAATATCTTTAGCCATGATGGACAGCACTGGGTATGTCAGTTTGTGCTCATGCCACCATTTTAAAATATCAAATGAATCATCCAGCTGCCTAACATTGTCACAATCCAAGTATGCAACAAGTTCAGAAGCATTAGAAGCAGAAGAAGTAGCAGCTTGCAGCAAGGCAGTAGCAGAAGTATCTCTAGATAGATTAAGAGAGGAATTGTACTGTGAAGGAGCCACACCAGGACTAGGTGTATCATCATCATAAATTTCATCCCAAGCAGACCTTTTCCTACCAGACAGGGGCTGAGGGATAGTCCTCCTCAACCTAACATCTCCATACTTCTCCTCATACTTATTGTACAGTTCAGTAAGCCTTGCTCTAGTGTTTACCTGATAAGCACTGTATTCTGTACTAGTAAGGTTCATCAGTTTTCTCAGACAACTTGTAAAACCCTTCATTTTGGCTCTAGGGTCCAAGATGAATGCAAAAGAATAAAGCATAGGTATCTCTCAGGTGAATGTCATTAGCATAAGTGTTCAGGTGTTTAGCAATCTTAATCAGATAATGAAGCATAAGTGGAGATGTAGGATAGTAAACACCAGATAAAGAAACAGTAGCTTCATAGAACAGTTCAAGAAAATGACAGACCTTTTTTGCAACAGCCCAATGTTGTTCAGTTAGAAGCAACTCACCATTCTCACCTCTAGGATAGTTGGCTTGTATGAAAGTGGTGAAAGGATCTTTGTGAGGAAGCAAAGTCTTAAGCATGAGAAATGTAGAGTTCCACCTTACATCCATGTCCAACTGAAACTTCCTAGGCCTAATATTAGCTGCAATGCAAAGTCTTTTGTATGCTGCAATCCTTTGATTAGATGAATTTAAAAATGATATTGCAATTCTAAAAACTTCAATGTAAGGTTTAACACCAGCAAGTGCCTCTTTAACAATCAAGTTAATGATATGGCATGCACAGCGCTGATGCAAAAACATAGAAGCAACTGAATCTTCAAGATCCTCTATAGGTACATCAAGACCAAGATAATTAGACAACAGAGGTCTAAGCTTTTGCATGGCAGAAGCATTAGATGATGCATTGTCTAAAGTAACAGCAAAAACTTTTTCAAGGACACCATAATCACCAAGAACAGAAGCAATTCTATCAGCAATGTTCTGCCCAGAATGCTTGCAATCAATAAGAACAAGACGAAGCACCCTCTTCTCTAATTGCCAATCAGAGTTTATGTAATGAGCAACAACACTAAGGTAGTCCTCTTTGGCTTTGCCAGCCCAAATGTCAGAGGTTAAGCACACACAATTAACAGAACCAGAACTAAGAACCTCAACCAGCTTAGCCTTTCTATCAGAAAACTGTTTGGCTAGATCTCTGGTTGTGGTTTGTGTAGAGACAGCCTTAAACTTAGGGTTATGAGCATTCTGGATGTATTCCTCAAAAGCAGCAGACTCACCAAGGCTAATAGCAACATCTACCCTAGAAAGGAATCTAACAAGCTCATTTCTAGCACGCATAGGACAAGTAATCCCAGCTACGAACGTAACCATCGTGATTAAACGAGATCCGAGACCGAGTAAAAGACTTAGTTTTCTCTCGCCTACCGTAACATTTATCCCTATGATGACGGAGGGAACCAAGTGCCAATCGATGATCTAGCAAACAGACGCGCTCTTGCAATGGATGGATGCGCGAGCTCCATACCCGACATTCTTACCATTCACCTTCTTGTAGAGCTTCTCGAAGTCCTCCCATACGTCGGATGTGGCCGGACGGATCACCTCTTTGGGGCCATTTGCGCGCCGTTCGGCCCTCTCCTCTCGCTCCATCATCACCAGCATCTTCAGCGTCAAGGTCGATCGGATCTTCTCCACCTCCTCCACCTCCTCCACCTGTAACCGAAGAGCTCTTGGAGCTCTTCACCACGGAGGTCGTCCTCCTCTGAATCTCCAGGGACGTCGCGCATCCTCTCCTGCTCTTCATACACAGCGTTGGCACTAGCTTCATCCACTGTGTTAGAAGAGACAGAGGGGTGGCGCGCCGGCCTCAAACGGCTGCAAGAATGGAAGAACAGATTAGCGAACAGAAGAAGAAGAAGAAGAAATGAAAAAGAACAAGAAATGAAGAACGGAAGAAGAAGAAATGAAGAACGGAAGAAGAAGAAGAAGACGTTACCTCGTATTAGCAGTAGCAGTCGGCGGCGGCGATGGAGATCCGGCGAGCAGCAGCGGATCAGATCTGCTTCTTCGAAGCTCCGTCTGCGCCGCCGCCGCTGCCGGAGCCGGAGGCCGAAACAGAGAGTTGGGGTTGGGATTCACGACGGCCCGGCCGCCGACCGGCCGCCGTCGAGCTCGCCCGGGCATCTTCTCCCTTATCACGGCGGACGACGGAGCTGGCCAGCTCGGAGAGACGACGACGGGCGGAGCGAGAGCGAGACGAGAGCGAGAGCGAACCCTAACCCTAACGCAGCGAGGGCCGACGGTTCGGGGGCGAGGCCGGCGCCCTTATATAGGCCGTGGCTCAACGGTGCGAAAATGGACGGCCAGATGGATGCGGGATGCGGGATCCAACGGCTCAGGGTAAAAAGGCCGTGCCGACGCCGTGCCTGGCCCAAAATCGTGCCGTGTTTCGTGTTGGGCCACGGGCCAAAGTCGCGGCCCAGGCACGGGCACGGGGCCGGGCCGTGCCTGGCACGGGCACGGGTGACGCCGTGTCGGGCCGTTCTCGGGCCGTGTTTTTTCGGTCCGTGTCCGTGCCGGCCCATCGGGCTCAGCCCATTTGGAAAACTTTAGGCTCCGAGGGCCCTCCCTCCTCCTTTTCGTGTTTTGCCGCATGCTCGTGCGCGCATCCGTCGTCCCCTCCCTGATTCCTCCGTATATCCCCAAAGAAACCAAGCTGCTCCTCGAGTGAGGAAGAAACAAGAGGAGCCCAACCACCACGAGAGAGATCAGACGCCAGCGACGAGCAAACCAAGGGCGGATGGGGCAGTGCCCGTGTTTCGGCGGGTCGGCGCAGGCGGCGGAGCGGGCGGAGGCCGACCGCCGCGAGTCGCAGGACGCCCGCGCCAAGGCCGCCGAGGCCGCGCAGCGGAGGTAAACCATACCAACCGTCTCTCTCTCAAACTCTCAACCATGAACCATCTCCCGGGCCGGCGGCGCAGGATTAGATCATGGGGACGTTCCTCGTGTTGGTTTTGTTATTGGGCACGACTGTAATTCCATTCCAAAGGTCGGTTGGTTGACTTGGTTCTGGGGTGATCCGCAGGACGCGCTCGTTCTGAGGCCCGAGGGTTTATCGGATCGGGGGGATTTCATTTGGTTTGATTTGATCGGGCCCTCCAACTCCAAGACGTTGGATTGAGTGGCCCCGTCGATCGAATCAGATTCTGACGGCCGCCGTCCTGAATCGAATTGAATCGGGCTCGGCTGTTGTAGTGCAGAGGTTCCCGCCACTGTGGTATCATCCGGCAATCGTTGACCCGCAGAGCCACGGCGGCCTGTTGATCCCTCTCGGCCAGTCCGCATCAATTGCCATTGATTTTAGCTTGGATAGGGAATCCTGTTCAGGTGCCCTGCCTCAGGTGTCACCGAGAGGAATCGTTATGATCCTTAAAGTTAACTAAATAAGCACGACCACAACTGGAAAGCACAGGACCTTAGGAGAAAGAGTAGGCAATAGGCCACATAGATTGCAAAGATTTCTATTCTATTTTTTGTTTGATTCCACTACTTGTAGATTATTTGATCTCAAGTAGCTTGGTGCTAGTTGTGACTTTTTATTTCATCCTGCAGACAGGCGGAGTATGAGAAATCAGCAGCGGGAAGGGCAGCCAAAGCACAGATGAAGGCGATCAAGGAATCCAAGACATCAAACCAAGGAGGAGAGCCGGTTCTTAAGGTATCATTATCTCCACTGGCTAAGTGGCTATTGCAGAACTTCCCTTTGTTTCTGCTGCTAGTATTAATCTTCTAATCTTTTGACTGATACAGTGGCAGATGGGGTCATGACTTCCATTTCTGTTGATTTGCATCCCTCAGCGTGTAAGTATGCACAGTCATATTCAACTGCTTCCATTTCCGTGCTGTAATGTGCTCTCTTGTATCTTACGTGAATCTGTCTTAGGCGAAGTTCTAACAGCCATTGTGTATCTAAGCATTCGTTTTCCTTGTCTGAATTTACTTATATTTGGCATGCTGAAATAGAGTATCAAAAGACACTGGAAGTATTTCTGATACAGGATAAACAAAAGGCAAAGTTATCATGTGTGTTCGAATTTCAAATCATTTATAGCGGAATTCATTGGCTTAATAATCTAAGGATGATATATGGAACGGTAGTTCCTCTGTAATTTGTTTACGTTCTTTCTCATTGTAATATATTGAAAACTTTCTAGTAGCAAAATAACTACGGGATATCTGGCTTATTAGGTATGGGGTACTATTAGGCATGGAGTACTAGTTTTTATTCTCTGCTCTGTGTTTTAAATGTGGTGTTAAACCTTGTCTCACTCACATACTCTTCCTACCAATCTTGCAGACTTTTGACGGCCAACAGAAAATTGATTGCGCTAATTTCTGATCGGATACACTGTGATTGTGAAATTACGTCAGTGAAGTGTACATCCATTTTACCATCTGCTATACTGTACATGCTATCCACTGCCATAGATAGAGCATAGACTGCCCAACTTTCCAGTTACAGCTTAAAAGTTTGTGTTGTGTAAATGAACAGAGTATATATTTTATGAACACTAGCATTTGCATTGAGGCTTGTACCTCACTTCATGTTTTATAAAAGCAATGTTTCATAGTCCGACTACAGTACTGAATTCTGCTGGACCCATCTTTTTTGCCCTTCACATCATCAAGCATCCCCATGGAAATTCTCATATGTACAATGCTCCGTTAGCTGATAGCCTTGATGATCAAGTTTTGGTATATGAAATGCTAAACAATCGTTGCGCTTTACATTGACTGTTTTAAACTGAGTGGTACTCTGTAGTTCCTGAGAATTCATGGATCAAGTCTAGTAGCAATATACAAAGCTTTGGGCCTCCATGGCCCGTCACAAGTTTTTTTAGTATACTACTTGATAGCTTCTAAAATAAACTTATTATTACACTTGAGAAATTGCCACATTCTTCCTTCTAACTTTTGTATAAAGCAAAGGGTATTTAAGCATTTTTTTCTAGAGCACGCCGATGGCGAGTATTTAAATGGTATTTAAGCATCAATATCTTGCACTTATATATATTTTTTCTCATTGCAACGCATGGACATGATTCTAATTCTGTAAGAAAAACAAAATTTGCTGTGAGCAAGGCTCTACGGAGGGATTTATTTAAATCTGGGTTTTTTTGGTAGGCTTTTCGTGGTCAACTAGTCTTGGTAAAATGAGTGCATTGGAACTGTAATCACAAGGTTTAGCAGAAGGATTTTGCAAAACCAATCTTTGTATGTTACACCTACTACCAAGCAACCTAATGGAACACAATTATTTATCATCACCGATACTACGCATGGGCTTACGCACGCAATTAAAAACCTGCGAACCGTACCGTCACGCAGTACGTACGTTTGTTTGATCATCGATCGTTGCCGATGCAGTGACGTGATCTGAATATGGATGAATGGGAAGGATGTTTCCTCCCCTCAGCACACTTTAGCACGATTATCTCAGGGTTCTGTCGTAGATTGCTCTGTTGTTTAATGAACTTCTGAATGGATCAAACAAGCGGTCTACTAGCAGCCTGGTGGCCGGCTTATTGTTTTAGTTCTTTCTATCTACTATATATATCTCTCGAGTCGAGCTAGCTGGGCACGCACCTCTGATTCATTCATGTGCTACAAGAAATAAATAGCTCAGAGTCTTCAAGCAGTCACGATCGCTTGCACCGCGGTAGCTGCACTGCTACAGCAAGCTGCTTGCCCTGCTTATAAACTGGTTCCACTGCAACACAAACAGGCTTCACAAATTGGTTAGTAAGTAATCTCTTTCCCAACTGGTTTCATTCCCGCAGTAAGCATACATGCAATTTTGTATTACCCATGTTTATCACAGTTAAAAACACAGGAGTATTAAAAGATCTCGCTGCTCCTTGGCCCTTGGGTACTTGGAGCTATGATTAAAACCTATATATGTCGCCGAAACAGGATCCACATCTCGTCTCGAGTTCTATATTTGCATTGTTTTCTAAACGGCTAATTCATTTTGGGGAACTATCAATCCATTTGGACATCCATCCATTCACTACTACACAAACAAATAGTTTTTACAATCTCATATCCTTTTTACAGGTGGTTGACTTGGTCGAAAATCTCTATAAGTTTTGTGCCACACTGTAAGACTCTTAGGGTTGGTTACCTCTGGAAATGAGGGATTCATAGAAGCAGCTGCCCAAGTCAACTGCCTTTTGAAATCGATTTTCAATTGCATTGACTAAGTCCAACATGCTTCAAAATAGCTACTAAACAAATAAGTTCGTAACTTGGGAATTTGAACTTTTAAAATTTTTCAGATGACTACTTATAGAGAATTCTAATGTAAAATTTATAGCGCTTGACAAGATTTTAAATTTTCTATTTTGTAGTTGAAAATACATTTGTTTGAAATTGTTTACCAGCTAAAATATACAGCACGTTTAAAATATACAGCACGTTCATAATAGTGATAAGTCTTTCACTCTTTGCAAAACTCGAGTTTTTAACCTGACAATGACTGTACATTCAGGTTTTGTAACTTTGATATTGCTGCAGTGCGTTGCTTCAATCCGGAGTATCCTGCAGAGTTCATTTGTCATGGATGCGGAGTCCAAGTGTGGGAACTGTGATGCTTGGGCTGCAACTGGGCCTGACGGAGTCCTCTCCCCTCACAAAATCAACCGCAGGTGATTGGACTCTTACTACATATATACGGAAAATTTGCTGCTTGTTTAATTTCATTTTACATGCCATCATCCAATGCATAACCTACTGACAAAGTGACAATACATACATGCCATCAACCGAGGTGTTGTTCTACTCTGTTCTGCTTGAAAGAATCCAGCATATGCGAACCATCTTCAAGTTCCCATTTTCATTCCTGTTTTTAGTGATACTGCACGTTGTAGCTAGGTTCTATTTTTCTTACAGTCTTACATAGAGTAGCGGTATAATACTAAATCTGCTAGTGAAAAAGAGGACTAGAGTAGATAAGCTATATGAGCTCAAGTTTATCACCGTATTTGCGCTGAATCTAATTGCTATGCGCGGTCATCTGTTTCAGAGCTGTACGAAGCGATGACGTTTCTTTGAGAATCTCGCACTGTGGAGTCTGTTATGCTGATGTTATTTGGACACAAAACAAGCACGGTGATTCCATATACCCTTTAGTTCCAGGGTAAGTCCCATATATGCCTCGGAGGATAATTGTTGATTCATCTTTTTTAGATAAGAATTGTTGATTCATTAGTTTTTGAATTTATAAAAGCTAGCAGATCTTTCTTCATTTTCTGATGAGTGTTTACTTACATAAATCTGAATGTGTGTGCGAAGTTAACTTCATATGATATTCGGGCAGACATGAGATAGTTGGACAAGTAACAGAGGTTGGATCAGAAGTCAAGGGCATCAACGTTGGTGACCATGTAGGTGTGGGAATCTATGTGAACTCGTGTGGGGACTGTGATAACTGCAGTAGCTTTAGAGAGATCCACTGCCCAAAAATGGTGGTCACTTTCAACGGGATCGATGCTGATGGCACTGTGACAATGGGAGGATATTCCAGTCACATAGTGGTCCGTGAAAGGTATGATAACTATACGTATGCTCCTGAAATTGTAAGATTGCTCAGCAGTCGTTATCTTAATGCATAAATGTTGATTGAAATAATTTGGGTACAAATTTCACTTGCATTTTAGGTTCTGCTTCAAGATTCCTGATGGCTACCCTTTGGCTAAGGCAGGGCCTCTGTTATGTGCTGGCATTACAGTCTATACTCCCATGATTCGGCACAACATGAACCAAGCTGGCAAATCACTTGGCGTGATTGGACTGGGTGGATTGGGGCACATGGCAGTGAAATTTGGAAAAGCATTTGGGTTGAAGGTCACCGTTTTCAGTACAAGTGAATCCAAGAGAGCCGAAGCCATTGATCTCCTTGGTGCAGATAATTTTGTATTATCATCCGACAAGGAACAGATGGAGGTCAGTTATTGCATATAACAACATGACTCTTAACATTTTGTTTAGATAATGGAACAATTCTTAACATATCATCTAATGTTAACAACAACGGAAATTGAGTTTGCTTATATATGTTGCTCTTGTATTTGATTTTATAGGCCCTAAAAAGCTCATTGGACTTCATTATTGATGCTGCTGCTGGTAACCACCCGTTCGATCCCTATCTATCGCTTCTAAAAGCTGAGGGTATAATGACTCTAGTTGGCTTCCCAAGTGAAATCAATGTGCATCCAGGAAGCCTTATTTTTGGTACTGCTACATTCCCTGTACAAATTCATTTGTCAGTCTATTATTATTTAAGAAAAACAAAATTGATTTTATCACCTTTTCCTGAAATACACATTTATGCAGGTGCACGGACCCTTTCTGGCAGTGGAGGTGGAGGAACCAAGGGGATCCAAGAAATGTTGAACTTTTGTGCAGTCAACAAAATATACCCAGAGGTTGAGGTCATTAAAATGGACTATATCAACGAGGCTCTCAAGAGGCTTATAAATCGGGATGTGAAATATCGCTTTGTAATTGACATCGAGAACTCTTTTAACTAGTAGTATCATGTTCTTAAGCAGTGCTTGTTTCTCTCTCTCTCTTTTCTCCGATGATATGTAGCTGCAAATAAATTAGGATATCAGGGTGTTACCAAGCATATCCTCCATAATTTTGTAAATTTTTGAGTGTTTGCTACATGGATGCTTGTCTTGTTCAGGGTTTATAAGAATCAAAATATATATCCTAAATTCATGGGAATAGAATAGTATATGCAAATGGAAATCTTGAAACATGAATCATGGTGTTGGCAAACAAACTATGGTCAGACATGCCAAAGATGGTCCGTTCGAAATTGATCAAATTTGGTGTGCAAATTTCAATAAGACCGGCCTAGGCCGCTTTGGGCGGTATCCTGGCATGAGGTGCACGTGTCTCGGTTAAAACCAGCCTATAAGCCCGAGTCGTTTTTGGCAACCTCTGGCTATTTTGAGGTTTTTGTGGTCTTGTCCAATCGTGTGTGGGGAAGTCAATGTCGTTTTCATCACTGCCAGCCAGGTGGGATCTAGTGATGATAAAGTAGACATCATCTTTTTGGTTTAGAATATGATCCGATTGTGATGAAGTAGACATCACTGTCGGTCTAGCATACAATCTGGTGGTGATGAAGTAATCATTAGCATCGATATACGGTGTTGAAGTCCTCATCACCACCACCAATTGTCGTTTGACTGATGCAGTATCCAGCATTGATGTCTTGATCATCACCATTAGTTTTTACCATCTCACCAATATGGTTTGCCAAGAGTTGACAGTGATAATGCATTTTTAGAATACTAATTTAAAAGCAGCATAACAACTAATAGCATTTGTAATGTGTAAATACATGGTTGATACATGCCTAATTATGACGAGTGATTTTCTAAAGATGACCAAGCTTTGGTTTAGTGTTTTGGACTAACCATGGAGTGAATGTAGTGTTGTGTGCAACATTCCTCTTGTCTTGTGATGTGCATGTGTTGAGAATTGAGATGGTCAATAGCGATGGAGAAGGTCAAGTGAGTTCATGTCGATGGATTGAGAGTGTTGAAGGATGGACATGGAGGCTAGGACTGAGGGAACAAGGAAAGGTGGATGGAACATTAACGATTAGCACTTGGCGACATCGACAAACAAGTATGCATGTTGTTGAGAAGGTGTAGAGGGTGTTGACCAAGTCAAGATAGCGATGACCAAGTAGCGGACAAATGGTTAGTGGGTTTGGATCTTCAAACCTGGAGTGGATCTTGGGGCGGCATGTGGCTTCATCGGAAGGCTTGCATCGAGGCGAAGCACTTTCATGAAGGGATCATGGTCACCGATCAAAACTCAACTTGGACCATTTATGCCCCTTGGGGTTAAGGGTTTAAGAAAATATCTAAAGGTACGCCTAGAAATGTTTAAGAGCTCTATATATAAATAAGAGGAGGATCTGCCCTAAGCCGGCTATCTCTTCGAGTAGGTTGTTTCCTAGTCTCTAGGTTGTCATCTGCTAGGCTAGCTAGAGTTTGCAACGCTAAAAGGGGACTAGTCGAGAAAATGAACACATCTATTTGTATTTGTCCCAACTATAAGAGCGAGGATGGAGGGTGGAGGCTAGGACCTTGTAAAGAACCAAATCATGTTGCTATATACAAAATCATTCTTATGAAATTTGTTTTTAAGATCTTATCTCTTTTTTCCCTTTTGTCGCACCCAGTTTATAAAACAAAATTGAATACACATCACATGCATGCCGGGATCTGTTTATTCATACATGTGATAATAAAAGTGATATAACCAAACTTCCAACCCAACTTTATAAAAATATATAACTCATTGAACTTTGGACCAAAACATAATGCAACCTAGAAATTTAACACATAGTTTAGCAAGGCTAACTACTTAGATGTCGCCAGTACTATTTCTTGGAGTCTGAACTATATGTTTCTTTATGGCATGAGATTTGTCTTCTTGTTCTATCTTCTCATTGTAGTCCCACGAACCATCTAGTTCCATGTTTGACATGTCATGCATTAAGTTCATTATGTCATAATTATTGTATTTAGTAGCTTTTTTGTGAAGAGGAACCAATACTCACACCGTGCAAAACTTCTTTAGATCTCTCACTAGGTACAGATGACAAATCTTGGTCCTCTCTTTAGCATGAGCAAGCACCAATTGATTTATCTCCTCTTGTCCATCAATCTTTATTAACCTAGTTGATGGTCGATTCCTATGAGCAGAATTGAGGTAGTACTACTTTGCATCTGCTCTGTCTGCAAAAGATGTCAAACTTTCCAATATATTGACAAACTCAACAGTGGAATCTAGAGTTGTTATTGTAAAATGACCCAATTCTTCTCGACTATCATACTACGTCTTCATATCCAAATAAAGTCTCCTCACCGAATGAATATTTTTTAAGAGTCCGAGTCACTCGAATCACATTATATCATCATGCATGTATAGATTAGACAAATATGAAATATTGAACTTTTGTGCATCAAATAAAATATACCTAGAGGTTGAGGTCATTAAAATGGACTATATCAATGAGGCCATGCAAATGCTTATAAATCAGGAAGCAAAATACCGCTTTAATCGACATCAAGAACTCTTTGAACTAGTAGTAAAGTATCATGTTCTTAAGTAGACCATGTGCTTACTTCTCTCTCTTCTTATTATATGACATGTAGTTGCAAATAAATTAGGATATCAGGGTGTTAACAAGCAAATCCTCCCTATTTTGTAAAACTTTTAGTGGTTGTAACTATGACATGGATTCTTGTCTTGTTTATTTATGTTGGAAAATTTATAAGATATCGGGTCTTACAGGAACTTAAATATAATAATCAAAATCTATATCCTAATTTATAGGAATTTGCTAATACAAAGTTGATATGTACCCTTGTGATTAAAGTTTGTGATGAATGATTTTCAATGTACATAGCATCTTGGATTGAGTTGGAGCTAACTGAGGCGTGAGAGTTGGGTTGTGCAACATTTCTTTGGCTTATGGTACGCAGATGTGGAGTTTAGAGGTGGCGATCGATGGCGAAGGTAAAGGTCAGGTGGGTCCATGCTGATGGACTGGGAGGGGTAAAGGACGGATCTAGGTTTGTTCCGAGGGACCAAAAGGTTAGGTGACTAGCCTGGTGGCTGACACATAGGGACATTGTCAAATGCAAATGTACATGGAGGAGTTACTATGTTGACCAAGTCAAGACGAAAGTTGAGCAAGTCATGCGGAGGCTCTAGGAGACTTGATGGTCGGGTGGTCAAGGACGACGGTGACACGTGACAAGTAATTTGGTGGGTTGAGCCCAAAAGTCAAAACCACTAGGTGGACAATTTTGGAGTTGGACCTCAAAACCCAAGTCACGTTCTAGCAGGAATTAGAGGCGACATTTGGCGTTATCGCGGGCTTGCATCGGGGCGAAGCTAAGCCATGAAGGGCATGTGGTCGTCGAATCAATGCGAGTGTTGTGTTGAGGCGAATCTAAATGTAATAGATTGTAATGGAAACCATTCTAGCCTAGTAAAACTCGGTTACCACTTGTCTCCTAGTGGTATTGTCTCCGGTCATGAACTCGCAAGTCACGACGTATTGAAAAAAAAAATCAAAGCGTAGCCGCCACCCCTATCCACCCCATCGTGCTCTGCTCTCACCACACAACCCTACGTCCTATGTCGGCCCGCCGTCGCGCCATCCTGCTCACGTTGCCACTCCTCTCGCGGTGACACCTCCCATCGTGAGTTGCTCTCGCCACACAACCCCGTCCTCTGCTATGCCCTAAGTCCCACCATCCTCGACGAAGGGCTCAAAGATGAAACCTAGCGGCCGCAACCCCTGCGTCATGCCTGAGGTTCCTGATGTGGTGCTAGCCTCGAAGATGAGGCCCATGAGCTCCTGCCCCTGCCCCTGCCCCTCCCTTGGCCAAGAAGGAGAAGTTGTCTTTCAATGGCAAGAAGAAAGAAGAAGAAAGGTGAAACCTTCCGTGTATTCTACTTTAGTGTTTTTTCGTAGGAAATCGCCTCCAACGAATTAGATAACAGGACTGTCAAAAAGCTGGTAGATTTGGACGTTGAGGATTGCACACCATCTGCGTTTTCGGTGGTGTTTCCCGTGCGCCTCGCGTCGTTCCCGCCCGTCTGGGTTATCTGACAGGCTGTCACGCTCCATACTAAGAAAACTAATTAGTGCTGACATGGATATTTCAAATAAATAGATAGCCTAATTTTGAGAGTTCGTTGAGGAACATGTATATGTTGTGATGGTCTATAAGGATTTAAAGAGGTGATTTAAAGAACCAAATTTAATTAAGATATTCGAGTTCCTCTTATCTATAAAGATATATACAATTGTAGAGGCCAACTGCTGCACGGCAACGAGGCACTGGTCTACTGTTTTACTGTAGCAACCGGAGCGGCTCCTGTAGCAACCGGTCCGACACTGTACAATAGAGTCGACCGGATACTGTATCAACCGGGTCGGATACTGTAGCGGCGAATTTACTGTTACAAAAACCGTTAAGAAACAGTACCCAACCGGTTATGAACAGTAGGTATCCGTTATGGACCACTACATGCCCGTTACAAAAACAGTGTATACCCGAGCCCGCTATGAACTGTGTGTACCCATTAACAACCTTTTTTTTTTTTTTTTGTTCCCTTCTTCATCTTTTTTTTCCTGCCTCCCTTCGGCCAGTGCGAAGAGCGGGCATGCTGCCTAGTATCGATGTATACTCATGGAGTTGCCGTAAATCTAGCATCCGCTGCGTAGTGGACCCATCAGATGGTGTGGTTGGCGTGCATTGGCGTTTTGTACCAAGGTGTCGGTGTTTAAATACCGGGGTATCACACCAACGAGTAAATTTCATCGCGTCTCCTAATCCAGGATGGTGATGCGAAGGACACAAATGTTTATCCCTGGTTCGGGCAAAGGGTGCCCTACGTCCAAAGCTGAGGGAGCTTGTAGATATCTCAGACCGGGTTAAGTCTTTAGACAGGGGTGGATACATGCGAGTCATAAAGACTTGAGTGTTTGTGAGAGCGAGTGTGTGTGAGTCGATGTGTTGTGTCGTGCCCCATACTAAGCCCCGACGACCCTTTTTATAGGCCAAAGGGAAGCTCGGGTGTACACAGTGGATAGGGCAGAGGTAGTGATGACGTCGAGGTATGGGCGTGGATCGCGTCGTCGAGACTGTAGAGGCCTGCTTTGGTCCGGTCCGAGCCCGTAGCGAGCGTGTGGCGATGATGGCTCGTCCGTCCTTCTCCCGGAATCCGCGTACGGCCGTCGAGGTGGGAGAGACGGGTCTTGCAGCGACATGCGCTTCCTACCGCCATCATTACTCGAGCGGTCATCAACCGCTTCGAGGGGTATGATTCGAGGGGTAGGCATCCGGGATGACGTGACTGAGCCACGGGAAATCCGGGTCAAATGTACAGTGGACGCGTTCCGAGGGGGTGTTGTACACAGTGCTCGGCACAGTGTAATAGTGCCACTGAGCATCCTGGATCGTAGGGTATGGGCGGTAAAGGCGATGGGATAGGTACCTTGCTCACTTTGTGGACCGCTGTAGTCATGGAGTTAGGGGGGAAGTGGTTGGAGGCATTAAATGCTCTGTACGGATGTCACAGGAGATTTTTGAGGGTGGCGGTCCGCTCGAGGCGCCCCGCTCGATCGAGGAGTTTACGTAATTCCCTTTCGAGGGGTCTCGTGGGTGGTGGTCGTTGGTTTTGGTTGGCTTGGGCTGTTGGAGCCCGTTCGTGGGCCAGCCCTGTACGGCTCGAGGTGGGTGCTGAATTGGTTTTTAAATAGGACTCAGGGGAAGACAATGATGGTTCTGTTCATCTCGTCAGCCAGGTTAATGACCCCCTAATTATAGTCCCCGACACAAGGTGTCCGGTCGCATAGCATAGCAGGAACCGGGCGATGCAGCGAGGGCGACCTGTCCGCAGCAGCACATATGAGTCCATGCAACAGTCACGAGTCCAAATCAACGAGTGGGACTGAACAATTAACAAGCCCGACAAATTAAACTAGGCACGCAATGTGTCCATACTCTAGTATAGCTGCGCCGGAAGCTTTTCTCATGCCTTTAATATTTATTATTTCATATTTATACCACTAACTAAAGCCTATTTTTAAAACTGGCTAAGTCTGTTTAGCTGCTTTCAAATTAAATATATTATCAATATAATATTTTGGCGCGAGGCTTGCTTCTCCCGTGCGTCATGCTGGATCTAGCATTCTAGCACTTTGGCTCTTGTATAGGCAATCTCAGTACTCGTACAACGCGTCTTTCTCGGGGCGACTTGGCTTGGGAGCATGAGCCGCGCCGTGGTCTCAGGAGGCGACCACATCGCCTATGATCCTAGCTCGTGAGAGGGGTTGCAAAATGCATGACACAGATGGATCTCAACGACGTGTTGTACTTAATTTTTCAAACCGTCGAGAAAAGTAGTTTTCTTGAGGGTGTGGACATCCGCCAAGTAAATTAATTTTTCTTGAGGATAGAATTACCATTTCCCTTTAAAATGAGTGAGGGCATGAACCAAAACCCCTTATATTTAACGAGAACCTTTGCATTACTATCTGGTTAGGGTGCGTGGAAAATACTACGCTATACTACTGTATGTAACATTTACGTACTTATTTTTGCACCACGATGGAAGTGTGGAACGCAAAACGCCGAGTAATAATCCTTCACATCCGCAGTGTAGTGGGCCAATCACGTCACGTGGCTGGCGTGCAATGGCCATTGTGTACCGAAGTTGTCCGACCGGATAGCAGGATGTGCCTGTGCTCGATCAGCAGCACATGCCTCCACGTACCAATCACTACGATTCACGAGTCCAAATCGACGAGTGGGACTGGGACTGAGACTGAACAGCAAGCCCGACAAACTCGCCACGCAAATCTGTCCAACCGTGCTCCTAGTATAGTACTATAGCTGCATGTGACCTTTCTTGGTCTTGGCCTCTTGGGACTTGGGAGTGAATTATCTTCAATGTATCTCAGTGTCATGAAACTAAATGAAATGAAATATATACGCAGAGCACAGGAGCAAGCTGAAGCACAGTGCTACTTGCAGTAGGAGCAGCTTGCACACGTACCCTCCTTGCTGCACGCTAGCTAGCTCCAGTGCTCCACTGCACTCCACTCCACCAACCTTCCCTGCCACCCCGGCCGCCTCGCCTCCCTGACGATGGAGAAGATGCTCCACGCAGCGCCGATCCACGCGACGCTCCCGGAGTGCTTCATCTTCCCGGCCGACAAGCTCCCGGCGGCGAAGACCGCCACCACCGCCGCGGTGTCCCTGCCCGTCATCGACCTGTCGCTGGGCCGCGACGAGGTGCGGCGCGCCATCCTGGCCGCGGGCAAGGAGATGGGCTTCTTCCAGGTGGTGAACCACGGCGTGTCCAGGCAGGCCATGGACGACATGGAGTCGGTCTGCCAGGAGTTCTTCGCGCTGCCCCTGGAGGACAAGGCCGGGCTCTACTCCGGAGGACACGGGCAAGGCCACGCGGATCTACTCCAGCACCATGTTCGACACGGGGAGCGAGAAGTACTGGCGCGATTGCCTCCGCCTCGCCTGCTCCTTCGGCCCCGACGGCAGTGCTGTCGGAGAAAGGTGCTGGCCGGAGAAGCCGGCGAGGCTCCGGGAGGTCGTGGAGCGGTTCACGGCGCAGACGCGCGGGATGGGCATGGAGATCCTCCGGCTGCTCTGCGAGGGCCTGGGGCTCCGCCCGGACTACCTCGAGGGCGACATCAGCGGCGGCGACGTGGTGCTCCATGTTAATCACTACCCGCCGTGCCCGGACCCGACCGCCACGCTCGGCCTGCCGCCGCACTGCGACCGCAACCTCCTCACGCTGCTCGTCCCCAGCATGGTCCGTGGCCTCGAGGTCGCCTACAAGGGCGACTGGATCAAGGTCGACCCCGTGCCCGGCGCCTTCGTCGTCAACTTCGGATGCCAACTTGAGGTCTGGTTTATATTTTTATTGTTCACACTAACACTTAGCTTGTTTATTTAATTTCAAGTTGGTGTTGTTGCTTTTGCTTCATGATTCAGATTCCGATTCAGATCCAAATTTTTTTCACTTTATTTCTGACGCACGCATGGATCCATGTAGGTTGTGACGAATGGGACGTTGAAGAGCATCGAGCACCGGGTGATGACCAACCTGGGGGTGGCGCGGACGACGGTGGCCACGTTCATCATGCCCACCACGGACTGCCTCATCGGCCCCGCCGCCGAGTTCCTCAGCGACGACAACCCGCCGGCCTACCGCACGCTCACTTTCGGGGAGTTCAAGCGCATCTACAGCGTCGTCAAGCTGGGGTCGTCGCTCAACCTCACCACAAACCTCAAGGACGTTCAGAAGGAGCTTTGATGATTCAAAGTAGCTATGTTCGAGTAATATGCAACCAATAAAAGTGCTTTATTAGTCCTCACATGCAGCTAGAAGCTAGCTGAGAAGATGTAGTACGTACTCTGTGGACGATGTCAAGCAATAAAAATGACAAATATGTGTGTATCGCGCATATATATTCTTGCAGAAGCATTTAAACTTTCAAAGACCCATTATATTCATTGCTTTTGCGAAACAGACCCATTGCATTATATTCATTGGTATATAGATAATACAAAATGCATGGTCGGCAATAATAAAACCTTTACCAACCGTAGCATCAAAAAAAAAGTTGTATTTTTCAACTAGAAAATATCTCAGCCAAAATGAAGCAGACCAGCCGTGTCCAGCTCCTCCTCCACGCCTTCATGTTGTGTCCTTTTCTACCTCGCGCGCACAAACAAAAAGTGGAACTGAAAAAGAGGACAATCAACTGTACCCGTGCTATCGCTTTGCTCAGTGGAGGAATGGTCCAGCTGTCAACTGATCTCACACTATCAGCTGACAGGGACCAAACGCAGATCCATCTTAGCTCGGCGATCACGACTCCTGCATTATTATCTCGGTCTTTGCAGTAGTGTTAGGTCCACACGATTGCATTAGCGCTTAATATGGATCTTAATGTTTGGACGTCATCTTCAAAGTGATTGTTATCTTTGTATAGTAGATTGTCGGGCCAACCCACATGGATGGCGCTCTGCCATGGGCCACAGGCTGCCACAACACTACCGAAACTGTGCTGTGTGCTAGTCATTGTCCCGTCTCTTCCATTGCGCCATGGTTCTTTGTAAGCTCTGCTTTCCCTTTCAGCCTCTCCTTTGGCTGACTAATTTCTCACCATGGAGCTCCCTTATGGGCTCTCTCCTGCTTCCTGAGATTAAGGGTACAAGAATATGTTTGCTAGCGCAAGTTTGGGCTACCAATTTCCTAGCATGCTGGTTGTGGTCTGGGTATACTCCGTTTGCCTTGGTTGTGGCCTTTGGCATTAAAAGTTCGGTCTCCTTGGTCTCTGTTGGCATGCTGCTTCAGGCCAGTATATATTGGTGGCTCTACTCACCATTTTCATGTATCCTCCTTAGGAGAAAGAGTTTTCAACTTTTTTGTCCCATGAAAAGTTGTTGGTTTCTTCGTGAACAAAGCGACCTCTACAAATTTCATTTCATCTTAAGAAAATGGTGGTCCAAATTGGAGGCGTGAGATTGTTATCATCAACGGTGAAGAGGAAAAATGCATGGAAGATGGTTGGTCCAAGATCCTCTCTAAGAAAATCCTTTGTTCAGGTTGTTCATGGCCCTTCTGTCTTTAGCGCTAATCTTGTGCTGCTAAGATGTCCAACTTATTGATTATCCGTGTTTCATCATAACATTCAAAACCGTGTTTTTTGCCATTAAGCTCCCAAAAGAGAAAAGGCACACAATTAAGTCCCTGACGGGATTTAAACTTTGGTGGTTGGGTGCATTGCCACACCTCTCACCCAAAACCGTGTTTTCATCATCTATTTTTCCCTAGGATCTCTGATTTAGATCGTCTGGAACCTAACTCCTAGGCTCCCATCTCTGGAATATATAGCTTCTCCCGTTTTCAGTTAAACTTCCTTTTAGAACTCTGACAATAGCTCTTGCCCTCTTTGCCTTTTCTTTAGGTCATTCAAGAAAAGATTGCTAGAAGCACAAATGGTTTATTTTTTCAGACCATAAAACTAGTGGTACAATAGTTTAAGTTAAAAAAGGTTTGTCCTGCATGCCTATCTTCATATGGGTTTTGTGGGTTTTCTACGAATCTTTTTTTGAGAAAACAATAGAAATAGAAAGAAGAAGGGGAAAAAGGTGATCGGTTCTCCGGAATTCTTGCTTTTCGACCGGGTCGAAGAGTAGTCTCCTTCGACCACCCCCTCCGATCCTGCATGTTGTTTCACGGTCAACGTTTATTTGCGGCCCGTCCACGATTATTTACGGCCCATGGCAGTTAGCTAGGCAGCTGCAGTCCACGTCTTTTCGCATGCGTCTTCCGTATCGTTAGGTGGTAGTTAGCGTTTGTTAGTTGTGTTTCTCTTTTCTTTTCTTTTTCTATTTCTACTTTTCTGTTTTTCTTATTATTTCTCTCCGTGATGTTTCATTTCATGTTGGTTAAGGTACATGAGTTTTTCCTTTTTTTCCTCTTTCTTGTATTTACTTGTATTCTTTTGTTTCTTTTTTTTCTTTCCTTTCCACTGTTTCTTTTTCTTTTTTATTTTATGTTGTTTTCTTCTATTATTCTTGTTATCTATTATTCTATTTTATTTATTGTTATCTTTTATTTATTTTGTCTTTCTTTCTTGTTATCTTTTATTCTTTTTATTTTTTATTTACTTTCTTTTTTTATTTTCTTTCCTTCCATTTTTATTTTTATTTTCTGTTTTCTATTCTCATTTTTATTGTATGTTCTATTTTTTAATTTATATTAATACACGAGATTAGTGTTGTTCATGTGCTATATATATATGCAATGTTCTATTATGTATTTTATTGTCTTTCTATGGTGTATCTAGTGATATTCTATAGTTTATCTGACGATGTTCACTTAGTTTACATGTGATGTTCTACAGTGTATCTAGGGATGTTCAGTTAGTATACATGTGATGTTCTGTGGTTTATCTGACGAAGTTCACTTAGTATACCTGTGATGTTCTATATGATGTATTGAGGGATGTTCAAATAGTATACATGTGATGTCCTATGGTGTATCTTGAGATGTTCACTTAGTATATATTTGATGTTCAACAGTGAATCTCACGATATTCACTTAGTATACATGCGATATTTTATGTATCTCGGAATGTTCACTTAATATACATGTGATGTTCTCGAGATGTTACTTAAATAATGTTAATTATGATACTCGGTTTGGGTGATATAATTTTTTTACTTCAAAAACCATGGAATTTCCTTTTTTCTTCTTCTTTATTTTACTTTGAGTATTTTTATTTTTAATGTTCGAAGATACTATGTTTGTGTAGTATACATGTGATTTGTTTCTTATTCTATGGGATATTATGTTGTGTTTTAGTGGTGTTATTATTTTATGAGAATAGAGTACATTTTTTTCGCTTAAATAGTTGGTGTAATAAAAAAATCCTAAACATCACCAACTTCTGACATGCTGAAGTGGTGTGAGTAGTATCTTTGAATCAGTAGGTCTCCTGAATGCACAAACGGAATTCGGAAAGGACACTAGCTGACCTGTGGGCCCAAAAGAATAAAATCAGCCCACTCTACAGGACGGTCCATAAACAAATCTTGGTCAGTAGGTTAATCAAGCTGTGGCCTGAAAAGCACACAAGCAGGAACGTGATATGGGCCGGGCAGAAACGCTATCTGGGCCGGAAACATGGCTCGTACTCCTCGGTGGTTATTCCCCGCACCTGGTCAAAGAGACGCTGCAATTCGACCAGGTCGGAGGCTCGGAGCTCCCTCGGTTCTCCCTCTTCCAGTGATCCGGCCGACCTCGAGAGCGGTCGCTATTGCTACACACTAGTGGACCGGCGCGCCCTCGCGCGCGTTAAGGGTAGACAATAAATTGAAACTTGCAATGCATAATTTGTCATGGAACACAAAATTTTGAATTTCAAAATTTAAAATTTATAAGTGACCTCGGATGGGAAAACACCCAAAATAAAGTTTGTAGGTCTCAAAATGTCATGGAACTTTGTAGTTGAAAACTTCTTCATTTGAGTTCATCTTGTCATGGTAAACTACGTTTGAATTTCAAAAATTCAGAATTTAAATTTTTTTACCAACCTCGAGTGGAAAACAACGAAAATAAAGTTTGTAGATCTCGAAAAGTTATGAAACTTTGTAGTTGAGAACTTTTTCATTTAAGTTCATCTTGTAATGCTAAACAAAGTTTGAATTTAAATAATTCAGAATTTAAATTTTTTAAACTACCTCGAATGGGAAAATACCAAAAATAAAGTTTAAAGATCTCGGAAAGTTATGAAACTTTATAGTTGGCAACTTTTCATTTGAGTTCATCTTATCACGTTAAACTACGTTTGAATTTCTCAAATTTAAAATTCAAATTCCGTAAACGACCTCGGATGGAGAAACTTCCGACACGAAAAACGTAGATCTTGAAAAGTTATGAAACTTTGTAGTTGATAACTTCTTCATTTAAGTTGAATTCGTCGGCGAAAGCTAGCAAAATCAACTCGAGTGACGAGAAGCTGCACGTTTGAATTTGGAAAATTCAAAATTTGAATTTTTAGATGAGCTCGGATGGGAAAACACTTAAAATAAAGTCTAAAGACCTCGAAAAGTTATGAAACTTTGTAGTTGGCAACTTTTTTATTTGTGTTCATCTTGTCACGCTAAACTACGTTTGAATTTCTCACATTTGAAATTTAAATTTCGTAAATTACCTCGGATGGAGAAACTCCCAACACGAAAAGTGTAGATCTCGAGAAGTTATGAAACTTTGTAGTTGACAACTTTTTTCATTTGAGTTGAATTCGTCTACCGAAGCTAACCGTAATCGATATGAGCGTGAGAAGTCGAAGAAGCGGATTCTAGTTAGAAGCTGATACTGTACGGAGCGGCTCCAAACAATCAGGACCGTACGATCGGGGATCCGACGGCCGGGCGATTTTAAGGTGATGTGGCGCGGCGTTCTCTGCGGGAGCCCTGGCCGAATTGAAGGGAGGAACGAGGTGTTTTTTTAATCAATTGCTACACACGAGCTGGTCCGGGCTGTCACGGTATGCGCCGTAGGGGTCTCATGGGCCAATGGAACACTCGGCCTAGACCAGTCTGGTCGGCAGCTGCGCCCTCGGCGCGCCCACGACAGCGCCCATAGGCGGACCCAAGGCCCGGCAAGCCTGGTCCCTTGCCCGGGCTCCACTCTTGGAAATCCCTTGAAGCCCAATAGACAGCCCATTAACTGTGAATGAATTTCGCGGGCTTGAAGCATTTAGTACGGAGGTAGCTGATGGCTTGCCCGGGCTGCTCCTTGGGCCTGGGTCCGCCTATGGCATATGGTGGCATGCTTTGAGGGACGCTAGAGCGAGGTGAAAACATTGTTCGGCTCGTTCGGGCCGACGGCGGTGACGCTTGTGCGCCATGTTCCTTCTTGAAAGCGTCATCGAAGCTCCTGTCCATTGGTGCAGGCTCAGGTCGAGAGACCTATAAAAGCTCCGGTTTGGTTTTGGTAATTAATGACACTCAATGTTGCTAATGCTTTGCTCTAAGTGTGGTTAGACACATGGCAACGTGACGATGGACATGGTGGACATGTGAGATGATCGAGCTTCGGAGATGGTTGGAAATGCCCGTGGAGATCAAGGCAAAGGTATACTTGATAGGGCTTTCCGGTTTGGTGATCAAGACACTATAGAGAGTGTGATCACAATTAGAATCGATAACTAACTATCAAGAGGGGTTTCCTTGGTTCATTCGCGGTCCTAAGTGCCTCTAGTTGTGACTTTGCATGATGCATGAGAGACTAACTAGAGAGCTAACTCTTGCCGACTTGTACTACTAACTCCGGTGCTTGAGACGAGGTCTACACTTGTTGGAGTTGGTACTCAAGGCAAGAGAATGGACTTGGAGTGAAGACGGCGCGAAGAAATGACGAAGAGGTCGCCACTCAACGGCGCCGGACGCGGCCGTCGGCCTGCGCCGGACGCGGCCTGAGGCGCCGGACGGGGTCCAGTGGGTGCTGCAGAGGAGCAGACCACCGGACGCGCGCGCCGGACGCTCTCGGCTCACGTCGGACGCAGCGGGCGTCCGACGACGTGGACTGGGTGCTGCCCTAGCATGCTGGCTGGCCAGGCTGTGGTCCACAGCGACGGACGCGCATGACGCGGTGCGTCGGACGCCAGGCCGAGCGACGGACGCAGTCCAGAAGGTCTGCGAGAGCGCAGGACCGACGGATGCGGTCGTCGACTCCCGCTGGACGCACGACAACCAAAGGCGATGGACGCGGTGACGTGGCGGGCATTCAAGCGCAACGGTCGGCTGTGGGGCGCGGCTGAAGAGTGCCGGACGCGCCCGGTGCAGTGGACCTGAGCAGCCCGAGGCAATAACGGTTGGATTTTTGCCTTGGCTTATAAATAGGAGGATGGCCGGCCATGGAGGCTCTCTTGTTGAATAATTAGGCTATTTCCAGATTAATTTCCAAATTAAAACCAAAATATAGATCATGACAAAACAACAAGCTAGATTTAGCATGTATAGATTACTAGCATGACAGATCAGTATATCATATATACTAGCAAGACAAATCAATATATCGCATATACTAGTAGGACAGATCATGATATCGCATAGCATGAACATGATAACTAGTGTAAACCCAACTTGTACACTAGTTAGATTTATACCTACCGATTGTAGAAGTACTTGGTGGTGAAGATGCATACGACGATTGCAACGTGAGCTTGTCGCTAAACGTCTCCCGTTGACGATCCCACAAGCCTGACGACGACGAGACGATGTGTTGCCGATGACGATGGCACGAGCTTGTAGCTAAGCGTCTCCCGTAGATGATGCAACAAGCCTGATGACGACGTTCTGTCGACGTAGAAGATTTGGGAGCAGTCACGCTAAGAGCGCTTCCCAAAAACCTTATTCGCCTTCTCCCGGTGTAGGATCGCAAACACGAGGGTTCCGGAGACCTGCTCTCCCGGTCGCCGGTGCACGCTGACGATCGGGATGGAGACTATGACCACAACGCAGTAGTGAGAAGAGGAAAATACTATTTTACTACATTAGGATTTTCCAATTGAAACACCCAATTGTAGTCTTTGTTGTTGTGTCTATTCCCAGGAGCATCGGTACATATATATGCAGAGGAAGACCCCCTACATCTAAATCAACCAGCAATATGGTACTAATTGATATTGTACCTCCCACCTTTACTCATGGACTTAAACATTAAAGCCCATTAGGAACACATGTATTGGGCCTTTGAGATTTATTAGAATTTCTACATATGGATTTTAGGGGAATATCCATATAAATTCTAACAATGCCCCACCAGATCTCAAATTCCCAATATAGACATTTTCTTTCTCTCTTACTACTGTTTATATACTAGTATTTCAGCAGAGACTGTTAAGTTGAACATCTACCTAGAGCTTTAAGTTAGACCAATTCACAACTTGAACAATGGACTACGCCTTGAATTGCAAGTTTTGTGCGAATGAGTTTTACTCAAAGTCAAACTAGTACCGGCTCGCGTAGCCTTCCCCGTGGGTGGAGCATATACGTCATACTCCCCGGTCTCTTCATGAGCTTACTAGAGACCACCCAAGTCTCATAGACGCGATGTTTAACAGTCAAAACTCATATAGGTATGTTCATTCAAGAATGCTCGCAGATAGCATCTTCGCTTGTTAAAGCCAATAGAACATATTAAGGCATTAGCCAACCCGCCATACAAAGGCCTCATTGCATTGAGAGTATTGCAACTTCACTTAGAGAGGGTTATTATTATACTCTCCTCGTTTACCAACAGCTTGTTCTTCCCAGATCCTTAGTCACGGATCTCCGATCAAAAAGGTTGGGTTACTACTACCGTAAACTCACATGGGTCTCATACCCATCTCCCTTGATGCGATTTCTATCACATTCCGTGATAGCCCTTTTGTAAAGGGATCTCGCCGGTTTTTGTCTATTTGGACATAAGCCACGCTTATTACTCCGAAGTTTCTCGCCTTCCCGATAGTTTTCAAACGTCTTTTAACGTGTCTTGTTGACTTCGCATTATCCTTAGCACTATTCACTTTAATGATCACTGTTTGATTATCACAGTTCATAAGGATAGCCGGTATTGGTTTTTCAACCACTGGCAAGTCAGACAAGAGCTCACGCAGCCACTCTGCCTCTGCAGATGCTGTATCCAAAGCACTAAGTTCTGCTTCCATGGTTGATTTAGTCAATATAGTCTGTTTACAAGACCTCCATGACACTGCACCATCTCCAAGAGTAAATACATACCCACTAGTGGCGTAGATTTGATCAATATCGAAATCCAGTTCGCATCACTATATCCCTCAAGCACACGGGATGCCCAGAATAGTGAATCCCAAAACTCATTGTACCCTTAAGATAACGCAAGACCCTTTCAAGTGCATGCCAATGATCATCACCCGGGTTGGACCTGTACCTACTCAACTTGCACACAGCAAAAGAGATATTTGGTCTGGTTGCGCTAGCTAAATACATGAGTGAACCAATGATTTGAGAATATCTCAGTTGATCTTTAGCAATTCTCTTGTTCTTTCTCAAAGTCACACTAGTAGGATCATAAGGTGTTGGAGAAGGCTTGCAATCCATAAAGCCAAAACGGCTCAAGAGCTTCTCAACATAGTGAGATTGCAACAAAGTGATCCCACTCTCTTCCTTAATCAGCTTGATGTTCAGAATTACATCAGCCTCTCCTAAGAAAGTCTTGACTTCATTGATCACATCAATGTTTGTTCCGAAAATCAGAATATCATCAACATATAAGCATAAAATAACAGATTGGCCCCCACCATGTTGATAATACACACCCCTATCAACCTCATTAATAGCAAAGCCCGCACTAGTTAAAGTAGTGTCGAACTTCTCATGCCATTGTTTGTGTGCTTGTTTCAAGCCATACAAAGATTTCAATAATTTACACACCTTCTGCTCTTCACCTTTTACTACAAATCCATCAGGCTGATCCAATGTAAATCTCCTCATCCAACTCTCCATTAAGGAAAGTTGTCTTCACATCCATTTGATGAATGATAAGACCATATGAGGCAGCCAAAGAAAGTAATACTCGAATAGTGGTCATTCTAGCAACAGTGAATAAGTATCGAAGAAATCTTCACCTTCCTTCGTGTATAACCCTTAGCCACAAGCCGAGCCTTGTACTTATCAATAGTACCATCGGCCTATGCTTCTTCTTGAACACCCATTTGCAACCAATAGGTTTATACCCAAATGGTAAATCAGATAACTCCCATGTTCCATTAGAAAGAATTGAGTCTATCTCACTCCGAACAGCTTCTTTCCAATCATCTACATCAGGAGATGCATATGCCTCTGTAATAGAGGTGGGAGTATCGTCCACAAGGTATACAATGAAATCATCACCAAAGGATTTTGCAATCCTTCGTCTCTTGTTCCTCACATGAACTTCATTGTCATCCTCCTCAAGGACTTCTTCAAGTGGTTGTTCAAATGACTCAACACGATGCTCGATAGGTGTAGTAAAATCGGGAGCTAACTCGCAGAAAATTTAGCATTGCTACACATATCTTTCATAGGAAATATATTGTCAAAAAATGTAGCATCACGAGATTCAAAGATTGTATCAACATACATATCAGAAACTTCAGATTTTACTACTAAAAATCTATGGGCAATGCTCCGATGAGCATATCCTAGAAACACACAATCCACAGTCTTTGGTCTAAGCTTACGCTTCTTAGAAATTGGAACATTGACTTTTGCCAAACATCCCCACGTGTGCAAGTATGAGAGTGATGGTTTCCATCCAACCCATTGCTCATATGGAGTTGTCTCTTTGTTTCTGTTTGGAATTCTATTCAGGACATGACTTGCAGTCAATAAAGCTTCCCTCCACCATGCCTTAGATAAACCAGCAGTGTCTAAGATGGCATTCACCAGGTCAGTCAGTGTGTGGTTTTTCCTCTCAGCAACCCCGTTTGATTTGGGCAAATAGGGAGGTGTCCTCTCATGAATAATACCATGTTCCGCACAAAAATCATCAAATGATGTAGGAAAATATTCACCACCACGATCCGACCTTAGACGTTTAATTTTTCTCTCTAGTTGATTCTCAACTTCCGCCTTATAGATTTTAAAGTAGTCAAACGCTTCATCTTTAGTTTTCAACAAGTAAACATAGCAAAATCTAGTTGCATCATCAATCAAAGTCATGAAATACCTCTTTCCACCTTTTGTTCAACACACCATTCATCTCGCAAAGATCGAATGTATGAGTTCTAGAGGTGCCAAGTGTCTCTCCTCTCGTCGCCTTGTGAGGCTTTCGAGGTTGCTTAGATTGCACACAACTATGGCACTTAGAACCTTTAGCAATAGTGAAATCTGGAATTAAGCTCAAGCTAGACAATCGTGACATCAAACCAAAGTTCACATGACATAAACGAGAATGCCAAACACTAGAACTATCATTAATTGTGCCACGAGATGTGATTCATCGACTTGTTACAAAAATCTGCTAAAGATAAACGAAACAAACCTCCACAATCATAGCCTTTACCAATAAATTGTCTCGTGCTTAGATATTACAACTTTATTGGATTCTAGTACCACCTTAAACCCATCTCTCAAAAGACAGGAGGCGCTAACAAGGTTCTTGTGAATAGTAGGAACATGTTGCACGTTCTTTAGCTGCACAATTTTCCCTGAAGTAAACTTCAGATCTACTGTGCCAACACCACATACAGAAGCATGTGACCCATTCCTCATCATAACAGAGGAACCTTGAAGCCCATGATAAGAAGTAAACAAAGATATGTCAGCACACACGTGAATATTAGCACCTGTATCAACCCACCAACTTGGGGTTTGAAACACTGAAAGTATGGTAGGAACATTACCGTACTTCTCATCAAGATTGCTAACGGTCACAAGGTTGACATTCTTCTTTTTTCTACTAGAAAAGTGACCAAGCTCTCCACAAGTGAAGCAAGGCAACTCTACTTTAGTTTGCTTCTTCTCAAAGGTAGTTACTATCTTGGCATTGGAAGGTTTATTATTCAATTAATTGTTCTTCCTCTAAGAACAAGTGTGGTCTTCCTGGAATCTTCTCTCATTTTCTCTAGAGATATTTCCCTCAGATGAGCCAACACTAATCCAGAACACTTTAGCCTTTAGCGAGAGCATGGCCTTAACTCGCCACCTCTTTAAATGTGCACTAGAACACTTCTCTAGTCTCAGCATGTTAGCGAAAACAGCCATACTTAAATCAGAAAAAGCCTATATTAAGGTTTTTGGATTGTTGAATAATTAGGCAATTTCCAGATTAATTTCCAGATTAAAACCAAAATATAGATCATGACAAAACAACAAGCTAGATTAGCATGTATAAATTACTAGCATGACAGATCAAGATATCATATATACTAGCAAGACAAATCAGTATATCGCATATACTACCAGGACAGATCATGATATCGCATAGCATGAACATGATAACTAGTGTAAACCCAACTTGTACACTAGTTAGATTTATACCTGCCGATTATAGAAGTACTTGGTGGTGAAGATGCATACGGCGATTGCAACGTGAGCTTGTCACTGAACGTCTCCCGTTGAGGATCCCACAAGCCTGACGACGACGA
The DNA here is from genome assembly GCA_018135685.1 of Themeda triandra. Lineage (NCBI taxonomy): Eukaryota > Viridiplantae > Streptophyta > Magnoliopsida > Poales > Poaceae > Themeda > Themeda triandra. Next base: position 349,381 of record JAENPR010000402.1, read on the forward strand.
GACGATGTGCTGCCGATGACGATGGCACGAGCTTGTAGCTAAACGTCTCCCGTAGACGATGCATCAAGTCTGATGATGACGTTCTGCCGTAGAAGATTTGGGAGCAGTCTTGTAACAGAACCGACCAACTAATTTAATTACCAAGCACTAATCAAGCTGACGCGGCAACTTAATTAGAACTTAGTAACCAAACCAGCCTGGTAGCCCAGAAAACCACGAAGGATTTTCGCACAAACATCAAGTAACATCCTAGACCGGTAAAGGCCCAACGAAATGCCATCCATAATTATTACATAAAAGTTCTCAAATAGATAGTACGTAACATAAATTTAGTTATTACAAACCAAGTTCTCAACATAGCGCGGAAGCAAATAGATTAACATGTTCTCAAACACACCCCAAATGTTTTTAGAAACATAGTGCCATGTCCTTCATCATACTCCACAAAAGAAAGGGATACGACAACTGGAATGATCGTGCCCACGATCTACTCATCTCCGACAACAGGATGGAGACAGGTCGGGCAAAGAGATCTGGATGGTCCCCTCACCAAGAGGTTTCCGGATCGAGATCATCCTATTGGTTGTGTCTAGCACTACTCCCCAAAAGTGCATCCAACTCATCCCCACAATCACATCCACACCTAAACCGGGTAGAATGATGAAATTCAGCCGGAATCTCCAATCTTCTAAATCTAGACTTGCTCCCTGAACTATTCGTTTCGTGCTAATGTCAGCCCCAGCTGAGCTCACACGGAACTCTATTCCCAGTTCAGTTATTTTCTGGTCATGCTGTAGTGCAAAGGTTTCACTCATAAACGAATGCGATGAATCAGTATCAAATAGAACTGCAGCAGGAATCTCGTTGACAGAAACATACCAAATGTCACGGGCTCTCCGCATTAATCTCCTCAATCGAGGTTGCCGGTCCAGCTTGTCATGTTAGCAACTAATATAATTACGAAGCACTAATCAAGCCACCGTGGCAACTTAATTAGTACTGAGCAACCATATCAGCCCGGTAGTCCGCGAAATCCCGAAGGATCTCAAATTTTTACAATATAACACCCGAATCGTAAGTTCGTAGTTCCCATTCACTTGATACAACAGTTTACAAATAAAATAATTACACCACATGTAGCCAAAAGAATTTTTATTACAACTTAGTTTTTCAAATAAACAAGCGGAAGTAGATATTCTTGAAATTACACTCACACCTACATTTTAAATACCGTGCCTTTACCAGTGGTCGACTCCAACAAAAGCATGTAGATGAGGTATAAGAGTTGACTTTGCCCAAAGTCTATTTCCTCCCTAGTGGGATACAGTTCCATCTTGTTGCCACAGCAAAAGTCTTCGATCTGCAACAAGTGGGAATAAAACCCTGAGTACGTGGGTACTCAGCTAGACTTACCCGTCTTAAACCAGAAAATAAGGACGCTATGGGGTGGAATGCATGGCTTTATAGTGGACTGGCTGACTCATTTGCGAAAAGCACAAGTTATCTTATTAGAGATATGTATAAGTATGATCCTTTCATTTTATTTTTGCATAGCTTAACATTATAACCTGTTTATGCTAGGTGAGCACCTATGCTAAAGCAATCAATAGATCATCCATTAATAGAAATAGTTATCATTCCAAGTTTAGCCTTTCCAACATCATCCATGTAACCATCCATGGGTCTCATTATTTAATTAGACGCGATCGAAGCTCAAGTCAAGTACTCACTGTCCAGGAGTGATGGCGATTCGAATCGATTCCTACTCAGCTGAGTGGTTATTCCCCACACAAACCCAGACATGCCTCCGGCAGTCACCTTAGGTCACCGTTGGTACTGTTTGGGTAAAGTCGCGGGACCACTATGGACAAGTCTACACCCAGAGGTTGTCCGGAGCCAGGTCGATCAAGACGTGTCTGCCCACGGAACGACGCCAGGTAGCTCAGACAGTCTTGCCCACGGTCACTCGGGCCTCTACCACTCCCCCAAACTTCGGTGTTCTTGCCTACATTTCGGTCACCGGCCCAAACGGAGCTACTAGGCTTTCGCGGTCGGAACGAGTTATCCTTCCGGCTAAATGTGGGGCATGCGATCAACATGACTTGGGGGCCGATAGCGTTGTTCTTAATTGACATCGATGGAGTTACTATGGTCTCCAATACCATAAGCAAACCTCATCCGATTGTCGGTTCATTTAACACCCATGGTTACTTCCAGGATTTTACCATCTCATGGCTCAAATAGCCTGATAACTGCCTATCAATTGCGGGTGATAAGGAACCACCCGACTTCTATCGATCTATTTAAGCAAGGCTAAGCAGTTATATCGATCCTGACCTAACAGGGTAAAAGATATTTAAAGTGGTCAAGGAATGGATAACATGCAGCAAGGGTTCCAGGCAACTCCTATAACTTAATGCATTAAACATATAAAAGGACGCAAGTGATATTTGCAAACATAGGAGAAATGCTCCGGGGCTTGCCTTTCTTTTGACGAGTTAGTTCGATGATCGGATTCCTCAGGCAGTTTCACGTCTGGCTCCCCGAGATTCGTCCTTCAGTTATGGGCATCACGACGAATGACCTATCCGCGATCCTGTATGATGCATGTGCATACAACTATCATTACACAATGTACCCCATGCATACAAGTGCAAGTATATATGATGATCATGTATTTACATGAATGAATGAATGAGCCATTTCAATTCTTCACAAGTAGTCAATCATCAGCTACCCCAACATTGATCACACAACCCACTAAGCATGCGAAACATTTGACATACACCCAACAAAACCCAACTAGTTGCTTGCACGCTTTATAATTGAATTATAAGCGAACTACAAGTGGACTATATTCTAGATTACAATCCGACCCAAACCAAACATACTATCAGATCATATGCATCCCAAGCAGCCCTAAAAATATTTGTGGCACCATCTAACTTAATAATTAAACCACTTTCAAGCAATTTAAGGAATAGCTATAACAGGGTCTACTGTTTCGACCTCACAGAAAATTCCCATAAAATTACAGTATATAAAACATGGCAATTCTAGTCTACCATCCAAATTTCAACCCAATTGGATAAGCCTACTAGCCTACACATAATTCACAAGGCAGCACACTTAATTGGACCTATAAATACTTTGTACTATGAAGTAAGCCAAACATTAGCAAGCATTACATATAGAGCTGACCTATAGCATATTAATGGCCTACAAAAATTACCAACCTCATATGATACCTACAAAATTGATTTATGAATTATTCCATGAATAGCTCCTAAATCACACTTGAACTGCAACTCTATTTTATTGCACAACAAGCATGCACAATATCTTTACCATAGACAGAGCATCACATAAGGAGACTAACAAAACAAGAATCATATTTTTCAGAGCATCCTACAAATTACTATGCATTTCTAGAGATAGCAAGCATTTTCAACATTTAATTAAAGCCCTATATAAAAGTATCACAAACATGGCATATGATATTTTTACTGCATACTACACCACATATGAAAAATAACGCAAGTTGAATCAATCAAATTGGACAAGTATTCTAGGAGATATGACATTTACAAGTCTAAAACTATTTTCTGGAAATTATATTACGAAAATCATATAAGACAAACACTTTTCAGAAAGGGCCCTCATTTTTCCAGGAATTAACCGAGCCTAGATCCGCAAACTATATGAGTCTTGCTCTTTTGCAGATCTGCCCCTCACCCCCACGAAATTCTGAGATCAGAAAGCTTGTCATGGATGAAGCACACCTATCCAAATTGACCCTACACCCTGGCAGTAGTAAGATGTTTCACAGTTTGAAGACCAGGTATTGGTGGCCTCATATGAAGAGAGAAATAGCTGAATACGTGGCAAAATGCGATGTGTGTTGCAGAGTCAAGGCTGTGCATCTGAAACCAAGTGGTCTTTTACACCCGCTGTCTGTACCTGAGTGGAAATGGGAAGAAATCAGCATGGATTTCATCACGGGATTGCCCACATCATCAAAGGGCAATGATTCTATATGGGTGATTGTTGACCGTCTTACCAAGTCAGCGCACTTTATTCTGGTCAACACCACCATGAGAGCTCCGCAGTATGCTGATGTGTACATCAAAGAAATTGTTAGATTGCATGGTGTGCCAAAGAAGATAGTTTCGACATGGGGAACGCGGTTTATGTCACATTTCGGGGACAAATGCAGAAGAGTTAGGCACGAGTTAGTCCATAGTTCGCCTATCATCATCCTGCACTGGACAAACTGAACGTGTGAACCAAATACTAGAAGATTTATTGCGAGCATGTGTGTTATCATTCAAGGGTTCGTGGGAGAAATGGTTACCACTAGCAGAATTTGCATATAACAATGGATACCAAGAAAGTATCAAGATGGCACCATTTGAGGCATTGTATGGCAAAAGTTGCCGAACACCGTTGAGTTGGGTAGAAACTGGAGACCGAAGGTACTATGGGGTGGATTTCATACAAGAGGCTGCTGAAACAGTTCAGATCATTAGAAAGCATATGGCGGCCCGATCGAGACGTAAAGTTTATGCTGATCAGAAGCGAAGATCCGAAACCTATAATGTGGGGGACTATGTATATCTCAAAGTGTCTCCAATGAAGAAGGTGAAACGTTTCGGCGTTAAGCAAAAGTTAGCACCTCGGTATGTAGGACCGTTTAAAATTCTAGAAAAGAAAGGCGAAGTAGCATACCAATTAGAATTGCCGATTCCCGGCTTGGAACAGTCTTCCCTGTCTTCCATGTGTCTCAACTCAAACGATGTATCCAAGTTCCAGCAGAACAAGTCAAGATCACCGACATAAACCTGCAATCAGATCTCACTTATGAAGAGGTACCTGTCAAGCTTCTTGATATGAAGGAAAGAGTGACTCGGAACCGTGCTGTCACAACATACAAGGTATGTTGGAGCCATCACGATGACGGAGATGCAACATGGGAAACCGGAGACTACCTCAAGGATGCCTACCCTACTTTCTTTGATAAATGGTTAGTACGTCCAAATCTCGGGACGAGATTTCTTTTAAGGGGGGTAGGGCTGTAACACCTCCAGTGTTAAGCACTAAATAAACTACTCTAATCATGTCATCATCTGCATAAGCACATCATCATGTGATTGCTAGCACTAGGGAATGTTTGGTTTGATTAGTTTCAATTAATTATATGCTTTGGATGATTATTGGCTTAAGGTGTGCAAGCAAATTATTCCAAAGTGCTAGATAGGTTGCTTATTTGACTTTGGTGCTTTGAGATGATTTTTACAGAAAAATATTTCAAGAAACTTTCCTTTTGGGACCAATCTATGAAAATATGTTTTAGGGCTTCATTTTGACCAAACAAAGGCAAATGGGCTTAGAAATATTAGTTTTAAAAGTCTTTTTCAAAACTGATTTTTGAATATCCCAAACCAGGCCGAATTAGCAAAAGTTGTAGTTGGAAAAGTTTTTCATCTCAAAATTTTGAGAAACTTTCATGTTGAAAGTTTTTCTAATTCGGCATATTTTTGGAGATATGGGGGTTTGAATTTTCAGTTTGAAGTGGAGAGGGGTGGGACCCATTGCCGCGTCCTCCCCTCATTTTCTTCCTCGCGGCGACGGTGTCCGGGCCGACGCGCGCCACGCGGCGTCGGTACGCCGGCCCCCGCCCGTGCCTGTTGTGTGGCCGCCGGGATCGGCTGCGGCGCGCCACAGGACGGACCACACCACCACCGCACGCCCAGCTGTCGCCACCACGGCCCTCGGGCCCATGCGTCAGCGGCCGCCCGTCGGAGTCGACGGCCGCCACGCGGCGCAAGCCGCCTGCCTCGCCTCCTCCCTCACGTGGCCTCCTGCAGAAACGGGAAAGGGGTCAGACCCCGTCCCGTCCATCTTCAAGCCCCTCTGTCGCCCACTCACTCTCCCTCCTTCCTCTCTCTTTCTTCTTCCTCCGGTTCGCCATGGCCGCCGTCGAGCTCACCTTCGCCTAGCGCTCGAACCAGCTGGCCATTTTCGAAGCTGAGGGAAGCATCGTGCTCGCCGCCCTCCGCTCCACCCTCGCCGACTTTCTTTTTCCCAAAACCGTCGAGGTAGCGCCGCCATTTCTTTTCTTCTCTCCGCGCGCGGGCGGGGCCGCCGCCGCCATGGCGCTCCGGCGAGCCATCACCGCGCCGTCGTCCACTGTCTTCACCCGCATTGGTGCGCTCATGCATCGCCAACCTGAGCTTTATCCTAGCGTAGAAGAAGGCGGGGTGCGGAGCTCGGACGAGCCGCGTTCGCGGTTCGCCGGCGAGCTTCCGGCCGCCGCTCCGGCGTGCTCTAGGCTAGCTGCGAGCCACCGTTTCCCGCGTTTCTTGGTTGGGGCTTGCTCAAGGGAGCAAGGCCGAGCCCGTAGACTAGATGATGGCGACCGATATGGCTCCGGTGGGCCGGTCGCCGTCGAGCGCCACCACCGTCCGCCATCGGACCTCGCCGTCGCGATTCCGGCCACTAGGGCCCGTGTTCTTTGGTGCGCTGGGTGCGCAAAGTCGAGGCGCGTCAGATGGCGCCCGTGGTTGCGCCAGAGGGCCGCCGCCGGCGAAGCTCCGCCGCGCGCCGCCGTCGTCCTCTGCCCGGTGCGGCCGACAGGTGGACCCGTCCCCTGCGGGGCCCGCTGGCAGAGCGCACGCGGTGTGCTCGTGGTCGGGTGCACCTAGCTTTTCCACCCGAGCCTGGGTACACTTGGGGTACCCATAGCAGTTTAGGTCGATTTTCAGAAAAAGGAAAATAGGTTTTTCAGTTTTGGTTTTTATTTTCCAAAATTCATATCTCAGTCATTTTGAGTCCAAATGGGGTGATTCAAATTGGGTTATTTTTCTTATGAGCAGTAGATCCTGTAGAAAATATGAGATGTGACTTTTGGCATACTTTGCTGTAGAACTTTATTTAATTCTTTGCTATGGCATTTATCTTTGGAAATTCATAGTAAATCACCTCGTTGCTCGAGAAAAATGTGAGACTTGCTTTGTTAGACTAGTCTTGATATGCTTCATATGTATGAGCTCTCACATGAACATGTTATGTGGTAGATTTTAGAGTTGCTGTTCAAGTGCCATGAATGTCACCATGTCTAAATAATTCATAATTAATTCATGCTTTGTCCAATGCTGATGAAAATTGGTATGCCCTGTTTTTAGTTCATGCTTTAGACCTACATGTCACTGGTTTATGATTTGGAGCACTTTGGCAGTACAAAGTATTTTCATGTGCCCTATTTAGTTCTGCCTTGTGATTTTTGTGTAGGACAAAGTACATACTCTTTTGAGTTGAATTTTCTGTGGTAGGCTATTCATGACATGTATTATCTACTGTAATTTTTGTGGAATTTTCTGTACTGTCCAGATAGGACTTACTGTTGTAGCCTACTTCTTTTTATCGGGTTATCATACTTGTTGTGCATGAAGGATGGTACTTTTAGCTTGAATGTGATATTTTGCTACTGTATACTCAGACATGACATCATTACATCATCTCTACATCAACACTTGTATTATTTTCGGCATTTGCTCCATACAGGATCGCTAGGCAACAACCCGCAGCACGAGGAGCAGGACGTGGAGGATCCTCAGGAGCCCGAGCTGCAGGAGGTAGCCAAGGAAGAGGTTCCAGAAGCTGAACTTCCTGACTGTCCTAACCACGTGCCCAGCTCGTTTGTCAAAGGCAAGCCCCGGTGCATCCTCCTATATTTATGCAATGTTTTAAATTTGAGTCCTTTACTTATTATGCTGTATTACGTTATAGGAGTTGATATGGAACCATAGAGATGCACTAGGACTACCCTGCCACCATAAATATCCCATTTATAGGTTGAGGTTTCGATAATGCTTAGTTGCTAACTAGTCGGTAGAAGCCGGGTGATCGACCATCACTCGCGAATGGTAGGTGTTACTACCCCTGGATTGATGATGATGTTGGTAGGTTGTAGAACATAACCATGTGGCCATGATGAAATCACCTCTAATATATCATGGCACACGAGCGTCCTTGGATCATTTTGAACAGTGCCTCACATATAGCTGGAAGGGCGTGTAGTGCCCAACCGCGAAGCCTTGAATCTACTTGGGCCGGGTTTCAACTTCCAGGTATCCATGCCGGCGATGGGGGTGGTAGTAAACAAGGGCCCGGTCGTGAGTCCTTAAGATGGGGCGGTGTCATTTGATGGGCACACTTACCTGTTGGCAGCCGGTAGTTTCCTTGGTCATGGTGGTGAGTTGTTGATCCCGCGTTTCCCGAGTAGATCGTGGTGACCGTCACTCACTCTGGCCAGTGAGTGTGGTTTGTGTGATGGAATATTCGCCAGCTGGTTTGCAATCGATTATAATCGCCATCGGTCCTGGATAGTGACTAACTTGACCGAGCAGTCACGGTGCCGCAAATAAGATTTGAAATGCGAGTTGGTTATGTTCTCCACATGATGGTTTAATGATTATTCAATCAATGCGGTGTTGATTAATAGATTGTTTGCTTCTACTAAAATGATGATTAGTGCAGGATGCTAACTTAGCATGGCTAGGTAACCACTTAATGAGGTAAGCTAGAGAGTCCTTTATCACTAAATGAAGATTTAAAAGCTCATCTTTTGGCAAATAAATGAGTCAGCAAACCCCACATACAGCCTGGCATCCACCAAAGTGTCTTTATTTTCTTTTAGACGGTTAAGTCTTGCTGAGTACAATGTACTCAGGGTGCAATTCCCAATTGTTGTTGCAGATGGAAAAATGTTCTATGGCTATTGCCCGACCTGTCTCCATCCTGCTGTCGGAGATGAGTAGATCATGGGCACGATCATTCCAGTTGTCGCATCCCTTTCTTTTGTGGAGTATGATGAAGGACATGGCACTATATTTCTAAAAACATTTGGGGTGTGTTTGAGAACATGTTAATCTATTTGCTTCCACGCTATGTTGAGAACTTGGTTTGTAATAACTAAATTTATGTTACGTACTATCTATTTGAGAACTTTTATGTAATAATTATGGATGGTATTTCGTTGGGCCTTTACCGGTCTTGGATGTTACTTGATGTTTGTGCAAAAATCCTTCGTGGTTTTCTGGACTACCGGCTGGTTTGGTTACTAAGTTCTAATTAAGTTGCCATGTCAGCTTGATTAGTGCTTGGTAATTAAATTAGTTGATTGGTTCCGTTACAAGTCGCGCTAAGAGCGCTTCCCAAAAACCTTATTCGCCTTCTCCCGGTGTAGGATCACAAAGACGAGGGTTCCGGAGACCTGCTCTCCCGGTCGCCGGTGCACGCTGACGATCGGGATGGAGAGACTACGACGACAACGCAATAGTGAGAAGAGAAAAATACTATTTTACTACGTTAGGATTTTCCAATTGAAACTCTCAATTGTAGTCTTTGTTGTTGTGTCTATTCCCAGGAGCATCGGTACGTATATATGCAGAGGAAGACCGCCTACATCTACATCAACTAGAAATATGGTACTAATTGATATTGTACCTCCCACCTTTACTCATGGGCTTAAACATTAAAGCCCATTAGGGAACACATGTATTGGGCCTTTGAGATTTATTAGAATTTCTACATATGGATTTTAGGGGAATATCCATATAAATTCTAACATCTCTCTGGCCCATTCTTTCATTCTTGAGCATACTTTGAGCTAGAGACTCCCTCCTCCACTCATCTCTTTGATTCCCTTGCTAATCTTGAGAGAGATTTGAGGGTACCTAGATTAGGGGTCCTAAATTAGGTAGATTAGAGGTGAATAATCCAGCCCATTTCACCTCTAACTCTCCCAAGAATTAACCAAGGAAATCCCAATCCTACTCTGTTGGGCCGGCGTGGTGCGAATTAGGCCCACAAGGCCACAAAGCCCACTTGCTCGAGCAGCAACCACCCGCCCGCTCGAGAGAGAAGAATACGGAAACCGCTCGAGCGTGCGACCGCTCGAGCGGTGGATGCAAAACCGCTCGAGCAAGCAACCGCTCGAGCGGCGACGGACGGAGAACGCTCGAGCGAGCGGCCGCTCGAGTCCGCTCCTCAATAATTGCCTATCCAAGGCACGCACATGGCTACAGTGCGCAAAGTAGTGGGAAGTACGCCGCTCCGCCTAACCCCATGGCTACGGTGTGCAAAATAGTGAGAAGTACGCCGGTCACTTCTCCTATTCCACCGCCCATACCCGGATTCGAGCATGCAGGCATCACTATTACACCACGCCGAACACTATGCCGTGTACGACACCCCCTTGGGACGCGATTGTCAACTCTCGCGCACCACCAAACCCGCCCCCGTCCCGTCGCTCGGGCCATCTACCCCTCGAGGCGGTCATTAACCGCTCGAGGATGATGACGGACGCGACCGAGCATGGGGCGCGCAGTGCCCCGTCTTTCCCACCTCGATGGCCATACGGCGGGGTTCCCGGACGCACGTGCTCGACTACGCGGCGCCGTACCTCGACTACGTCGGCCCACGACCGAGAAGGACGAGCAGGCCATCATTGCCCACGCCGCTACGAGGCTCGAGCGGACCACAAGGAGCGTCTACGGACTCAATGACGGACAGCACCGTACCTCGACGTCACGCCCACGATAGCCCTATCTACTCTGTACTCCTGAGCCTCCTCTTGGCCTATAAAAGGGGATGCCAGGACCTAGTTCAGGGGGGCTCTCTTTTTTACGTTACTACGCTTTTACACCTTCACTCACACTCGCTAAGTCTCAGGACTACCTTGTACTCACCCCTGTACAAGCACCCCGGTGCAAGATAATACAAACTCATCCCTCCGCGGACGTAGGGCATTCTTTGCCTGAACCAGGATAAACGCTTGTGTCCATCTTGCATCACCATCCGGATTAGGGAGCACGCATAGAAATTTACTCGTTGGTGTTATACCCCCCGGGGTACGAAACACCGACAGTTGGCGCGCCAGGTAGGGGTGTCGCGTGTTTTTCGCTCGATTCCCGCCATTTTCCGGATGGCATCACCCGTTTCCTCGCTTCCGTTCGCCACGGTGATCTGGTTTGGGAGCCTGGAGTTCATGTCGCTCGGCCCAGGCCACGACATGGCTCTACTCTCGATCGGTGAACCAGGAGGGGGACGCTCGTCACCCCCACGTACTGGTGGAGCCGCGCGCCGACCGCGCCACCACGGCTCGCCACCACGTCGCCGACGCCACCAGCATCGGCATCGCCACCAGCCGGCACAGGGCCTTGAGCACCCTGCTCGCGTGCCCTCCCATCCAGACGCCACGATGCACCCAGCCGGGGTGCCAAGTGTACGGCAGGGGGTGGCACGTGGACAGGGAGTCCCTGACGTGGACCCTGGCTTCACGTTCGCCATGCGCTCGCCGAGAGAGCCCGGCGCGGCGCCTCGAGCGCGCGCACGGCCGACGTCGCCCAACCTGTTGCCACACGGGCTATACCGAGCTCGGCGCAGGCTCCCGTTTGGGCTCGCCAACGCCGCCACTACATATGCCAACGCGATCCGGCCGGTCATGGGACCGCGGGAGGAGAGCCCCGGCCCCCTCCTGCGTGCCACTATGAACTTGGAGATCGTGTGGCCGACGTCAGTAGACCGCGGGTTTGACAGAGCACCTGGCTCGCAACGCCGCAACACGGTCGGGGATATGCGCCGCCGGATCGAGGAGGAGAGCACGGGGAGGCCCTGGACGCCGTCCGCCGCTAACCCGACTCCGATGACTCGGACTCGGGGTGCTATGACCCGGCACGCGAGTGTTTTCATCTCAACAACGACGTCCCGTCGGATGACGAGACCAGAGATGGCGCCGCCATGGCTGCCCCTGCAGCCAACCGAGCAGACGTAACGCCAGCGGCAGGGACATCGGCAGCTGGAGCTCGCAGTGGTCGAGCCGCGCGGACCGCCACCACAAGCTCAAGATGACCAGCGACCCGAAGACGATGCTCGAGCAGCACAATGGGCACAGCTCAGAGAAATCGAGGCTAAGATGAATGAGGAACGTGCGAATCTGGAGCTGCTCAAGCGCGCGCTTGAACAGAACCATCCGCCCCCTCCTCGACCTCTTGGCGCTCGAGGAAAGGCACGAGACGTTTTCAACCGCATCGTCAACGACGGGCGGCCAGAGGCGCCAATCGAGCCAGCCCACTTCCCTCGAGCAAGCCAGAATGTACTTGCGGCGGCTATGCTGCTGCGGGACATGCCGGCACCCTCGAATCCGCATGCATTGCGGATACGAGATGAGATCCAAGGGCTCCTTCAAGTCGCGGCCGTCCAGCAGGCCGAAAGCTCGGCCTCGAGACAGCGTGAGGTAGCCCCAGAACAACCACGGCACGAGCGGGAGGGTTCCGTCCACCAGGAGGCACCCCCTCGAGGTGGTAGAGCACCTGCTCGAGAACGCATCCTCGACAACCGCGCGCCTCAAGATGCGCGTCATGACATCAACGACAACCGACGACGCAAGGCGCGGGTGCCGAGGACCGTGGCTACAAGGCCCATCGAGGGGGCGCTACGACAGCGATGAGGACCGGCAGGCTCCCGAGCCGCCGGGCCCTCGAGTCTTCAGTCGAGCTATCCGCAACACGCCGTTGCCAACCCCGTTTCGACCCCCCACGAGCGTGGTCAAGTACAACGGAGAAACCAAGCCAGAGCTCTGGCTAGCTGATTTCCGGCTGGCCTGCCAGTCGGGTGGGGCTCGAGAGGATAGGGCAATCATACGCCAGCTTCCTCTATTCCTCTCCGACACCGCTCGACGGTGGCTCGAGGAGCTTCCCCCCAATCAAATCCACGATTGGGCCGACCTGGTCCAGGTTTTCGAGGGGAACTTCAAGGGCACCTACATCCGACCCGGCAACTCGTGGGATCTCCGTAACTGCAAGCAAAATACCACGGAATCTCTCCGGGACTTTGCTCGACGTTTCTCAAAGGTGCGCACCGAGCTGCCACACATTCCAGATCACGACGTCATCCTGGCGTTCGTCTCGGGCACCACCTGCAAAGAGCTCGTGCGGGAGCTCGGACGCAATCGCCCAAAGACGGTGAACGAGCTCATGGATGTCGTCGCCGACTACGCTGCCGGCGACGAGGCCGTGGGGGCCTTCTTTGGTGGGGCCGGGAACAAGCCCGCGCCGTCCCCGGGAGGCGGTGAGGGCTCGAGCAAAGGCCCGAGAAGAAGAACGGGAAGAAGAAGAAAGGCAACCAGCAAGGCAAGCGTGCGGTCGTGGAAGACGAGGTGGCCACAGCCGAACGCAAGAAGCCTAGACCCCCACCGGATGGGGGCGTCTTCGACAAAATGCTTAAGCAGCCGTGCCCCTACCACAAGGAGCCGGTCAAGCACAACCTCGAGGACTGCCGAATGCTTCGAGGCTACTACAAGCGGCTCGGGATCGACAAGGACGACGACAAGAAGGACAAGGGTGGAAACGACCAAGCCAACGACGACGACGATGATGGATACCCGCCCATCACCGAGTGCTACATGATCTACGGCGGCCCGACCACCCAGATGACACGTCGAGAGCGGAAGGCCGAGCGCAGGGAGGTTTTCGCCATAAAACCCGCCACGCCTCAATTCCTCGACTGGTCGGATGCTCCCATCACGTTCGACCGTGATGATCATCCAGACCACGTCACCAATCCCGGCTCGTACCCTCTCGTCGTCGCCCCGATCATCCTCAACGCCCGCTTCACCAAAGTTCTCATGGATGGAGGCAGCAGCCTCAACATCATCTACATGGAAACCCTCACGTTGCTCGGCCTCACAAGAGCTGACCTCCAGCCGAGCGCCGGGGGCTTCCACGGAGTGGTCCCTGGCAAGAAAGCGCTCACGATCGGCCGCATCGACCTCCCCGTCGTCTTTGGGACACGCTCGAACTTTCGTCGAGAGGTCCTAACTTTCGACGTGCCCAGTTTCGAGGGGACGTACCACGCCATCCTGGGCAGGCCGTGCTACACAAGGTTCATGGCGATCCCCAACTATGCCTACCTCAAACTCAAGATGCCGGGACCAAAAGGAGTCATCACTGTCAACTCCACGTACGAGCACGCCTACCACTGCGATGTGGAGTGCGTCGAGTATGGGGAATCACTGACGAACGTGATGGGAACATCTGAAGACCTAGCCATGATGCTCGACCACATGGCGGCTGAGGCCTCTCGCCCGACACCCAAGCGACAGCCGGCAATTTCGAGCCCGCCGAAGACACCAAGAAGATCCCGCTCGATCCAAGCTCCTCGGGGAGAAGACGCGGTCATCGCACCTCCCTCGAAAGCAAATAGGAAGCGGTGCTCGTCGACTTTCTCCGCGCAAACGCCGACATGTTTGCGTGGAGTCCTCGGACATGCCCGGCATACCGAGGGATGTCGCCGAGCACGCCTTGGAGATCCGTCCCGGTTCGAGACTGTCAAGCAACGCCGCGCCGCTTCGACGAGGAGAAACGCGAGGATCATCCGCGAGGAGGTCGAGAAGCTCGAGAAGGCCGGATTCATCAAGGAGGTACATCATCCCGAGTGGTTAGCTAATCCCGTATTGGTAGAGAAAAAGAATGGGAAAATGAGGATGTGTGTAGATTACACTAGTTTAAATAAAGCATGTCCCAAAGTCCCATTTCCTTTGCCACGAATAGATCAAATTGTTGATTCCACGCGGGTTGTGAAGTACTTTCCTTTCTCGACGCCTACTCGGCTATCACCAAATCAAGATGAAGGAGTCCGACCAGCTCGCGACTTCTTTCATCACCCCTATGGGCATGTATTTGTTATGTCACGATGCCTTTCGGCCTTCGAAACGCCGGGGCAACATATCGGGCGCATGCTTCATGTTTTTGGCAAACATATAGGAGAGACGGTTGAGGCATACGTGGATGACATCGTTGTCAAGACACGTAAAGTCGAAAACCTTGTCGAGGACCTCAAGTTGACGTTCGAGTGCCTCAGGGCTAAGAACATCAAACTGAACCCCGAGAAGTGTGTCTTTGGAGTGCCTCGAGGCATGCTGCTAGGCTACATCGTCTCCCAGCGCGGCATCGAGGCCAATCCCGAGAAGGTCGCGGCCATCATGAGGATGGGGCCGATTCGAGACCTGAAGGGGTGCAAAAGATCACGGGATGTTTGGCCGCCCTTAGCCGATTCATCGCACGCTTGGGAGAAAAAGCATTGCCTCTATATCGACTCCTCAAAAAATCCGAGCATTTCACATGGACACCCGAGGCGGAGGAAGCCCTCTCGAGGCTGAAGAGCATGCTCTCCTCCCCTCCCGTGCTCGTGCCACCTCGACCGGCTACACCAGATCAACCCGCCGAGCCACTCCTCCTCTATATTGCCGCAACCACACAAGTGGCCAGCGCGGTCATAGTGGTTGAGAGGCAGGAAGAGGGGCACGCGCTCCCCGTCCAGCGGCCGGTGTATTTCATCAGTGAGGTGCTCTCAGATGCCAAAATTCGATACCCCCATATCCAAAAGCTGCTCTACGCAATCGTGCTCACCCGTCGAAAACTCCAGCACTACTTTCTTAGCCACCCGGTAACGGTGGTAACATCATTCCCACTTGGGGAAATTATCCAGAACCGGGAAGTCGTGGGTCGAATCGCCAAGTGGTCGGTCGAGCTCATGGGCGAGACCATCACTTACGCCCCACGAAAGGCTATCAAATCCCAAGTGCTGGCTGACTTTGTCGCTGAGTGGACCGACGTCCAACTCCCCCCAGTCCAGATCCAGGCCGAGCTGTGGACCATGTATTTCGACGGGTCACTTATGAAGGGGAGCGGGCGCGGGCCTACTCTTCATCTCACCCCTCGGAGTACACATGCGTTACGTGGTGCGCATCCACTTTGCCGCCTCGAACAACATGGCGAGTATGAGGCGCTCGTTACCGGGTTGCGCATTGCCATCGAGCTTGGGGTCCGACGCCTCGATGCTCGAGGCGACTCGCGGCTCGTTATCGACCAAGTGATGAAAGCCTCGAGCTGCCATGACGAAAAGATGGAAGCATACTGCAATGAGGTGCGCAAGTTGGAAGCCAGCTTCCATGGTCTCGAGCTCAATCACATCCCAAGGCGCTTCAACGAGGCTGCGGACGAACTTGCCAAAATCGCTTCATCTCGAGCGCCGCTACCCCCAGACGTCTTCTCGAAAGATCTTCACGAGCCATCCGTGAAGTGGGACTCGGGGGCTGGGGCAGGATCAGCCGTCGAGCCTGCTCCTACGACCGAACCCCCCTCGACGGGGGCCACAGTCATGGAGATCGACCAGGTTACGAGCCCACCAACCGACTGGCGTGCACCATTCCTCGAGTATCTCATTCGAGGGGAGTTACCAGAAGATCGAACGGAGGCAAGGCGACTAGCTCGTCGAGCCAAAACTTACGTCCTTTACGGGGACGACAGAGAGCTCTACCGCCGGAGCCCAACTGGTGTACTCCAACGGTGCATCTCGATCGAGGAAGGCAAGAAACTGCTCAGAGACATGCACTCGGGGGCTTGTGGCCACCATGCTGCGCCAAGAACCCTTGTCGGGAACGCATTCCGTCGAGGCTTTTGCGGCCCACCGCACCGCGACGCCATCGAGCTTGTTCGAGCGTGTGAGGGATGCCAATTCTACGCTAAGCAAACGCATCTTCCAAAGACACGCACTCCGGATGATCCCCTCACGTGGCCATTTGCGGTCCGGGGGCTCGATCGGTTGGACCCCTCAAAAAGACGACGGGAGGCCACACCCACTTGCTCGTGGCCATCGATAAGTTTACCAAGTGGATCGAGGCCAAGCCCATCACTAACATCCGCTCGGAGCGAGCGGTCGAGTTCTTTACCGACATCATCCATCGCTTTGGAGTCCCCAACGTCATCATTACTGACAATGGCACCCAGTTCACAGGCAAAAAGTTCTTGGACTTCGCGATCGGTACCACATCCGTGTGAACCGGTCGGCGAGCCGCCTACCCTCGAACTAATGGCCAAGTCGAGCGCGCAAATGGCATGATCTTGCAAGGTCTAAAGCCAAGGATTTTCAAACGCTTGAACAAACACGGCAACAAATGGGTAGCCGAACTCCCATCGTCCCGTGGAGTCTCGCGGACGACCGAGAGTCGAGCCACCGGGTTCACCCCGTTCTTCTTGGTCTATGGGTCCGAGGCCGTCCTCCCCACCGACCTCGAGTACGGGTCCCCTCGACTCAAGGCCTACAACGAGCGACTAATCGGGAAAGGTTGGCAAACGCCATCGACCAAGCGAAGAGGCTCGAGACACGGCGCTCCTACACTCGCGCGCTACCAACGAAGCTACGGCAATATCACGAGAAGAATGTGCGCAAGAGGGATTTCAAGGTCGGCGATCTCGTGCTCCGTCGACGCCAAGATAACAAGGGGCGCCACAAGCTCACTCCTCCTTGGGAAGGCCCGTTCATCGTGGCCAAGGTGCTGAAACCGGGAACGTACAAGTTAGCCGACGAGAAAGGCTCGACCCTCACCAACGCGTGGAACATCGAACAGCTACGTCGCTTTTTCCCCTAGACCTCGATGTTTTGTACATATTTCGTTTAAATGTACCGCTAGTTTGAATAAACGAGTCAATTCCTTACTTTTTGTTCATACGCAAGGTGGGCTCGACTTTGTTTCCACAAAGTCAAGCCCCCTCGGGGCTAGACCGGGGGGGACCCCCGGAGTCCTCGAAAAAAACGCACCTAGTTTTTCAAAAACGGTGCTCGACGTAACCTTTCCCCTCCTCGCCTCGAAATTTTTCGTAAGCTAAGGGTATCGAGCCGGGCGTCACCTCGAGCTCGTCGAGCCGGGCGATCGAGCACAAGGCTTCCCACGCTTCCGAGCTA
Organism: Themeda triandra; assembly: GCA_018135685.1. Lineage (NCBI taxonomy): Eukaryota > Viridiplantae > Streptophyta > Magnoliopsida > Poales > Poaceae > Themeda > Themeda triandra. Next base: position 367,186 of record JAENPR010000402.1, read on the forward strand.
CGGCACCCTAACTCATCCCCTCTCGAAATGGTTCGAGCACGGCGCCAACACTTAGCTAAAACAAAGTAAAGGCGGGAAGTGGAAAATGACATCGAGCGCAAAGGAAAAATTAGAGCATAACGATTATAAACATCGAAGTATTACGGTTCAAGGCCACTTGGGCCACTCCCATAACCAAAAATACTTGTTTTCTTACAAGGGCCTTGTTGCCCAGATTTTGGCTCGCAGCCGGCTAAAGATTACTCACATCATCGGGCGGAAGGACTTCTCGCAGCAGATCGCCTCCAAGAAGGGCGCCGGCTCTCCTCCCTCGGCCTTGAGCTGCTCGATCCGGGGTTGACCCCTCCTTCTTGCTCGCCCTCGACGTAGGTGAAGCCGCTCGCAACGGCCTCCATCCGGCCCGGGCGTCCTCCCTCGAGATGCTGAACCCCGAGTAGAAGATGGCCATCGTCCGGCGCGCAGCAAAAACAAGGGCCTCCTGGATACGCCCCCGCAGAGAGGCGCCGAACTCACGGACCCGGCTAGCATAGCTCTGGCCAGCATCCGGCCCCTCGACGTCCACCACCGGCGGGAAGCCCCAGTTGGCGCTGAGGGTGTCAATGGCGCCGGTGATGTGGGCCTTGGCTGAGAGTGCGCGGTCAGCCAGCGCGTGGGTTGACTTTGCGTACTCACGCGCGTCCGCCAGGTCCGCCTCCAAACCTGAAAAAGGACGACAAGAATCAAGTACTCAATCAAGTACTCGAGCAACACGTACGAATCACGGACTAAGAGACTCGAGCACTTACCGGTGCAGCGGGTCGAGAGCCTTTGCTCGCGTTCGAGCGCCCGCGCGAGCTCAGCTTCTTTTCTCCGGAAGGCGCGCTCGATGTCGCCTTTTTCCACGCGCAGTTCCTCGTAAGCCTTGCCGGCGCCCTGGATCGCGAGGTCCTTGTCCGTCACCACCTGACGGAAGTTGGCCACCTCCGTTTGGAGACCGGTCACCCGCTCCTTCTCCGCCTCGAGCGCACTCGAGAGAGCCTCCTTCTCGGCAGCCTCCCGGGTGACCGTTGCCTGGAGCTCCTTCACGTAGGCCTCGACGCCGGCCTTGTCCTTCTGGAGCTGCTCCAGGTCCCGGCACTTGGCCTTATAGCCTTGCAGCGCCACAGCCGCGTCCTTCTTGAGCTGCTCGAAAACTTCGTGCAGCTGCGCGTACTTCTCGTGGGCGGCCTCCACCTCCCGCGCGGCCCGGGCAAACTTCTCGTCCGCCTCCCGCTGTGCCACCTCGGCCCCCTGCGCCACTCGAGCAAGCTCTTCCTGAGCCTTCTTGGCGTCCTCCTTGGCGGCGTCCAAGGCGGCATTGGCATCTCGGAGGAGCCGAGCAAAGCGGTGCCGCTCGCCCTCAGCGTCTTGCCCCATCCGCACATACCGCCGGATCTCGTGCTCGCTCTCTTGCGTGGCACGGATGTGCACGGATTTGGCATAGGAGCGACTCTGCGTCGCCTGAACCTCGAAAGGGAAGTGTTAAAACGTAGAACGCGATAAACTAAAAGGGGAAGCAACCGAACTCGAGGGCACTCACAGAATGAAGCCGGGGCATGTCCTCTGAGACGAGCGTCAGAGCAGTCTTCAAAGCGCTCTCGAGCCACTGCCGGCGCTCCTCGGCCTCCACGTGCGCCTCGAGCTCCTTCTGATCATTCATCACGATCGGGGGAGCCTCGTGGTCAAGGGGGTCGGAGAGCACAAGCGGCGGCCTCTCCCAAAGAGGGAACTCCTCCCGCATCTCCTTGTCAACAGAGGAGTGGAGTCTCCTCACCGCCTCCAGGTCGACGTCCGCCGTCACCACCCGCTCAGCCAGGGTAGGCGGGCGTTGCGGCTGACTCCCGGGGAAGAGGACGCCTCTTGGGCGAGCGCCGCGCCTCGATACGCCTCCGCTCCTCGATGGAGACGTCGGTGGGCTCGGTGGGACCAAGGCCGACCGACCGCATGTGGCCGTCGACGATGGCGGCGCCGCCTCGCTTCCTTTGGGCCTCCTCCCACCGATCGGCGTCGGTCATGACCTCAAACCTCACCTCGCCCGTCTCCGAGTCGGGCACGAGGTAAGGCACCGGGTCCCCGACGGCCGCTGCGAGAGGCTGCGGCGGCGCCGGTACGGCGCCGGATGGAGCTCTTGCTCGACGTCTCGGCGCTCATCACCATCCGTGACGGAGGGCCGCCGCACCACCGGATCCGCCGCTCGCTCCACTAGCGTCGCTCCGCCGCTCCGCTTTGCCGCGATGCTCCTCGCCGATGGCGGTAGGCTGCACCGCCGGCTCCGCCGCTGCTCCACCGCTCCTCCGCCCTCTCCTCTCTTGCGTGCGCGGCGGGGGCGCTCCTCGAGCGCCCCTCTCGAGCGGCGGCTTGGGCCTCCCCCTCCTCGACCCGTTGCCCAGCTGAGGACTCAACCTCCATATCCCGAGGAGGGGTTGAGGCCCGGCTCGGCTGAGGCTCGGGCACCGGTCCCGCCTCCTGCATCACCACATCTCCCGCCGGCCGATCAGTGGCCGCCGGCGTCTCCTCCTCCTCCTCCTCCTCCCTGCGCTCCTCCTCGAGCTGGCGCAGGCCGATTGGCCAGGAGGACTTGGCGCCCGAGCTCGGACTCTCGTCCTCGAGCGTGATGGGCCGCCGCTCCGATCCGGCCCCCCGTCGCCGGGATAGAGGCCGCCGGCTCGGCGCCCGCCGCCCCTTGGTCGCCCGCCGCCGCGTCACCCCGGCCGCGCCCCGACGACGTCGGGGTCTCGAGCGGGAGGGCGGGCGAGGCCGTGGTGGTGGTGGTGGCGTCCTCCTCCCCCGTGGCCTTGGTCACGGCCCCAGCACCTGCACGAGACGCAGCTGCCGTCAGCCTCCCACGCCTAAGTGCATCCTTGGCCCGCTCCAACCAAATGGGAGTAGAGGGAGGGAGAGTCACTCCACCTGGCATCGACGGGGTGCCGCTCGACCCTCCTGCGGTCCTTAGCCTCTTAGTAGGCACCAGGAGGGGGAGGGATGGTAAGGTCGCGGGAACGTTTAGTCCCGGGAAGAAAGAGAAAAACAAAAAAATTTTACTGTGACAAGATACTCACACTCGAACAAAACAGTGTAGCAAGGGATAGGTCGGCCAGAAGACTTACCCCGCGATCGAGGTGGCTCTGCCCGAGCCGCCCGGCCTGCTCGAAGCGCTCGGGGGCTGTCGAGCCTCAGTCGCCCCCCTCGAGTCGCTCGAGGACTTGGGGGCCTCGAGCCCGCTGCTTGCGCCGCTCGGGGGCTTCGAGACCCTGGCGGCCGCCCCCGTTCCGGCCGACTCCTTGGCCGGATCGGGCACGGAGTCCCTTGCGGGATCCTGGGTTCCGCGGGTCGAGGTCCGCTCGGCCCGGCGGTCGCTGGAAGGAGCCCGGCGTTGCTCGCCGGGCTGCGCAGAACTTGAAGTGCGCACATTTGCAGCCTCATGCTGCCGGGTGTGCGCGCCCGTTGAAGATGGACGGTGGCGGGAGGAAGATTCCCGCCGCGTCGGAGACGGCGCCCGCCCGCCATGGCTAGAGGGACGGGGCGACTCCTCCCGCCGCCCTGCTTGAGCCGGCGACGACGAGCGAGTGCGGCGGCTGGAGTGTTGAGACGCCCCACCCCGTTGCCTTGCTTGGGCCGGCGACGGCGCTCGAGCACCGCGGCTCGACGACTCCTCCTGCTGACCCGCTCGAACCAGCGACGAGTCGTCGCGCAGGAGGCCTGGCGCCAAAGTTGGCTCCTGCACGCGAGAGCGAGGAGGCGTCGGGGCTCGAGCGGCGGTGGCGTCATCATCGGCGTCGGTCGCCTCGTCATCCTCATCATCATCGTCCTCGTCCTCGTCGGACGACTCGAGGCTAGGGCTCCGGTCGGTTGGGTCCGCCGCCAGACGTATTTCACGCTCCCGGCGGCGCCTAGCCTTACGCTTCTCCTTCTCCTCTAACGCGCGGGCTTTCTGCGCCTTTTCCTCCCTCCTCGAGACCACGGCAGTATGTGCTCGTTCGCCCCTCAGGCGTCTTACCTCGCGGTCGGGTGCGTCCTCCTTCACCGGGGGCCTCGACTCCGCGTGGTCGTTGATATTCTGAAAAGAAGAAGAGCAGGCCTCGATAAGGATCGCTCGAGTAACAGAAACAACGAAAGAGGGTCTCGAGAAAACTTACATAGCCCAGTAGATTGACGGCCGGACGCATGCGGAAGAGGCCAACTTGGTTCTCACCAAAATTCCTCCCACCGTCGATCGCGTCACGCACCCGAGCCACGATTGTGGCGACCGGGAGGGGCACGTCCGACATCCTGCTGGCCGCGAGCGCCGCAGGATCGGCGTCCTCCGTCATCTGGTCGAGCCGCAGCGGGCGCTCGGCAAGCGGGAGCACCCGGCGGCCGTGGAACTCGGCAACCACATGCGCGATGTTGAAAAAGAGGTTGCCGGACCTCCGGTTGCGGAGGCTCGTGATGGCGTTGAGCAGGGAGTCCATGCGGGGCTGGCGCGCCGCCGGCTGACCGTGCGTCCAGTTGAAACCAGGCGCGGTTAGCACGGCACCGGTATATTCCGGGAAGAGGCCCTCCTCGTTGAGGAGGTAGAACCACTCCCGGTCCCAGTTGGCGTTGTTCGACGACCACGCGCCGGACAGCCAGCATTCCTTCCTCTTCAAACCAATCGAGCAGGAACCCGCTCGAACGTAGCGGCGGACCTTTGGTTTCACCGCCTTCTCTTCCTCCTCCTCCTCATCCTCCTCCTCCTCCTCCTCGTCATCGTCGTCACCATCGTCATCGGCGGCCTCCTTGTTCTTCACCGCCTTGGTGAAGAGCGTCGCCTTGAAGATGTGGGTGAACAGTCCCACTGCGGCGCCATTCCCGAGTACCCCTCACACACAGCGGCGTAAGCAGCCGCGAGCGAGATGGAGTTTGGGTTGAAGTGCTGGAGCTCGACCCCGAAGTGGTGGGGGAGCGCCCGCATGAAGCGGCTCGGCCGCGCACCAAGTCCCCGCCGGTGGAACCTGATGAAGCTCAGGACATAGCCCGGCGGGGGATTGGGCTCGAGGTGGTCGTCGGCCGGCACCCTCCACACCGGCAACCCCTCCGCCGGATTGGGCGGAAGCGATCCGCCGTTCACCAAGTTGAGCAAAGCATTGCCTCGGTCACCGAGGACCGAGGCCACGGGAGCGCATCCTCCATCACCACCGGCGGGGAAGGCTTGGCGGCACTCCTGCCTTTGCCCTTGCCCTTGCTACCAGCACCCTGGCCGGAGCTCTGGCCCGTCTTCCTAGCCGACCTCTTCATGTCGGTGACGGGAGCGGGACGATGGAGCAACAGCGGCGGCGGAGCACGAGGAACGGTGGCGCGGGACGGAGGCGCGGAAGCGGCGTGATCACCGGCGATCACGGGCGCAGCGGCGGGGAGCGGCGGTTGCGAATGAGGGCAGCGGCGGATTGAATCCGGAGCAAGGCGCAAGCGGCGGCGGAGCGGCGAAGAAGGACGCAAGCGGCGGCGGAGAATGCGGGGAAGAAGAAGCGGGAGCCTACCCATCCATATTTATAGAGCCCAAGCCGATCCGCGAGAACCGCATCCAACGGCCTAGGTTACGCCATCCAACGGCCGCGCGCACCCGGCGGACTCGACGAAAAACGGTAACCGCATTAAATGCCCTGACAAACCGCCACCTACCTCCACTTTACAGGGCGCACGCGTCGCGAGACGGAGCGGAACCGTCGCCAAGCCACGATCACCACGACGCGCCGGTTTCCGCCTAAAAAGGCGCGCCGCTTGCAACGGACGAATGCGCCTCGAACAGGCGCAATGACGGGACGTCTCGACAGACGGTCCCTTACACGGTAAGAAACCCAGGGACCCCGGTCCCACAGGTAAGTCTCGAGGGCGCGGAGGCTGACCCACGGACGGGTTCGAACAGCCGCCCTCGAGCACCCGAGTCAGGGGCGCCTATGGGAAGGAACCCTCGAAAGGTTCCGCTCGAGCACGAACCCTCGAACCCAGATGGCGTGTCCAAGGCGGGGCACTAGGTTTCCAAGAGATCCCGCCGACGGGAGGCACTCGAGCCGCCGGTCCCCTCGAACGGGGCCGGTCCTCTAGAAACTAAGCACCCTGCTCTAATGAGAGCGCCCCGGGCCACGGCCGTCTCCCCTCGAAAGGAGACGAGCTCTCACTTGGACTACCCGCCATCGGCTCACGGGGGTATGGCGCTCGCTCGGTCGCGAGTAGTGTCGACCTCTCACCACTTGGATCGATCCAAGAGATCCGGCGAGGAACCGGATCACGACTCCGGCCCGGCCATTCGAGGCTCGGGGCTCGAGTCACACAAACAACCTCCTCGACACGGGAGGAGCGGGAAATACTCGGGGGCTCGAACAGTTATCAGAAATCTCCTATCTCGAGCTGCTACAACTCCAGTTAATAATACTCTTACTTAAACCCGTTCATCTCAAAGCCCCCAGAGGAATGCCTCATTCCTCTGGGGCCTCGGGGGCTACCCCCGCGGGGGACGCTCGCGCGCCCCCCACGGAGAAAGAACGAAATGACTCCTCGAAACATCGACAATCATCCCAATTCTAGGTACTTCAACTCCACTTCATGATCCCTTGTTTGAAGTTTCACAATCAAACAAGGGCTCGGGGGCTACTGTCGGGTACCTAGATTAGGGGGTCCTAAATTAGGTAGATTAGAGGTGAATAATCCAGCCCATTTCACCTCTAACTCTCCCAAGAATTAACCAAGGAAATCCCAATCCTACTCCTGTTGGGCCAGCGTGCGAATTAGGCCCACAAGGCCACAAAGCCCACTTGCTCGAGCAGCAACCACCCGCCCGCTCGAGAGAGAAGTACGGAAACCGCTCGAGCGTGCGACCGCTCGAGCCGATGACGCAAAACCGCTCGAGCAAGCTACCGCTCGAGCGGGACGGAGAACGCTCGAGCGAGCAGTCGCTCGAGTCCGCTCCCAATAATTGCCTATCCAAGGCACGCACATGGCTACGGGCGCAAAAAGCGGTGGGAAGTACGCCGCTCCGCCTAACCCCAAAGTGTGCAAAATAGTGAGAAGTACGCCGGTCACTTCTCCTATTCCACCGCCCATACCCGGATTCGAGCATGACATGCATCACTATTACACCACGCCGAACACTATGCCGTGTACGACACCCCCTTGGGACGCGATTGTCAACTCGCGCACCACCAAACCCGCCCGTCCCGTCGCTCGGGCCATCTACCCCCTCGAGGCGGTCATTAACCGCTCGAGGATGATGATGACGGACGCGACCGAGCATGGGGCGCGCAGTGCCCCGTCTTTCCCACCTCGATGGCCATACGGCGGGGTTCCGGACGCACGTGCTCGACTACGCCGCGCCGTACCTCGACTACGTCGCCCCACGACCGAGAAGGACGAGCAGGCCATCATTGCCCACGCCGCTACAGGCTCGAGCCGGACCACAAGGAGCGTCTACGAGACTCAATGACGGGACGCACACCGGTACCTCGACGTCACGCCCACGATAGCCCTATCTACTCTGTACTCCTGAGCCTCCTCTTGGCCTATAAAAGGGGATGCCAGGACCTAGTTCAGGGGGGCTCTCTTTTTTACGTTACTACGCTTTTACACCTTCACTCACACTCGCACACTCGTCACTAAGTCTCGTGGACTACCTTGTACTCACCCCTGTACAAGCACCCCGGTGCAAGATAATACAAACTCATCCCCCCGCCGGACGTAGGGCATTCCGAACCGGGATAAACGCTTGTGTCCATCTTGCATCACCATCCGGATTAGGGAGCACGCATAGAAATTTACTCGTTGGTGTTATACCCCCCGGGGAAAGACCTTAGGAGTGTTAGTGTCTGTTATGAGCAATGAATGGTTAGAGCTTTCCTCTGAAGTAATTCGTTTGGATTCATTCTCTCTCCCCATTCATTGCATGATTAACAAGGATCGCATAGACGCTCTCTATGATCCGGTTGTGGGTATAAATATCATGTCTACCACACTAGCAAAATATTTGCAAAGAGACATGACATTAACCCCAACAGTGAAATTCATAAGAAATCTTTCAAGACAAATTCTTCCCTGTTTAGGAATCCTACATGTCCTACCACTCCGGGTAGAAGGAACCCCTGTTCATTTAAGCTTTTATGTCTTTGACATAGGGGATTTCCCACTGTTGATAGGACATCCATTTAGAAGACTTCTCTATGAAGGACAAACTGGGAAACTAAACATTTGTTTAGGCAAGAAACTCCAGTTTGCAATGTCCATTTCACACTCTTTAAATGCTAGGACCAAGCCCTATCCGCATTATGATCCATTGGAGGAATTTAGAGCAGCTTCTCTAGAATTCCTAGTTAAACCAGAATTAGAAGACGAAGCTAGATTTTACATAGAAGAAGAAGCTGACCCTTCTGAGAATGAACCATTAGATGAGTTTACCTTACCACCTAGGCCTCCTATTGAGTTCAAACCCTTACCGGCCGATCTTAGATATGTCTTTCTAGGAAATGATCAGATTCTCCTGTCATCATAAGTGATACTCTCACTCGGGAGCGAGACTTTTCGCTTAATGGCTGTCCTAGAAAAACATCAAAAAGCTTTTGGCTACTCACTACAGGACCTCAAAGGAATCGGCCCCGCCCTTTGTACCCATCACATTCCCACAGATCCCGATGTTCCACCATCTTGAGAACCCCAACGTAGACTCAATAATGCGATGAGGGAAGTCGTTAAGAAAGAAGTTTTAAAATTATTGCACGCCAGGATTATTTACCCCGTGCCACACAGTGAGTGGGTCAGCCTTGTTCAAGTTGTGCCTAAAAAGGGAGGCATGACTGTTGTCCAAAATGAGAAGAATGAGTTAATCCCTCAACGAACCGTCACAGGATGGCGAATGTGCATAGATTATAGAAAGCTTAATAAGGCAAGAAGAAAAGATCACTTTCATTTACCTTTCATTGATGAGATGCTAGAGCGATTAGCCAACCATTCTTACTTTTGCTTCCTTGATGGATATTCCGGATATCATCAAATCCCTATCCATCCTGATGATCAAAACAAAACGACCTTTACATGCCCTTATGGAACCTTTGCTTATCGTAGGATGTCTTTTGGGTTATGTAATGCGCCGGCTTCTTTTCAAAGATGTATGATGTCTATATTTTTCGATATGATTGAAAAAATTATGGAAGTTTTCATGGATGATTTTTCGTTTATGGAAAAACTTTTGATGAGTGTCTTGAAAACATAGATCGAGTTTTGCAAAGATGTGAGGAAAAACACTTAGTCCTTAATTGGGAAAAGTGCCATTTCATGGTTAGAGAAGGAATAGTGCTAGGACACTTAGTGTCGAGAGAGGCATCGAGGTGGATAGAGCCAAAATAGAAGTAATTGAGCAACCGCCTCCTCCTATCAATGTGAAAGGAATTAGAAGTTTCCTTGGCCATCTTTGGTTTTTATCGTAGATTCATAAAAGATTTCTCATTTATCGCTAGACCTCTTACCCGCTTATTGGCTAAGGATGTTCCTTTTGATTTTGATGATGCTGCTTGCAATCATTTGATATCCTTAAGAAAGTGCTTATCTCTCGCTCCAATCATTCAACCCCCGATTGGACTTTACCTTTTGAAATTATGTGTGATGCGAGTGACTACTTTGTAGGAGCGGTGTTAGAGGGAGACTAAGGATAAGAAGCATCATGCAATAGCCTACGCTAGCAAAACTTTGATAGGACCTCGGCTTAATTATGCTACTGCGAAAAAAGAGCTCCTAGTTGTTGTCTTTGCTATTGATAAGTTTAGATCCTACTTAGTGGGTGCCAAAGTGATTGTTTACACCGATCATGCTTTGCTTTAAAATATTTGCTCACTAAGAAAGATGCTAAACCTCGTTTGATAAGATGGATTTTATTACTCCAAGAATTTGACTTAGAAATAAAAGATAAAAAGGGAGTAGAAAACTCTGTTGCCGATCACTTGTCTAGAATGCGGTTTGAGAAACCACGGGAACTACCCATCGACGACGCACTCCGGGACGACATGCTCTACGAAATCAACGAGATCGACCCCGGTACGCGAGATATTGTTAATTTTATGGTTACGGGTTGCGTACCACCGGGAGGCAAATGAAGGAAACTTATCCGGGAGAGTCGTACTCACATATGGGATGAACCCTACCTCTTCCGAGTGTGTTCGATGGCTCGCTTTCGGAAGATGTGTGCCCACCGAAGAAGGAATCAAAATTATTGAAAGATGCCACTCATCACCATATGGAGGCCATTATGGGGTGTTCCGTACACATGCGAAGATTTGGCAATGTGGATTCTTCTGGCCAACAATGTATGAAGACACAAAAGACTTCATTCGGAGATGCAGTCCTTGTCAAAGACATGGCAACATCAACTCAAGGGATGCCATGCCACTCGTCAACAATCTTCAGATCGAGCTCTTTGATGTCTGGGGTGTTGACTTTATGGGACCATTTCCACCGTCGAAGAAATGTGAATACATCCTTGTAGCAGTGGACTATGTATCCAAATGGGTCGAAGCTATGCCATGCAAAAAGGCAGATAGTTCAAGCTCCAAGAAGATGTTCGAAGAAATAATATTTCCAAGATTCGGTGTCCCGAGGATAGTCATAAGTGATGGAGGATCACATTTCATCGACAAACGTTTCGAGCAATACTTATTGAAGCATGGGGTATGCCATAACGTCGCTACTCCATATCACCCTCAGACAAGTGGCCAAGCAGAGACATCAAATATGCAAATCAAGAATATTCTTCAGAAGACAGTTAATAAAATGGGAACTGCATGGAAGGACAAACTTCCTGATGCATTATGGGCATATTGAACAGCATACAAGACAACTATTGGGATGTCACCATATCAACTGGTCTATGGAAAGACCTGCCACTTACCAATAGAGCTAGAATTCAAAGCTCACTTTGGGCCATCAAGAAATGGAATATGGATCTAGAAGCGGGGAGAGAAAAGGAGGATGCAAATCTCTCGAATTAGAAGAATGGAGAGAAAAAGCCTATCACAATGCCAAGATATACAAAGAGAGAGTGAAAAGATGGCATGACAAGAGAATCAAGATCAAGGAGTTCACACCCGGAGACAAGGTATTACTTTTTAATTCCGGGGTCAAACTCTTCGGGCAAGGAAAGCTTCGAAGCAAATGGGAAGGACCGTTCGAAGTAGTAAGCTCATCATCGCATGGAGCCGTTACGCTTCGCAACAATGAAGGTACGATATTCAAGGTAAATGGTCAACGTCTTAAAATATTTTTGAGCCCATTGAAGAAATAGGTGAAATAGATGAATTAAATTTCTTTCTCAATTAGGTAGTTGGGCCCGACCATTTTACTTTTCGTTTTTCGGGGTCAGGGTATTTTTCCGAATGACAAAAATACGTAAAATAGGTTGCGAAAAGCCCCGACCGGGGAGGCCACCTGTCAGAGGCGGCCGCCTCTGACCTAGAGTCGGCCGCCCGTGGCTTCGCCCATTCGCCGCCGCCTTTTGCATTCGTGATCCTTCTATACTCCTCCTTCGGGAATTTTTGCCGATTAGGGTTTTTGAGATCGCGTTGACGCGTTATTCCTTCGGAGATTCCTTTTAGATGCTTTCCCAGCCCCCTATATAAAGAAGCCCAGCCTTAGGCCAACCTCATTCCATCTAAGCCTCCTCCTCCTAGCATCAAGCTTGCTACGCAGCAATGGTGAAGCCTGAGCCAGAAAATTTAGATAGGAGATTGATCCGCTTCGGGATTGATCTCAACACCATCCCAAGGGAAGAGCCTGAGTCCAAGGCCATCGTTCTTGCTGAGCCAAAACCTCTAGCCTCTATCCCTCCAAAACCCCAAGCTTACAGCCATTGCTACTTCGCTCAACCAGTCGTCGCTGCACCCAAGCCTTTGCTCCTAGATGGACCTCCACCAAAGGGTCCTATTGTGAAGCTCCCTGAAGGCACCAAGATCCTTCCTCCTAAGCACAATGAGATGCTTATGGGAGTGAAGACCAACAATCAAGGGGAGATCGTCTGTGCTAGATATAGCACTGGAGAGCGCTCCTATTTTGAGGGAGTCCGTGCTCACCCAAGCAAGGTCAAGTTCATCCCTCCAAAGGAAGCCCCAAGAGCAGCTCTCGCCGCCTCAGAAGCTCCAAGGAAGCGTTGCAAGACCGTTGCAGACTTAGAGAAGGAGTTAGAAACTCAGCGCGAAATTATTGCATCTCTGCAAAACTGCCAACGTGTCCAGAGCAGTAGTATTGTCACTGTCATAGATAGACTTCGTGCGCTAGAGAAGAAGACGGATAAGTTAGAGAGAAGTTAGACGCTCTAGAGAAGCGAGTTGATTAGACAACATTTATATTAGCATCGGAAGGGCCTAGTGAGATTTAGATTGCTTAGTTTAAAGTTTTAGTTTGCAAGTGTGCTTAGTTAAAGTTTAGCTCGATCTTAGTTCCTTTTAATACTTGTAATCCAGGCCTTAATGAAGATGAAATAAAGTTTTCTAGTTATATTTATTATTTGGATATGTGTTGCCTCTTTTGTCTCCACCTTGTTGTGAATGAAGATAACAGGAATCTAGTGTGGGGGAGGCAACCGACGACGAAACTAACGGATATCAGCGAAACAGCAAAAATATTTGAAAAAATATGACATAAAGATCGCGCTCGGCGAAGCGGACCCCGAGGGGCCACCTGCCAGAGGCGGCCGACCCACATCTCGAGGCGCCCGCCCCTGAGGTGGGCCCACTTGGCTCCAGCTTTCGTCCACGGTCAGGTTTGTTTCCCTACGTTCTAAATTTTATACCGATCACGTTTTTCCGAGTTGTTTGGGGAACACCTTGTTTAAAAATCACCTGCTATATATACTGAGAAGGTAGATTATTTTAATCATGACCACAAGATAGACTCACACCATGATAATTCCTGGGAATCTCTGTTGCTGTTGGGAACGTTATTTATAGGGACCCCATTTTACTTAGGTTGTTGTGGACAGTGAGATTGCATGAACCATGAGAACCTGATTTCTTGATATCTAGTTGCTTGGAGAAATTTCTTTTCGAAAATCTTAAAATTTTAGCTATACTTCTCCTCTGTGGTAATAAATGCCTATAGAGCCTCGTCGACAAAAATTCAGAAAGACAAGCACATAAGCTTTTTATTTGTGTTGAGAATAGTCTTGGCGGTGTTAGAGCCATAGAGAAGGGTCTCTTACTCATATGATCAAGTGCACTTACACCCACATATATAACTGCTGCTCCTACAATGGGAGTACGCAAAAACATGCTTTCCGCCATTTATCCATCTCCTACACTGGGAGAGGATACATACACTTTTTAGGACTTCTATATGCTCCAAGGATTGTTATCATCTAGTATTTTGGAAGAAGATTATCATATTATCATCATCGTCAACATCATGTTCAAGAAAGTTATTGTGTCCAAGATCGAGACATGGGCTATGCAAAAATAGTTATAAAAAAAGAGAAGAAAGAAGAAAAGAAAAGAAAAGGAAAAGAGAGATAGCCCATGAGCTCCAAAGTATTCTGATCCCAAGAAAGGGAAGTTCAAAGAAGCTCAAAGAGTTAATCAGAAGAAGATCAAAATCATCATTCAAGAGAAGATCAGCAAAGCAATGTTCAAGAGATGAGTGTGCAAGAGAGGGAAGGAGCATCATTATCATCAATTTAGCCACCAAATATTCCACACACTTGCACACACTTGATCTAGAGTAAGGTCCCCCTCTCTGTGGTTCCCGTTTTTGACTAATCAAAATACGCAGGTAAAAATGCTATTCCTTGACATACCTTGAACTCCATATAAGCCTTTATAGAATAGGAGGCATATCCTTCACATGCCTCAAGTGAGTTCCATAAATACTACATACGTTGAGAGATTTGAGTGCTCTATACATAATGGTGAGTTCTACAAAAACCACATATAATGAGTGATTCGAGTGTGCTACATGATGGAGAAGGGTAAGCTAAGTTTTCTTTGCAAAAATTTTATAAAAACTCCAAGTGACAGGATTGATAGAAGAAGGATCTCTACTTCGCGCTGTTCCATCTTTCAACTCCCCAAAGTTCAATGGTAGACACTTTGAATCCCGCAGTGCAGGTATAATCAGGGATAGTCTAATGTTGATGTCTTGGTTTGAGGCTATGCTTAAAGTAATCCATCCTTTTCCCCGAGGACGAGTAAAAGACAAGTGTGGGGGAGTTTGTTGACGGTCGTTAACTCATAAAATTAACCGTCAACTTAGCATGCAAATGGACCTATTTATAAATACTTGATAGATATAGGGTTACCACCGACGAGAATTCCACGAGTTTTGGTGAATATCTATTTCGCGGGCGGCGAAAGTGAAAACTACCCAAGATGGTCCACATGTCGGGTTTACATAGAGAGAAAGACCGAACGGGTGAAAAAGTATAATCTAGAAGACTCCAGAAGGCGACACCTGAAGCCTGGGGCCCACCTGGCATTGGCCAGGGGCGGCCGACCCAAGGCCAGGGGCGGCCGACTCCCCACCTCCACCAATCAGGTGGAGTCTCGCGGATCCTGCCTCCACCGACTTTGAAGATGAATAATAATCGTCCATTTAGGTCGGTTTGATCCGAGGGCTGTGGTGCATCCTAGAGGGCTATATATTCAGAGCCCCTGGCCCTGGGAGAAACCCTAATTCATTCTAGACTTCAGATTAATTCATCCCAGAGAGAGAATTAGATAGAGAAGGGTCCCTCGAATGGATCTATCTCTATAGGGTATTAGTATCAAGAGAGATTGAGAGAGTACGAGTGGAGGTAGATTTAGAGGAAGCCCGGCTGTCGGTGTCTCCTCTCCAAGTGTACTGCGGGATCAAGTCTCCTAACCCGAGGCTTGGTTTCAGGATCATTCGACAATTCAACTTCTAATACTAGTAAGTTCGTTGTTATTATTGTTCTTTGGTTTACAAGTTTACTTTATTCGCTTCGCGTTGGGAATAGAGTAATCGTTCTTTAGCATAAGCGTGGTGCTTAGGCTAGGTTCACTTGTAGATGCTCCCTATTCGGCCGGAACCGTGGTAGTAGTGAGGGAAGTGACAATCCCTTTATTACCTTTGTAATCCACTTCCCGTTGGTAGGTAAGGTAGGTCCTTTGTGCCCGGTTTAGCATCCTGTTGTTCTAAGGCCAAACCTTAGAACCCCCCTCCGGTGGTGAACCTGAATACACTCGACGCGAGAGGCTGAATCTAACTATGAAATGACACACGGAACACAAAGTGGACAGAACATAAGCTCACTGCATTCCATTATATTCCGATCCCTTTTCACAGTCCCATCAGGGCCGTATTTATAGGAGCCCGTAGGCATTTACATGACTATAATGCCCTCGAACCGCTTCTCCTGATTTCTCGCGTGGGTAGGTAGCGGGGGCGTAACGATCTTCTTGGTGCTTTTCCGGTTGCGGTCCGAATGGCCGACAATTCCAGGCCCACCAGGCAGCGAGCAATCTTCACAAGAGCGGCGGCGTCGTGTCCCGCACGGGTAAAACACATCATCGGCCACACGGTGCCGATTCGGCTAGGCACCGAAGCCCTCTTGCCCGAGTGCTTCGGCGTCCGGTGCCGGGTGGCTAATCGATCAATCAACTTTGTCGACGGCGGCGTAATCAACCGAATCGCCCTTGGTACTCTTCGGTCACCGAGGCCGAAACGTCCGTTCATCGCCCATCGGCCGGTTTAACGGGGCCGAATTGACCGAGCTACCGGTCGGTTGGATCAACCGAATTGACAACTCGTCGTTTCGGCGGGACGGGGTGCCGGGTCCCGGTTGTCACCCAACAGTAGCCCCTCGGCGGTAACCGAATTGATTGTTTTTCATTCGGCCGCCGTGACTTACCGATGATAACCGAAGTACCGAGCGCCGTCCGTGGAGAGGACGATTTTTTTTTTTTTTTTTTTTTTGTTGATACGCCTCGGGATGCGCGACCGAGGCGGTTACCTTAACCGCTGAACGGTCCGCGGCGGGTGCCTATAAAGGCCCCCCGACCGCCGCGGTCACTTTCCACCGCGCGCGCCCGAGCCCCCCTTGCCGATTCGGTTGCCCTAGCTTTGTTTCGGTTTGTAGAATCGGTGCTCCGTTTCGGCTGCTCCGTTTCGGTGCGTTTCGTTCTCTCCGCCAAATCCTCTCTTCGGTTTTCTCCAAGGTAACGACTTCGCTTTTTGTTCTTCGTCATTGAACGGTTTTGCCGAAGTGTTCATAATTTCGTATTCGGTATACTTGGATTTGCTGCCTTGTTTTTAATTCCCCGTTTTTCCTTTTATAGTCGCGGCGGTTTTTTCACTGTGTATTGCTTTCAGATGCCGAATCAGGTGATCGATCGGCTTCGGCCTCGAGTCGGCTCCCCAGGTCCGGCTCTAGCAAGAGCGGTGGACGAAATATTCCGCACGGGAAACGGCCGATGCCCCTCGAGCCGTTACGCCGGTCGTTCACGAGTCGATGAGACGAACCTGATGAAGAGGAAGGTGATGAATATGTTGAATGCTTTGACTCATCAGAGGGTGAAAAAGAGGCCCGTGCCGCTCAGGGCAAGGATGAAGTCAGTTCGGCTCCTCATGCCGAAGAGGTAGCCGAATCTGCTCCCGTCCGACCGCCAAGGCCACCGAAAGGACCAAGGCACACCGGGCTGGACGTGCCGCCTTGGCCGATCCAAATCCACGGTACGTATGCTCAACCAATACCAACGTGATGGTATTTTGACTGCGATGAACGTAACCGAAGCCGCTCTCCCCGGGATGAAGAGTACCCGAAGCCCGAGCCAACCGAAGCTCTCGTGTTCAGGGACTATTTCAAGGCTGGGCTACACTTCCCCCTTGAGGGTTTTGTTTCGGAGGTTTTGGATGCGTTTGACTTGCAGATTCATCATCTGACACCGAATGCTATTGTGCGCCTCAGCTGCTATGCCATGGCACAGAAGATGATGGGCAGCCAACTGAGCTTGCCAGTGTTCACTAGACACTATGAAACTCAACTGTACTCCACATATGGGACTGATGATGCCGGAACAAAAGAACTTCGGTTGGAGGTGGGCTCTTACAATTTTGTCCCTGCTCGAGGTAACACGGCAGCCTGCATAGTTCCCACCTTTAAGAACAAATGGCAAGACTGGAAAAAACATTGGTTTTATTACCGAGTTTGTGATAATGCCGATGTTGCGCTCGCTAAGGAACAGGACCGACCGAAAGCTCATCCACTTGTTTCGGTTATGACTCAAATGGAAGGTCTTGTTTCGGTTCCGGAGATGGCTATGGGGCCGCTTGACGATGCTGCCGCCGAATCCTATCGACAAACGGCCGAAAGGCAAACCAGCCGAGATCTTGTGGAGGAGATGCTTTCTCTTGGTCAGTGGCCACTTTGCACTAGCATGAGATTTGATGGTTTTTCATATCACCAAGGGTACCGGAGGCCCTCGGTCAATCTAGCTCGACCAGCTGGGTATGATTCAGATTCTAATTTTGTCCAAGAAATGGAAAAACGGGCCAATCGGCTATGCGACCCGTACAACGACAAGGAGTATGACTTGAGCATGGCTAAACTTGGGTCACTTCGGCGCCTCAACCGAATTTGGGAGTGCATGAATGTAGAGTACCCGGATCGGCTGCCCCCAATGAGAAGACGTGCAGTTGATGCTACAGATGGTCCTTCTGATTCGGCACGACTACCGAATGCGCCGCGCGGTCGCGGAAGCGGCCGGGCTTCCGGCCGTGGCGCCCACGTTGTCCGTAGTACGCGCCAAGCCGAAGCACAGCGGCGCCGTGAAGTTGGTCGCCCGAAACGACTTCGAGAAGATGAAGACGTTCGGGTATGTCGCACTGCTTGCCAAGCGAGAATGGGTGAAACCCATAAAACAGAGCCGCAATCAAGTTGTTGTCGCGCCCGAAGCTGATTCGGTTGTGTCCGGGCATACGGTAGAAAGACTTGGCTTGGATTCGGCTTGTTTTGATTCGGCATGTTTTGATTCGGCCGTAACTCGTTTTAGTCGCCTGTCTTTATATTGTTTGATTCGGCTTGTTTTGATTCGGTTGTGTTTCTCTGTCTTGCAGGAATTTGCTGAGTCCAGCGAAGAGGCTTCATCCATGGCTGGCGGCAAGATGAGGAGTGCCCGTGATGTGGTGATCGATGATCTGCCCACAGTGAGCGGCTTCAAGGTGCCATCTAAGAGGAGGAAGGTTCGTGATGGAGCTACTTCGGCGCCCACCTCGCAACTTCCGCCAAGGGGGACAACCAGCGGCCTAAGCCTTGGAGCCACCACCGAAGTTGGTGCCCGGGCTACCGAAGCGGCGGCTCAAGCTACTTCAGGTAGTTTGCTGGAGGCTGCCGGTGGGCATCGCGGTATCACCCCGCTAGTCGTCGTCATGGTAAGTCTCGGTTTCATGCTGAATCCACGCGCATGACACCGGAGATGTCCCCGAATGTCTTATTCGGCAAGGGGTTTGTTTCCCTTGAGCCGTCTAGCTTTCGGTTTGGCCCAATGAAGGTGTACTCGGGCTCGTGCTCTGCGACGAGCACGGCCCGACCGGGAAGAGACTTACGAACTTGCTCGTGCTTTAGGAGTTGACTCGACGCTCGTTTGGTGGCGTATGTGGACCCCGCGAAGTGGGTATTACGCCCTCCCAAGCTGCTTTGGGCTTCGGTCAAGAGTGTGGCTCGTCCTTTTCGGCCGCCCGGACCGAACAAGCGCGCGCGGCGGCCCGAAACGAGATGCTTTCGGCGATTAACTTTCATGCTTGTTTCGGTAAGTACCCCGAATCGCCCAAGTGTTTAATTTCCTATTTCCCAAGAATTTCGCTAGTATGGGTGCTTATCTCCTTATTTTCCCACGAGGCCGGTCCGACCGGCGGCTTTGCTAAAGCGGGGCCACGCCACCCTTGCCCATGCCGAGAAGCAACTTCTCCTTCGGGAGAAAGAAATTAAGCTACTGGAGACTAAACCGCGGACACCGAGAGCCTTCTTGCTCAAGAGGTTGGGAAGACCGAAGCGGCCCGGGAAGCCCGAGAGGCAAGCCGAAGCCGCTCTAGAGACCCGAAGCAACTTGAGCGGGATGCGCGTCGTCCGCCGAAAGGGGCCAAGCCGCCGAACGCGCGCCGGTGAGAAGCTGGATGAGCTAACTCTCTTACTCCGCCGAATCTTAAACGGAGTAGGTGGAGACTGCGAGCCCCTGGCGCTACCGAATCGGCGCTTGCGAAGATTCGGTTTCTCAATCAAGAGATGTCCCGGCTCGACTATGTCATCCAACCGGGCCGCGAGTATGCTGGTTTTGAAACCGCCGTGCTCTAATGAAAGCGGTGAAAGAGGAGGGCTGTGACCACTTTGCTAGAGCCACATGCTTCGGAAATGCCATGAGCTACTTGGAAGCCCGATGAGGACGTTCAAGCCGCCGCAAAAGGTGGTTCTTTGATTTGTTCGGACCGAAGCCGGGGGCGAGATTTGGCGCCGCCGGCGCTTATGCCTCGCGCCGGGGTAAGTGACTTGTACCATCATTCTTGGTTTTAGTATTCGGTATGTTTTGCGCATTCGGTTATTATTGCCGAAATTGACATGACTCGTATTGCAATTCGCAGGATCCTAGTGAGCGGCCAGCTATCAAAGCTAGGGTCGAGGCTTATATGGAGGAGCGAAATGCCCGGGAGGGTTCCCCAGCCGTGCAAACACCGGTTGGCACTCCCGACGCTCCGCATGCTTCTGCCGAAGATCCTGCCGCCGAAGCATGTGCACTTGGTGCTCGAGATGAGAGAGAACAACCCGAATCCGCTTCGGCCGCCGACCCTCATGGGGCTCTGCTTTGAACGCTCCTTCCTCGGCGCACAGGGTTTGAACGATGTGATCGTGCCCTTTGTGATACTCGCCAAGTTTGTTGAACTTATTCGGCCAGCATGTTGGTCGTCTGTGGGTGTTTTGTATTTGCTACAAGTTTAAATTGGAATGTGGCTTCGGCTCTTAAAGCCGAATTGCCTTGAACAATATTTTTCGGTTTTAATGTTTAGTCTGACCGAATGCGTGTTGCTGGATTTGGTGTTTACTTTGATGCTCTTCGTCTTCGAGCCGAATACGTGTTTGGAAAGCGCCGTCCCGCCCGTCTTTTTAGACCGAAGAGCGAACGACCGGTTAAGCTCAAATGAGGATTCGGTTTGCGTAACCGAATCACCACCGTATGGCGGTTATTGTTTTTCGATGCCAAGTACGTGCCAACTTGTCGTGGCACCCTTCGGTGTTCATACCGATTGAGGCGTGTTTGGAAAGCGCCGTCCCGCCCGCTTTTAAACCGAAGGGGTGCACGCGTTTAGCTTAGTCCGAATTGTATGGCTATTGCACCGAATTGGTGTTTGTAGGATTCGGTGATTGAGTCTGCGAACCATTCCGCCCCGTCTTTTTGACCGGGGGAATAGTTGTTAAACAAAAATGTAGCAATATTTCTTTTTATTCTCTTATTACAAGTGTGCCTTTGTTACAATTGGAGGGTGCGCATCACCACCCGAAATATCTTTGGTTTGACCCGAGAAGCATGTGGCTGCGGTTTGTGGCTAGGATGCACAAACCCGTGGTGGAAGCGCTTGCTCTCGTGGCGGGCGACACCGGCCAAGACACGCGGGATATTGACTTCGGTTAGCTAACCGAAGCCCTGACAACAGGCCCCGATGCTGACATCGCACTGTGTTGCACCATGATCTATGGGAACCTCATTATGATTCCACATCACCATTAACTGGCACATGGTCGTGCAGAACAGAACGCGGTGATGGGCGCGTGCTTTTCGGCCACTTGGCGGACTGAGCCCGGGTCTGACCTTGGGACTGTGACCGCTGAGGCATATCTTGTGAGGACCGAATTGTCCTCACCGGAAACACTGAGACCAAATGTGGTGTATCTCTCTGCCGCCCGAGTTCGCTCCTTCCTGAAGCCTCTCATGCCTATTTGACAATGACTTAACACCTCTCTCATGTTTGAGCTAGAACATTCTTGATGGAATGATCTGCAAGAGAGTTTTGGGTGCTCTTATATAGGGTTACGTGACCCAAGGGCTCATAACTACATTGAACTACCTTGGTTATTAATTTTTGACAGTACTTTTCGTCATTAATTACGCCTGTCGTAACGCACATGGCTGTGTCTTTGGAGGTTTTTCTTGCCCTTTCGGCTTGTTTTGGTTGCTTGCAACCTTTTAATTGATACCGAATATGGACAGCGCTTGTTGCACGACCGTTTCGGTGATTGTGTAGCTGATGTTCTTGCCTTTCGAGTAACTCGGTCATACAACCAATCGTACGGACTTGTGCGTGCGTTTGAGATGTCTCCCCGTTTCCGCAGGAGTTCCCGACCATCTCGGCTTTGTAGGTTGCTTACAACCTTTTCTTATTGTTGTCAACCGAAGCGTATTCGGTAGTTGTGTCGCGAGACATGAATATAATTCCATGAAGCATAACCATAGACGAAGTTAAACTTATTACAAGGGATGCCTCATTAAAAAACCTTAGTGAGGAAAAAGAGTGCAGAGCCCCGAATGTCTTTAGACAAGAGTACCGAAATTACATAAAATTAAATTATTACATCTCCTTTTCTGGAGCACGCCATAGTCATGGATAGAATCGACGCAGATTATCTGCGTTCCAAGTGTGGGCTGATTCGCTTCCATCTTCGGTTACCAAGGTGAATACGCCAGTGCTGACCTTTCTTGCCACGATGTACGGTCCGTACCATGGTGACCGCAGCTTGCCTTGTTTATCTCGGGTTGGCGAATGAGAACCATGTCCCCGGATTAATGTCTTTCCTCGGGATTTTCTTGTCTCTCCGGCTTTTGGTTTCGGCGTGATATTTGTCTAGATTATCTGCGGCCGAAGCTTCCTTTGGTCGACGTTTCCACATCCACCATTCTTTGAATTGGGTTGGTGGGCGATATCTACGTTCCGAACGAGCCCATCCTTACTTCTTCGGTGTTATGGCTTCTTCACCAAACAACGGCCCGAAATGGGGTGAAACCCGTAGCTCGGACCCGGAGACATTGTGACCCCAAACGGCGGTGACCAGCTCTTGAGCCCATTTCCCTTTCTTTGATTCCTCGAGCGTCTTTGAGATGGTGGTGAAGATATCACCATTTACTCTTTCAACCGCCCCATTCGACTCCGGGTGATTCACCGAAGCGAATGACGGTTTAATCCCCAACTCTTCACAAAACGTTCGAATTGTGCCGAGTCGAATTGTTTGCCGTTGTCAACTCGTGATGTATGAGGGTACCCCGAACCGCGAGATGATGCGCTGCCATACGAAATTCACCAAGGTCCCCGAAGTTATCTTAGCTAGTGGCTTGGCTTCCACCCATTTGGTGAAGTACTCCGAGCCACCGCTGCATATTTGAGGTTCCGGGAGCCGGGGGTAACGGTCCAACAATGTCCACACCCCAACGCCGGAGCGGCCGGGTCGGGAATACGGGTGATGTAGGGTTGGCTGGGGAATTCGCTTTGCGAACATCGACAACCCCCGCATGTTTTCACAATCTCTTTTTGCGTCGATTACGGCCGTCGGCCAATAGAATCCCCGCCTCATTGCTCTATGCGCAATTTCGTGATGACCTCTCGTGAGCTCCACATGAACCCGAATGTATCTCGGTGAGCGGCTTCCCTTCTCCTCTACTTATGCACTTGAGCATTGGAGCAACTACGCCTTCCTTGTACATGTTTTCCCCAATAATGGAGAATTGCTTCGTCCGGAGTTCATTCGGTGCATGTCCTTTTTTGAGGTGGTTCGTATGAACCATTGAGGTATGCCCGGATGGGCGCCCTCCGATCGTCGCTTGCGATTGCATGAACAACCGAGGGTGACTCTTCTTCTTCCTTGACGGCCTTGATTGTTAGGACTGGTAAAAGACATCACCGGCAATGGTGGCATTGGGCCGCTTTTGCTAACTCATCGGCTTCAAGGTGTTCTCCGACCTCGAAATATACTTCGGGGTGAAACCGGTGAAATATTTCTCCATTCTCCTTACGGTGGCCGGGTATGTGGCTAGCTCGGGGTCCTTTGTTTGTGTATTCTTCTCGGACATGGCCGACCACTATCGTGAATCGACCGAATTACACAACGTCGGACTCCGAGTGCTACGAGCTTTCGTAACCCCAAAGCCAGCATCGCTTCGTATTCGGTGTGTTGTTCGTGGTGAGGAACGCAATCTAGCTGCGTACCGTATTCTTGGCCCATTCGGTGGTATCGGTATGGTGATATTCCCGCGCGCTTCGCCGAACACCACGACCCGTCGCGAGTGTACGATCCATTCGGGTTCATCAAACCGCTTTGTGGAGTCATCCGCATTCGGTGTCCGATCTGCTATGAAGTCTCGCTAACACCTGTGACTTGATGGCCGATCTCGTGCTCAAATGATATTATGTATTCATTCAGCTCACGCCCATTTGCCGATTCGGCCTATTGCTTCGGTGTTGCGGAATAAAGATTCCAGCGGGCCGAGATGACAAGACCCGAATCGGGTGTGCTTGGAAATAGTGCTTGAGCTTTACGGAAGCCATCACTACTTTTGTGTATGCAATCTTCTCCGGCTCGGTGTAATTCACCTTAGCACCCGAAAGGGCTTCGAGACGAAGTAGATGGGGAACTGTTGCATTTTACCCTCATATTCCTTCTCCTCAATCAATCTTCGCGCTCGCGCTGCGGCGGCGCGCCGATAGGTATAATATCAAAGTTGCTCCGGATGTTGGCTTCGACAGTGTGGTGAGTCTAGTGAGATACTTCTTGAGTTCCTCGAAAGCTTGGTGTTGCTCAGGTCCCCAACCGAAAGTCGATGCATTCCGGAGTGCTCTGAAAAATGGCAATCCCCTTTCGGTGATCTTGATATGAACCTGCTCAAGGCTGCAATTCTCCCGTGAGTTTCGCACTCGCTTCCTGTTTTGAGGCGGCGCCATGTTTGCGATGGCTGCAATCTTTTCTGGGTTGGCTTCTATACCCCCGGCGGAGACCGACAACCGAGTAGCTTCCCTTTGCCGATACCGAATACACACTTGTCGGGGTTAAGTTTGAGGCCACTTGAGCGCAGATTTGCGAATGTTTCTCGGAGATCATCGATGTGCGCGTCCCTTTGGTCGCTCTTTACCACAATGTCGTCCACATAGGAAACGAGATTGTTCTTCTTCTTCTGCTCCCGGAATATTTCGTCAGTTAACCTGGAGAAGGTCGGTCCGGCGTTCCTTAGCCCTTCGGGCATTCTCTTGTAACAAAAAGTGCCGTCTGGTGTGATGAAACTTGTCTTTTCCTGGTCTTCCGGGTCCAGCCATATCGGTGATAACCCGAAAAACAATCGAGCAAACTCATTATCTCACAACCGGCCGCAATATCCACCAATTTGTCTATCCTGGGCAATGGATATGGGTCCTTCGGGCAATGCTTGTTGAGGTCGGTGAAATCAACGCACATTCGCCATTTGCCATTCTTCTTCTTTACCATGACCACGTTTGCTAGCCATTCGGGACCGCACTTTTCGATTACGTCGGCATCCAAAAGCCTCGCACTGGCCGCCGGGCGCGTCGCTTGCTCTTTCGTCGATATTTTGCGGAGCTTCGCTCTAGGCCAGCGGCACTGTTCACGTTTCGTGTCTTTGTGCAAGGCTTCGGTCTACTCCTGCAGATCGCGTGTTGACCAAGCAAACACGTCTCGGTTTTCCAAGTAGGAATTCCGTCAATCTCGAGGCTTCACCCGACCCAAACTTGCGCCGATATTGACGCATTCGTCGGGCCGATTCGGGCTCAAGGACACCCGAATTGTTTCTTCGCGGGGAGCGCCTTAGGCTCTTTGTTGTTACTTTGGTCTTCCTCTTCCTTTTGTTTGAGTTTGGATTTCACCTCATGTACCATGTCTGTATCCCGGTATGGGTTTTCCGTCGATTCTCCTTGCCGAGATCGATCTCCGAATACCGAAATGATGCCGGTGGGTGAAGGTATTTTCATACACAGTGAGTTTGCCGAATCACCATGTCGAATTTGCGATGATACCTCCGCCGAAAATGGCTGTATACGGGTAATCAATGTCGACTATATCGAATGCGATTTCTTCCGCTCGACTTTTGTATCCTCGCCGAACGCAACCGTGATTGTTTTCTTGCCGATCGCGTCTATTCTCCTTCCACCGAAACCGAATAGAGGGTTCCCCGCCCGGTCAAGTGTTCTTCGGTCTAGTTTCATCTTGTCAAATGCCTTGGTGAAGAGTATATCTCGCTGAACCGCGTTGTTGATCGAATGTTGTGGAGGGTATACCCTCCGACATACGCTGTGACTACCAAGGCATCACAGTGTGGGAAGTCCTTCACTCTGAAGTCGGATTCCGAAAAGGTGATAGGGGTTGTCTTCCAAGCAGGGTGCGCTATCGGTGTTTTTGGTGAGATGGTCAACACTCTCTTGACGAAGTCACGTCTGGCCCTCTTGTTGTCGTGCTCCAAGTTGGATCCACCCGTGATGGCATAGATATGCCCACTGGAGTTCATCATGTTAGTTGGTGCGGCGTGTTGACTATTTGCGGCTCTCTTGAAGTTTCGGATTCGCCGCTCGCTGCGGCGCGTGCCGATCAATCGTGGTGAAGATGATGCGGCGCTTGAAATGCTTGATTGTGCATTGGCATAGGTTGGTGATATTGCGCGTATGTATGGGGCATCGGCCACGCCATCGGTTCTTTGATATACTTGCACCGGTGGCGGGTTACATGGTGCCCGGGTGGCTTGGATGGTGAAACACCGTCGCCGAGGTGCCATGGTGTGATACACATGCTTTCTGCCTCATTCGGTTTGGTGCTTCGTCCTTTTCCCGCCGCTCCTTTGCTAGCCGGGTATATTTGCACTCTTTCGTTGTATGGCCCTTGTCCTCGCCACACACGACACAATACTGCGTTCTGGGCTGGCCTCTGCCTCTGCCCCTTCCGCGCCCGCCACCGGAATCTCTACCGCCTCTGCCCTGATTACCAAAGTTTTTGGTTTGGTTCGGCTGGCTTTGGGTTGAGTCTTCCCCGCACATTGTTCACGCGGTGGACTTTGGCTCATTCTTCGCTTGAGTTTGCTGATTCGGTTGATTGGACTTAGGTGATGCTTGCTTGATGTTATACCTTGTTGCCTTCCGTTGCACTAAGTCTTCCTCTCGATCTAGCGAACGCGCATCCGATCAAACAAGCTGTTTGATTGTTGTTGGTGGTACACCCGACATGGCTTGAGCGTGGGCCCTATCTTGGTCCCTTGACCGCCGCGGCAATGACGATATCGTCGACACATTCGGTGAGCTTTCAAGCGGATTATCCTCTCCAGGTATTTTGACGGTGATTCGTCGTCCGGTGGAACAGATTCATGAGATCCGCCGTTGTTTTCTTGTCCGTTTGGAACCCCCGAAAGGTGGTGAGCAGTCCGCCTTCACCGATGCCATGAAGTGACCGACAACGGTCGTTGGGACACGAACCGGTCGTATGCTACATCTGTTAAAGCCATGACCAACGATTTTGCGAGGATCATGCCGTTGCCGCCGGCCCGAATGGACACATGCTTCATAACTTGTAATAAATCTTCTCGGGTTGGATGCCCATTGAAACTTGGCAACTTCGGTCCAGAACCCAAAGTGGCCAAGGACATCTTTGGATTTCCGGTGATAATGGGGATGCCAAGTCTATTGCTTCGGCTATTTCCTTCGTGATTTTTCTCCCGGAACGATAACATCTTTCTCTTGATTCTTCCCCGAGGATGATCGGAGGGTCCGAATTTCCCTTTCTAGCTTCTCTCGCTTCTTCTCTTGCTTGGTTGATTGCCTCTTGGGTTGCCGCATTCGGTTTTGTGTCGCCGTCGGGCTCGCAGCGATCGCGATCGCTTCGGGGCATTCACCTTGGCAGATCGCTCTTCTAACCGCTTCAAGAGCCGGGCGTTTTTACGTCCGATCCCTCGAGCTCTTCGGTTTCTTCTTCTTCGGGGTCTTCGGTTATGCGGGCCTCCGGAAGCGCACCTCCTAGTGCACCAAGTTCGCTTGTGCCGCCCTCTTGATTGTACTGGACCGCTGCGTCGCTGGTCAATGCTGGTGCCACCACACCTTCGGCTTGCTGAACAGATACTCCCGATTGCAGAGTACCGGACTGCTGTAGAACTTCGGTGGGTGCAACCGAATCTGTGACTGCAGGTTCCTTGGATGACCCTGCACCTGTCTTCGCCTTGCCCTTCGGAGCCATGGTATGTTCGGCGACAACCACGGTGGGCGCCAATGTTGTTCTAAGGCCAAACCTTAGAACCCCCCTCCGGTGGTGAACCTGAATACACTCGACGCGAGAGGCTGAATCTAACTACGAAATGACACACGGAACACAAAGTGGACAGAACATAAGCTCACTGCATTCCATTATATTCCGATCCCTTTTCACGGTCCCATCGGGCCGTATTTATAGGAGCCCGTAGGCATTTACATGACTATAATGCCCTCGAACCGCTTCTCCCGATTTCTCGCGTGGGTAGGTAGCGGGGGCGTAATGATCTTCTTGGTGCTTTTCCTGGTTGCAGTCCGAATGGCCGACAATTCCAGGCCCACCAGGCAGCGAGCAATCTTCACAAGAGCAGCGGCGTCGTGTCCCTGCACAGGTAAAACACATCATCGGCCACCTGGTGCCGATTCGGCTAGGGCACCGAAGCCCCTCTTGCCCAGGTGCTTCGGCGTCCTGGTGCCCGGGTGGCTAATCGATCAATCAACCTGTCAGACAGCGTAATCAACCGAATCGCCCTTGGTACTCTTCGGTCACCAGACCGAAACGTCCGTTCATCGCCCATCGGCCGGTTTAACGGGCCAAATTGACCAGGCTACCGATTCGGTTGGATCAACCGAATTGACAACTCGTCGTTTCGGCGGGACGGGGTGCCCAGGTCCCGGTTGTCACCCAACAATCCTCTGCGGTGTCTTTTCCTCAGGTACCCCCTTAGAACAATAGTCTCAAAGCTTGCCATAGGTTAGAAGAAGACTGACGAAGGAGTTCTCTCTATATCGCTTAATTCTCACTTGACTAGCAGCCCAGGGGTAGTAGTAAAGATCGGTTAGTCTATTGCACGTTTTCTCCTAGCGGATAAAAACAAATACGATATTCAGGACTTATCTCCCGGGTGAAGTGCTCACCGATATCCGTGCGCTTGCGGATTATTTCTCTTTGATTCTTTCGTGTGCGTATCTAGTGTCAACAGTGGGCTGTGGATTCTTGTTACTCTTCGGTGATTCCCGTCACCGTAGACGGTTTGCAGCAGCGGGTGGTGGTGAGCTCGACTTGGTGATTGTGTCGAAGCCACACCGGGTTCTTATGAGGGGTTCTTGATCCTTCCCCGCGGGAGTTCGCGAAAGTATACTCTAGTGGATTGCTCGTGGCTTGTGGATCCTTGTCTTGTGTGGAGATTGCGGCTCCCCGTCGGGGCCTTTGGCATCGAGCCAATTGAGCGGGCAACTCACCAAGCAAGTGCATCACCACAACAAGGAGTCGCTTGCCGGGAAGCAAGTGAACCTCGGTAAAAAATCATTGTGTTGATTTGTGTTTGCCGAGGCTTCGACCTTCATTGTGTTTGTGCTTGAGCTTGTGTAGGTGATTGGTTTCTACGCTGGTGATTGACCATCTTCATCTCTACGCGGCGGTATAAACCCTCATCCTCTCTTTACATTCCCGCAATGTAGAATTGCTTGTGTGGTCGGCCGCGAACCATTTTTGTGTAGCTTAAATCGCGTGGGTTAGAATTACTTGTGTGGACGGCCGCGAACCACTTTTGTGTAGCTTAAATCGCGTGGGTTAGAATTGCTTGTTCGGTCGCCCGTGAACCGTCATTGTGTAGCTTAATCACGGTGGTTGATGTGCTATTGATTTGAGTAGCCTTGCATTGTGTAGGACGGCTTGCATAGAGTAGTTGAAGTTTTAGCTTTGCACTTTTGCCGCCTTGCTAATTTGTGGATTAGTGTCATTGCAAGAATTTTATTAGGCTACTCAACCCCCCCCCCCCCTCTAGTCGTTGTGACCTTTCAGCCCTACTCCAGTGCATCTCTAGCGTTGTTGGCGTCAGCGGATGTCAAATACCTTCTTCAAGGTTTCGTTGGGGCACCACTACTACCCATCGTCGGCCTCGTCGAAGTGTTCACTGTCGTTTCTAATTGCTTGCTCGGGATTGTTTGGCGGAGGTCTCCCTCTTATTTTTTTCTTCTTGTGTGTTTGTGTCTATGTGTGTTTGTGTTGTCGGGACTCCGCCGGTAATCCGTGGATTACTCGGCTCCTTTGTGCTTGGTGTAAGCCGTTCTACGGCTCCTTAATACAATAACACATGAAGTAGTGTTCGAGAAAAAAAAAAGACAACAAAATTATATAACTATATGCTAAAAAAAAGCAAAATCATATAACTGGCCCTGGATTTTGGCAAATGACTGAAGTGGACCAAGAAACTAAGGAGTGGCTCCGAAGGCCCAATAGTACCGTTGAATCGATTACTCAGCTTGTCACGATGCTGCAATCCTGTATCTGCACTGCAGTCCAGTACGTGTGCAAACTGGAAAGTTTGACGGACTCGATCGAGGTCTTGGCAGCAACGGCGGTCAAGCAAAGGCAAGGCGTGACAGTGGCAGCTGAAGTGCAAGTGTGCGGTGGGTGAGGGAACGATGAAAATTAAACCTGATCTTTAAACCCGTATAATAAGGCCTCAGGCCCTCAACCAGCCGAGTATCCAACTCAACCTTCACGGTTCTTACTGCATTGTTGATTGCACTCGATCACTGACCCCAAAACCGTGCGGCAAGCACGGTTATTTGCAAAAACACAAATCAATGATCACTGACCCCAAAGATAAAAAAGGCGCTGTGCGCTCCGGACGAACTTCAGGTACGCCTTCCTGACTTGTACACTCTTCGATCCGTCGTCCCTCTTAGCCTTTCTCCTGGTTGAAATTCTCCGTGCTCGTGGTTGCCGATGTTACATTAGTAAAGCGATTATGCTATAAAATATGCCTTGCAGATATGACAAGGGTGTTATCCAAGCAAATGGCGAAACTGGGCATGCATATCCTGTTACCGTTGCTCCTGCTGTGTTTGGGAGTCGGCAACACCTGTTGCTCGCCAATCCATGGCAACAGAACGGATCTGCTCTTACTCCTGGACTTCAAGAAGGGCATCACCAACGACCCATATGGAGCCTTGAGCAATTGGAACACCAGTATTCACTTCTGCCATTGGCATGGTGTGAACTGCAGTTCCACGCGACCATATCGCGTCACAGAGCTCAACCTCACCGGCCAGAGCTTGGTTGGCCAAATCAGCTCCTCCCTTGGAAACCTGACCTTCCTTAAGACGCTTGATCTTGCCAACAATAGCTTCAGTGGCCCCATACCTCTTCTTAACAAGCTCCAAAACCTGAACCTACTTTCTCTGTGGGGAAACCTTTTAGAGGGCGTTATTCCTGATGGGCTTACAAACTGTTCCAACATAGTCGGCCTAGATCTCTCTATAAACAACCTCGCAGGTTATATTCCTTCTAACATAGGCTTTCTAACAAAGCTAAAAGAAATTTACCTTTACAGTAATGATCTCACCGGGGTTATCCCTCCAAGCTTGGGAAAGATCTCCACATTAGAGGTGGTTAATCTTCAAGAAAATCAACTAAACGGAAGCATTCCTAATGAGGTTTGGCAAATGCCAAACATACTAAAGTTGTATCTAGGACAAAATAACCTATCAGGTGGAATCCCAGATACTCTCTCGCTATCTTCTCTCACTGTATTATCCTTGCACAGTAATATGCTAGGCAGCACATTGCCATCGAACGTTGGGGATACCCTCCCTAAGCTCCAAGAACTCTACTTAGGAAACAACAGTTTTGAGGGTCACATTCCAGCTTCCCTAGGTAACCCTTCATGTCTAGAAATCATAAACCTATCACAAAACTATTTCACTGGCGAAATCCCGAGCTCTTTTGGGAACCTTTCACAGTTGCAGTATCTAAACCTTGAGATAAACATGCTTGAAGCAAGAGACAGTGAAGGCTGGCAATTCGTTGACGCCCTGGCAAACTGTACTTCTCTCATTACGCTTTCAGTGTCTTATAATCTTCTACACGGACCTATACCAAATTCGATTGCTAATCTGTCCAGCACTCTTCAATATCTACTGATGGGTGGGAACAACCTATCAGGAATAGTTCCCCCAACTATTGGAAAACTTAGTGGCTTAATTAAACTATCACTAGGAAACAACAATCTTACTGGTACCATTGAGGAATGGGTCGGAAAGATGACAAATCTTCAACTTTTAAGACTCCAATCAAACAACTTCACAGGGCAAATTCCACCTTCAATTGGTAATCTTACACGGTTGATAGAGTTCTCTGCAGCCGAAAACAATTTCTCCGGCTATGTACCATCTAACTTTGGGAATCTTAAATCAATGTTGCAGTTGGACCTTAGCCATAACAATTTCCAAGGGAGCATACCTGTTGAGTTTGGTAACTTCAGACAACTCACCAGTCTAGATCTTTCATCCAACAGATTTTATGGAGAAATTCCTGAAAGTATGGGGCAATTTCAACAAATATATACCATTCGATTGGACCAAAATGTTATTGCAGGAAACATTCCGCTTACCTTTAGCAATCTAAAGAGCTTGAGCATGCTCAACCTTTCGCATAACAATTTGTCAGGCTCCATCCCAATTTGTCTGAAAGATTTAGTCTCTCTCTCACTGAACTAGACTTATCCTTCAACAATTTCCAAGGTGAAATACCAAGAAATGGTGCATTCTACAATGCGACAATTGTTTCACTCAACGGTAATCCAGGACTTTGTGGAGGTGCCACGAATTTTCATGAACCTTCATGCCATCATGTCGTTTATCGAAGAAAAGCAAAAATCATAAACTATATGATCAAAACATTGATCCCAACATTTGGCTTCATGTCACTTATTATACTGATTTACACCATAATCCATGGGAAGAAGACATCAAGAAGACCATACCTATTGTTGCTTTCTTTTGGCAAGAAATTCCCTAGAGTTTCTTACAAGGATCTAGCTCAAGCTACAGGGAACTTCTCAGAGTCCAACCTTATTGGAAGAGGAAGCTATAGTTTAGTATACAGAGGGATGTTAACTCCAGCTAAAATCCAAGTTGCTATTAAGGTTTTTGACCTTGGGACAAGATTTGCGGACAAAAGTTTTGTTACTGAATGTGAGTCTTTGAGAACCATTCGGCATCGGAACCTCCTTCCTATATTAACTGCATGTTCAACTATAGACAATAACAGTAATGGTTTCAAAGCCTTAATTTATGAGTACATGCCCAATGGGAATTTGGATACCTGGTTGCATCAGAAACGTGGCAGTGTAGCTCCGAAGATTCTGGACTTAGCTCATAGAATAAGCATATGTGTTGACATAGCCGATGCATTGGCTTATTTAGGGCTTGCTTGGTTGGCTACCAATTTTTGCCAAACCAAAATAGTGGCATGCCAAAACTTAGGCTTGCCAAATCAAACTTGCCAAAGTTAGGGTAGAAAAAATATGTGTGCATTTGGTTCACTACCAAAATTAAGGCTTGCCAGTTTTCTCTCTTATGAAGTTTATAAGAACATTCTAGAGACTTGCCAAATCTTTGGCTATAAAAATTGGTGGTGCCAATTCTTTGGTAATGAGCCAATTGATAACCATAAAGTTTGCATGCCATGGTTTTGGTTTGGCAAAGTTAGGAAGCCAACCAAGCAAGCCCTTACACCATGATTGTGGAAGGCCTATTGTCCACTATGATTTGAAACCAAGTAATATTCTTCTTGATGATGACATGAATGCTCATTTGGGAGACTTCGGGATTGCAAGTCTCGTTGTTGGTACTAGGTCAATAGCAGTTCGACAATCAAGTTATGGTAGTTCACTTGCTATGACAGGAACTATAGGGTATATTGCTCCAGGTACAGATAACAAACGTTTCCATACCCTCTTATTATA
The DNA here is from genome assembly GCA_018135685.1 of Themeda triandra. Taxonomy (NCBI): domain Eukaryota; kingdom Viridiplantae; phylum Streptophyta; class Magnoliopsida; order Poales; family Poaceae; genus Themeda; species Themeda triandra. Next base: position 400,164 of record JAENPR010000402.1, read on the forward strand.
TATGTTTGCTTGTATAAAACATTCTTAACTTTTTTCCTTATGTTTTTGTAGAGTATGCTCAAACTGTTTATGCATCAACATGTGGGGATGTTTATAGTTTTGGAATAGTACTTCTAGAGATGATTATAGGCAGAAGGCCAACTGATTCTATCTTTCCATGTGTTTGGTTGGGGGTTGGGTGGGATGGGTTGGATCCAACCCAGTTTTTGGGGACGGAGCCAACCCCGTCATGTGTTTGGTTGCATCTCTGATTCTGGGGTTGGGGCCAACCCGGCTCGCCCCGCTCTCCAACCAAACACACGGTTTGGGGGTGAACTCAGCATTGTTAGCTATGCGGAGAGGAACTTTCCAGATCAGGTGCTACGTATCATTGATGCTCGTCTCCATGAAGAATGCAAGGGCTATAATAAAGCAATAGTGGCAACAGAAAATGAGGCCTATCGATGTGTGCTATCCCTCGTGCAAGTTGCCCTTTCTTGCACGCTTCCATTACCAAGAGAAAGAATGACCATGAGAGAAGTAGTCATTAACTTGCATGCCATCAGGAAGTCATATGTCGCATCGATTAAATGAGACAATCCGTATGCTTCTATGGATTTGGTGTAATTAGCTCAGACTGTCTTTGAATGTAATTAGCATAACGATGGCAAATCAGGTGCGCTGAAATGGATGAACTACAGTACTATACTGCTTCGAAATTATATGTGCTGTTGGCCTGCTGTAAGACAAGTTGTGTACTCCATGGCTACTAGTTCATACTGATAGTAAATTAGAGACTTGTACATCAAAATCGATGAACAACACTGGCAGAAAATTGTGTGCTGGGCACGGAAGTTACGAGCTAGTACTAGTTCATACACACATTTGGTTTTTACACTTTTATAAGTAACATTCAAATTCTGATTTTAGTAAAGCATCAATGATTTGACAAAGTGTCTTTCAACTATATCAACAAGCTTTTCTTGTGTGACTTAGTACTCCGCAATAACTTCATACAAGGATTATTAGCAGAAACAATCGCCAGATCAGAGTCCACAGTACCACACACTGCTAATCTAACTGTAACTAGACTCACCTTGGACAGCTTATCTAAACACCAAACTTCAATTGCCCCCAATCCTCACTCCACAAAGTACGAACGAAGAGACGAGATGCTTCGCATACCTTCGGAAATTCGGATGCGGCGGCCTGCTGCCGTGCTGGGTCTTGGCATCATCCAAGCATTCAACAACGCACCACCGTTGCCTGGGGCGGTTATGCGACTCGTGCTAGTGGTACAAAAGTAATTATGCCCCCTACGCCATTCTCTGCTACGCTTTCCTCAGCGATACGCGAGGTCCCTGCGCAGCTGCTCGCGTGCTCTACCTCAGCGCTATATCGTGCTCGTCACAGAAGCCCCCGCGCTCACTTGGCTTCGCCGGAGACGCCATATTGACCCTCCCGCACCCGGCGGCGCCCCGCCACCTCGCCGCCCAATCCACAAACTGCATCCACAGCCAACCACGGACAACCCAACGACCTCCCACTACCTCGCCAGTGTATCCCTTCCCCATTCCTCAATAATCCTGATGACCTGACCGCCGCGCGACGATGGCACGGGGACGGCAGCGCGTTACGGGAGGAGGTAGAAGAAGACGAGAAGTTTTTTTCGGGGGCCGTTCCTGTTTGCTCGGGGCGGGGCCGTCGCGTCCGTGCGGGCCGAACTAGGCGAGCAGCTCATCTACTGGCCCAAATTCGTCTGAACCCTCCGAAGCCCGCTCGTACAGATATTCCTCGAATTTTGGCTCAAAAAAAAGATACAGCAAAATCGTAAGAAGCACAGCGTTCGCATAAAAATTTCTCCCCAAATCTAATATTCACAAGTTCACTACTTAACCAGCTTTACTGTCAAAGTGCATGGATAAGGATCATTTTAATCTATCTACATTAGTCAGAGTGTAGATGGACCAGTACTAGCAGGAACGAAAATGGTTAAGAATGGTCCGGAAACCTTCTATCCTGTTGGGAAAAGCCCTTCTCACTTTTGATTTCTCATCTTTACACATAGAAATCGAAAGTAAATTAGAAAATATACTTCTGAAAAATATAAAAGACAGTCATATAGACGCATTAACGATGGGGAGCTAATAATTATATCAAAAAATCGGTAGACGGAACCATTAAACGACAATGATTTGTTACAATCACATTTTATGTAATTTACATGATTTTGAAATAATTCACTTGGTATATACCATAAACAATATAATTATTGTTACTTTATTCTTACAAGATATTTAAACAACAAGTAAGAAATTCAAAGAAAAAAGAAATGAAAACTTTCTTCTTGCTTGTATTATTGGATCCACCATACAAATTACATCCACATTTTTTTTAAAATGGAAGCGAAATTGGTATAAATGCTGTTAGATAGGTTCAGGCGCCAATATACTCAGCCGCGACGTCATCGTCGAACGCGAGAGATCACGCGAGACATGGGCTCGAGCTACTCGGCTCTCGGTCGATTGGAAGCCAGGCCCATCCCGACGGCCGGTGGCCCACCAGCGCCGATCCGCCTCTCCTATCCTAGTCCCACGTTTCGACTTCGGACAAGTGCTAAAAGTGAGCACCTCAAATCAAACATAAAAAATCAAATATTAAAATTATTAGATTAGTTAATATGAGATAAAGTGACCGTGACAAGTGGTGGGAACACCTCAAACATAACAAAAAAACCATTCAAAATCAAATAATATAACATTAGAATTGATGAGATAAGATAGATACAATCGAATTCGTATTACTACTGATTGATATGGCAATTAGATTAGATAGAATAAGATAAGATAGATTGAACCGTATCCATGTTAAACAGAGAAGAGATGTTAGTAGTTATAAAGGCTATACTACAAAATGGGTTGAATTTTTGCCTCTTTAGCCAATTTTATTAGTCCACATTCCTCCTTATTGCAATGTAGAGTTACTTCCGTCCGAAACTATCTAACACTAGTATAGTGCCCGTGCTAACGCTACGGCTTCATTTCAAGGATGTATATGAAACAACTAAACGATGATATTTTTTCCATAGTTCTAGTTTCACGCAATTGTATATACATATAAAATTTGAAAAACACTTCTGCACAAGGAGAGTACAATTAGGCTGCGTCCTTCTCTGCCTCGCCTCCCTGAGGGCGTGAGTCTCGCATGGCCTGGACTCCCAACCGCCAATGCCGCTCAATCCATCCACAGTGCGGGTGGCCGTGCCATGCCATGACGTCGACCTCACGCAATGCCGAGGTCGTTGCCGATCCATGCCAAAGAGAGAATGGTGTAACAGGAGAAGTGATGTCATCAGCATCATAGAAATTGCACTGATCGATGAGAGCAAATGATCAACATTGGCTATATGCATATTTGTGCAAATTTAAGCTACCTGCTGTAACTTTGGAAGATCGATACCTTCCTAGCCCATCACCAACCATATCTGCGTGGAGTGGACATAATAGCAAAAATATTATCTTGACATGCCTGAACACAAAGAACAACAGCTTTATGGCCCTCAAATTTGTAAATTGGAGAACCAGCTCCTCCCAAGCCCAGATTGTGACAATCCCACTTGCATAATTTTAACGGCAAGTTTGATGCTCCGAAGGAACCAAAAGCAAGAAAAAGAATAACAATATCCCAAGAGCTGGAAACAGAATTGAACTATTTTTATGAAGTTACTTGTTCTCAAATTTTCATACCCAAGCTATAATTTGGAGCAGGGGAAAGGGAATACCTCACTGTAGTTTGATGCTGCATGCAACAAGGAAAAGTAGTATTATCGCTACAGGAATATGAACCTGTGCAATATTTGTGAAAATAATATGAACCTGTGCAATATTGGCTGGAATCCCTGCATATTTTCAGGAAGACTGGAACTATCAAACGAAACTCTCCTCTTTTGGTAAATCTATTAATTTAATCAAAAGAAATATCATGTGTAATGGTGATACTAACCAAGCCCTTGTAATGGTGATACTGCCTACTGTAATCATGTGTACCGATGCACCCTCATGAGTGAAGTGTGTCAGTAACATATGTTTTACACAACTATTGGACCAACATTTTGATTTTCTTTGTTAATACAAAGTAATCAATTTTCTATCAGACTACCATCTTTTATCAAATCTTCTAATAATTTGACATTCACTTGGTAAAAGAGAAACAAACTACAATGACATGGACAACAAACAACTGACCTGATCAACCTTGACCCAGCAATCCTGCTCCTTCAGTAACCATGGTTTGAAGCTGCATTCCATGACAATTTTTCTGCATGGTGCACAAATATAATATTGAGACAGATTCATTGGCAGATTAATTGTATTTTTCGAACATATATCTGCGATCAAATTCATTGCATTAGTAGTGTAGATTCAGAGAATAAAAAAAAATGATGCTGCCCAGCTGAACTCAAACCTGCATACACATTAACACATAAAAGCAAAGTTTAGAAGCAACAAACAGTGGGTAAAATAAATGACTTTATTTTGATGAAACCTTACGTCATTAACTGGGTGGATCATCTGATACCTCTTCTTGAATTTCCTATGCTTGAGCATAATCCATCATTCTTCAAATGGACGATGCTCTGCACGGTAGGTAATAAATTACCAAGTAACAAAGATACCATCTTCTTCAGTTCAGAAGAAAAAGAGAGAGATGCACAATCACTTTAGTATTAACGACAACAAGATGACTTTCTTTCTATATGGCAACCTTGTTCAGGCAACAACCAAGGCACAGAGACATGACGTATGGTCACAGAACATAATGTTCTCCTGCAGATTTGAAATAACTAACTTGTGCATCCTGTTCAGCTTTGAGATCAGGATTTTCTTTGCAAAAATTTAGTGCCGCAGCAACTGGTAAGCAAATAAAACTCATACACAAGTTGTGCCATTTCAAAAACAAATCAATCAGGGCCAAGAATTAATGAGTGTCAAATATAATACTACACATTCGAGAATGTGTTATTTGCAGAATGATGGTTGCATGGCAAGCTAAACAAAAGGGCACTGCATTGAAAGGTATAATCGACATGGCCGTGCGCAGCGGCTAGCTGGCCCGCTACTCGTCGTCGTCGCCGCACACGGTGAGCCGCTGGCGTCACTGTGCACCGCAGCTCGCCGCCGGCCCGCTATTCGCCGCACAAGTTGATCCGCTTGCCTCGCCGTGCGGGGGACGGAGGCCGCCACGGCCTGCTTCATCGAGGCCTCCATCTCCGAAACCTCCATCGCTCGTCTGAAATCATCGCCGCCACCGCCGCCGATCGAAACCCTACCGTCTGTCGGACTGGGAGACGGAGATCACCTGAATACGTACCTGAGCCAGGCACCACTGGACTCCACGAAGATGGTGCGGGGCGGCGGACGAAGCTGGGCTGCGTAGGTGATCCGGATCTCCTCCGTCTGGCGCCGCCATCCGACCGAAGCGGGCCGCGTCGACGAAAGGGAGCTCCATGAGCGCGGTTCCAGCCGCGCCGACGCCGGATCCGGACCGCATCCGCTCGAGGCGTGGGCACACGGGGGAGGAGCAGGGGCGGCCGCTGGTTGGGAGCACGAGCCACCACTGCCGTGTAGGAGAAGTTGCTGCCAGTGGTGAAGAAATATAGTACCCGATAGCGCCGATTAGAAGATCGCCGAGGAAATCGCGGCACGCGGGTGCCGCCGTCGATGCGTCGCGGTGTGCAGGAAGTCGTGGCGACCAGGAAGTCGTGGCCGGAGACGGTGAAGTCGCGGCGACCAGGAAGGCACAGCCGGAGGCGGAGCCGCCTGTCGTGGAGCGTGGCTGCCGCGAGGGGCAGGGCGGATGGACGTGTTTTGAATTTTGAATTCGCGTTCCCTGATTATAGGCGTATATATACGTATGGTTGGACTTGTTTCCTAAACCTTTTCCTATAATCACGTTCCATGTAATCGGGCATGGGTGAAGAGGTGAGGAGGGTGGGAAGCCTAGCTGTGGGGCCAGGGGGTGAGATCCAGGCTTCCCACTCCTTTGGAAGAATTCAATTATAGTATAGATATGCTCACACAAATTATGACATCCTGCATGAGACTTGAGCGACGAAAGAGTAGTTGATAGGCTGATGTGCGACATGGTGGAGGTTTGCGAGTTCTTCCAGATGCATAGACAAGCAGTAAATGGTGCATAGACATGTACTCCGAGGACAAGATGGTCCTTGAATAAAAAGAACGAAAAATGAACTTCATTAAATACAATATGAAATGTATTGAAATAATTTACCTTTCTGATGCAGTAAATGGTGTTACTCTTCTATATAAACTTGCTCAATTCCACTACTAGAAAAATCTACATCTAAGATGTTTCACTTTTGTCATAGTAAAGGCGAATAATGTCATTGAAACATATCTACGACGAAATTATGATAAACTTTGGTTCGTCACTTTTGTCGCATCACATTTGTTGCACATTGATGATGTGTGTATTTCATCATAGATAAGGTTACAAACATGACTATTTAGCCCCCGTCACTTAACTTTTTCAGACGGCGTCATAGTGGTGATTCATAATGAAAAAAATGATTTGACTAAGGACAACTGTAAATCCATTATGACTTTATATTGACATGCTTATATATGCTATAATAGAATTAAAAGGAAAGAGATATATGGAAATAATAAAGTGCTTTTAAATGGAAAAGCTTCACGCTCTGCATAGCATCCGTTGCAGTTCCGTGACAGCAACGATCCATTATTTTTGTCTTCCCCTACAACTCGGTCGGCAGCAAGATATATATGAACACGAAATGCCGACGAATCCACTTGGCCATACAAAATGGCTCCCGCACTACTTGGCTATACAAAATGCGAATGCCGACGAATCCACTTGGCTACATCAAAGCTCATCCCTTTGCTGAAGACTCACTGACTCAGTCGCTCACTTTGTGAATAAGGTATCTGAAAGCCCGGCTAATTAATCCATCAGAAAAGTACATACAAAAGTGCAACATGTAATTGAGTCCGAAATTAGAAAGTAATGACACTTTGATGAACTTTTGTTGTGTTTCTTATACGATTAGTTGGAATTGGAAAGACATAACATAGAAAAGAAGATAAGATGGTGTCATCGTCATTCCCAACCCAGCATATATACAACTGCACCCCTGCAGCTCTTCAGACAAGGAAACAAGCAAGCAAAGCACAACGAGAGAGAGAGAGAGAGAGAGAGAGAGAGAGAGAGAGATGGGGCAGTGTTCGTCCTCCCAGCATCCAGAAGCAGAGCAGAAGCAGCAGCCGGATGGTGGTGTTGACAGCCTGAAAAGGTTTCTTGAAACTATCTTGTTTTCCTGGCATATACACATACCATGGTGACAGTCGATCGAGTCAAACCATGGTGGGTAAGGTTTTCTTCTTCCAATCTGCAGGCAGGAGCAGCTTCGAAAGGCGGCTGCAGCGGCGCACATGAACCAGCCATACCACGCATCTAGCAACGAGGAGCTGGTCCTCCTGGTGTGTCCCTGGATTCAATCACCAAGATTGGGTGAATTGTTGATCTCCAGATATGGCGAGATCGTCTCTATCGGGTACATGCAGATAGATTTCAAGATATTTTGTGCAGCTAAAAATATCAAACAAGGAGACTAGTTTGGCCTATACTTGTATCAGCATAATTATAGGCTTGTGTGTGTCAACTATTCCTTACGAAATAATGTTTACTTTAATTTGTGTGTAGTAACTAAGCTCTGGGTGATGGAACCTGTATAATCTTTCTTAATTGAGGACATACAACTGGCTTAATCTTTTTCCACTACACAATCAGTATTGAACTTTCTTAGAACGTCATCTTTGCCCCTTTTCAGGCTCCAGTGGACAGTGGTGACAGCTACGGCCAACATCACCCCTTGTCTCTCCTACAAAGAAGGATGAAGTTGACAGGCCCTATTTGTGTCACCAATAAAACTAAAAATCAGACTCCCACCCATAGTCGCTTTACAAAATTTATGTTAGTCCATGTACCATCAAATTTATCACTTAAGCCCGTGTACTTCAGGAAATGTTTCTCCAAACCATGCATGTATATGTTGAGAAATAGTCATGGAGGCCGCCCTTGTATGTATCAATCATTTAATCAGCTATTGTGGAGTGTTTGGTGTGACCCTTCAATATTTTCCTTATAGTACTTGCCATTTTGCGCATACACATTGCATATGAACAAAATGCATTGTCGGATGTTCAATGACGCAACCACTCCTCATCTAACTTACTCCACACATAATTTGTTGCTTGTCAACCCCTTTCCCCTAGCTTGACTAACCTAGTGACACACTAGTAGGGGAGTGAGTCAACCCTCGGGCTACCTCTAGCCCATGAGCCTCCTACCCATGAACTTTCTACCTAATGTGAAGCATTCTACTCAAGTAGAGCCTTGATGTCTCAATACATACCTTCTTATTACTCTTTCAACACAAGGAATAAATCTTAATTCATGCCTCACTTTGAGTAATCTACTTTTTGCCTCTCAAGCACTAAAGTCCCTGCACCCAAATCTCTAAAAAGGCACTCTCTTTAGGTAATTATAATCTAGGTCATTTGTCTTGCTTCACCTTCTCCCTCTACCATTAGGGCACTCCTTTACACCCATATGTTTTGTATTTTGTAGGATCGATCGGACCCTCATGTTGACAACTAATCTTTCATCCATTAGACCTAAATCCCTCTCTTAAACTAATCCATTATAAGTCATGGCTCCTTCCTAAATCCAATAAAGCAAGTTTTCCAAAGCTACCTTGACTCTAGTCATATGTTCTTTGAGCCCTTCTTACTTAGGGCTACACTATCCTAGCTCATCTATGAGTCAAACCAAACACCCCAAACCCTAGTCCTTTGAAATCCTTATTGAACCCATCAAGTGCCCCTTTGTTGACTAAGATTCATAGGCGGTCCGAAACTCAACAGGCTCGGGCTGAAATCAGTTTGCTTCGGTCTACACCCAATACAGTCGGCCAGGTTTTTTGAGTTGGTCGAGTCAAGCAATTCTTGATTAGATCGATATATGAAAGAATCCTGGACATGTTACAACCTTCAGTAAGCAAGTAGTTATCATTTGTTCTCATACTAATTTCTTGGACAAGGTAATTTGAAATTAGATTTTGTTGTATTTACTTTTATTATATTATAATCCAAATATTTTTTTATATGTTTGATGGAAGTTAGTTCACGATCATGTCATATTTGTAGCCCGATATGCGGATCTTTTTTATCACCTCAGAATGATTTAATGACCATTCAACCTTGAACTCCAGGACACCATAATTTTGTGGCAGTGGTAGTGAAATGGACTTCATTTGAGTGCTATCCTAGCTAACAATCCGTCACCCTCCATTTAGAGGTTGGACCGTTGCGTATAGCAATAAAAATGTACATATAAAATTATAATGTCATCATTTAACTATTCTTTTACTAGTTTGACCATTTAGATGTGTTTAACGCTTAATCTAGTGACTAGGAACAAACTGTACGTGAACCCACTATCTTGTTTAAATGCGTGTAGACAGTTGTTTAGACACGTTTAGACAAATCTTACTAGTAATTAACAAGCCGTAAGATATACTCTTGTATTCTGAACAGCAAAACCACGCTTGCGAAAGAGAATCCTTGGCAAGCGGTAATGAATGCTACTACTACCTAGCTAGTAGGGTTTCCTTTCTTCGACCGGGCTCAACAGGGGTGAGGAGGCATTACAAAGAGTGATGCGATTGGGAAACAACTAGAGAGCATCAAACACTAGCGATGGACAAATGGATGACATCGGCGTCTCTAGAGATGGCAACGGGTATCCAAAACCCGATGAGTTTTTACCCTATTATTAGGCCTTTGTTTGTTTACCAAGGGAGAGGCGTGCACTTGCACACGATGGTTGTTCTCATCATCCGTCTCATATTTCATCGTGCTACCAACCTTTTCTATAAGTGTCATTGTGTCAGTAACATTATTTGATTCCATTATCCAAAAAACAACTTCATTTGGGGCACTGTTGTGTAACTGTAAGACTAACAAATGACCGCAGGTGAGGAATCATCTAAGGATCCTAAGGCTGTCAATAAGCCGGCTGATTCAATAGTATTGTGTGAAAGGAAATAAGCTGAAAGTAGAATAAGAGAACATGGCCCATGTCCAGCTGCGTCGGCAGAGCTCGAGTAGGATCCACACTTACTTTTTAGATAGTAGAGTCAACAAGAACAGAGAAGAAAAATATCTGTAATGTAAGAAGATAAACCTGTGAGTGGTCATGGAGAAGTTGGATCTGCCCGCTGATGAATAATGAGTAGTATATAGAGATTAAACAAGGATACTTGATATAAGGACGCGGCACATCGCAGTTATTATTGTAGTTTATGTTTGTCAAAGATGCTCATGGGAAAAACATAATGGTAGCAACATGCCAACAGGGTGTGCAGCATGAATCTTGACGCCACAGTTGGTAGCGGTACTCTGCTTTCTCTCAGTATTCCGTGAAGACCCACTGTACTCTACGTGGCTCCGTGCTAAAAGAATTCAAACTTGCAACGGAAGGGCGTTCTGCAGCTCAAACTCCTCAAACATAAAACTGTTAGATGTTAGCGAGATGCTAGAATTATTTACATATAGATAGAAAAATACCTCAGAATTCAAGGATCAGCGACAGCAAGGATCAACTACTCACCCGTCTGAGTTTTACTATTGCTGCCCCCATTTGCGTAAAGAGCCGTGTATGAGACAGATCGATGGATTGGCCTCACTGCAACTTTGGAACAATGACTACAGCCTTCTGAAATGATTAGAACTCACAAATATATGGCTCTCTCGGTGGTGTACAATTCCATCATCACAACCCTGGGATCCCATTTCTATTCAGCATTCATCAGATAGAAATGCCAGCCACGTTGTTCCATGAAGCAGAGTAATCCTATGGTGCGATGACCTATGCCTAGGCGTCCAGGCGCTGCCCCATCGCCTTGCAAAATGGCCAATCCATGGCTGCCCCAATTTTCCAGATGCGTGAAAACATAGGCGATGACTGACGACAATGCTGTACAGACCCAGCAACATTTTTCAAAGAGCGATACAACTACGATTGGAAGACTCGTGTGAACAAAACCTGATGGTTAACACTTGCACAAGGTTGCACATACAAGTTTCATTATGGCACACCATTCGACATTACAGAATTCCTGATTACACAAGTGACAAACATGAAGGTAGGACACAAGATAACTTTATAAGCACAATGCGGATAACTCATGTTCAATATTACATGAAACATGCCAAGTTCTCCATCATGAACATGGCAGACTTTACTAGCAGAGTTCTGAATGAAACAACTAAATTACTGGAATTAAAATTGTGGCCTTGCCACTACCATAGGGTCCATTGCTAAAACCTTGCTTCTACCATAGGGTCCACTGCCAAAACCTTGCTTCTAACATAGGGTCCATTGCCAAAACCTTGCCTCTACCACAGGGTAGCAGCTGATTTCAGCGGTACTGCAATAAAAACATAGGCAGTGCATTAGTTTAGGAGTGATAGTAAGTCAAACCAAGTTGGAGAAATTTCAAAAACATTGCCATGGGTAACAAAATAGTTATGAGCATTGTGTCATACATGAATGCTCACAACCAACAAAACATATAACCACAATTCATTTTAACAAAATACCACAAATGCGCTTGCAATAAAGGAAAGCATCAGAGGGAACATTCTAAATAAAAAGAAATGCCCGAGTGCAAAATGTCCTCAAATGAATACAATAGAACTATAGAGAAATATCAGACACTTAAAACCAAGTAACCATGGAGCATTTGACCATGTTTATGATGGAGCCAAACTGAAAACAGAATAGTGTATTCTTTTGCAAGCAGCTGTTACAGTATATTCAGTCTAAATATCCAATACAAAATCATAAAGCATTACTGATGGTAAGGATTATTCACACAGCAGTTTGAAGCTTATACCATATACATCAGCTGTTCCAGAATATTCAGCCTAAATATCCAATACAAAAACATAAAGCATCACACAGCAGTTTGCAGCTTAGATCATATACATCAGCTGTTCCAGTATATTCAGTCTAAATATCCAATACAAATTCTTATAGTATTACTGATGGCAAGCATCATTCACACAGAAGCTTGAAGCTCATATCATAGATACCTTGATGAAGCCAATGTCCTTGGCGTTGCTGCGGAAGCACTGCCTGCAGCACATCAGCCCGTACTTCCTGATCAGTCCATGAGGGTTCGCGCAGACCCGGCTGCAAAATTGAACAACTTTGGTTAAGTACATCAGCACTGAACATAATAACACCACAATAACAAGCTTATTACCGCAGACCAATACTCCTGTTTAGCTGGACTGTTAATAAGAAACATATTACCACAGATTACGGTTTACTCTGGAACAAGTATGATTTACAACAATGAATTGGTGAAACAGTTTTGTAATGCGTCCATAAACGAGCAGACTAGTAGTAAACCACAATAATCAATCGATGGAACTAACACACACCCTCAAAAACGCTACACGAGCTCGAATCACATCGATCCGAGCACCAACAGACGCCGAAGAAACCTTACCACCCATCGCCAGAGGAAACCAACTCCCCGCCGAGATCTAACCTAGATCCACTCAAAGCCACCATGCGCGAGAGGAAGCCAACCGAAATCCCCGGACTCTACGCATCAGGATGAACATGTGCCGGTAAAGCGAACGCGCCATCACGCGCGAGAGGAAGCCAATCCAAACCCCCCAAATCTACGCGCATCATCAGGAACCTGTGCCGGTAGAGCGAGCGCACGTACCAGACGCGGGATCCGGGCCCGTAGTTCTTGGGGTGCGAGTTCCACACGTTGGAGTGCCCCATCGCCGCCTCCTCCTTCCGCTGCCGCCGCCGCAAGCGCTCGTGAGGATGCGAGAGAGATGGTGAGTTTGTGGCGAGTGGCGGCGCCGTGGGGAGAAGCGGAAGCTTATATAGCGGACGCGGCGAGGTAAACCCTAGCGCAGGAGCGGGCCTTAGTGGGCCAAATGGGCCGTAGCCTCTAATTGGGCCGAAATGAAGATTCTGGGCCTGTTGGGCCATATGTCTCCGTGGTTTAGTCCAAGCCTCTCTCCCCAAGACGACTCCGCTAGTCGATTCGTCTGATCGTCTCCTCCTCCGGCCGCCGCCGCCACCGCCTCGTCTCCGACGATGTCCTCCGCCGACGGTGAGGGCTCGTCGTCGTCTGAGAAGGTGCGAACGTTTCCCGTAGCGCGTCCAGGTTGTATCTGGTTTTTTCTCTGTAACATCCGTCCGTGCGTTTGTGGCAGGGGAAGGAGAGGGAGGAGGACGGCGCCGACGGGAGGAGCCAACGTGGGGATGGAGTCGACGTGGCCGAGGGAGGAGCGGATATGGGGGACCTCTACGGCGCGGCGGCGGGGTGGGTGGAGGCGCGGACCAGCTGCCCGCACCTCGGCACCATGCCGCCCGCGGGTGCTGACGACCTCGCTCGCGTGCCACCGCCCGACTCTCCGTGCTCCAGGTTTGGGGCACCTCCCGCCTGCTCGAATTCTCTGTGGATTATTTGGGATTCCCCGCAGTTCAGTTTTTGTGGACAGCACTGATATGATCGGTTGAACATGTAGAGGAACAAAAGTTTTTTACTTGCTGACAAGGTGATTGCTGATTGTGGGTTGTGACAGAAAATGTTATGGCCAGGCAAGTGCATGTTCAGAACCTGTCGATTGGTTCTTTGGTTCGACCAAAAGTATTAGGTTATCAGCTGAAACGAATCCTAGCTCAGTTATGTCTGTAGAAGAAAATCACCAGGTAATTTAGGTCCAGACAACTGGGTTGATCAGTGATTCACTGGGATGGGATCAGGTGCTTATCTACCTTGGGCAAGCCATTAACTGTGCATTGCTCAGACTGATGTTCGCCGCACTGCTCTGGCAATTGGAAGATAAGATATCAGGTTAGCTTAGCCTCTACTGCTTTACTTGCTGCGTTCCTGGGAATGCACTTTGTGTCACTAGGGGAGTCTGATGATGGTGACTTTGCTTTTGGTTATTCTTCTGCTCATTAGTTACCCTACCCACTAATGGCCAGTTTCAGTTCATATTAATAACCAAGTCTTGGTAGAGCCAATAAACCTGTAGAGAGCATGCTGAATAAGGTTCATATCCCCCCCACCACCACCACTTCGACCACACACACAGTTTTCCATAAGATTTGTTGCCTTAACTTGCATATCTGTACAGTATAATGTAAGTGCACATAACCCTCCATGCATTCTGCCAATGTAAGATGTACTATAAATGTAAGATGTACTACAAACTGTTCATTTATTCTTGAATTTAAGATGTAGAATTTTGCGATTGGTTGGAACTGATTAACATGGACTATTAAGATTATGTCCAGGAGCTTCAGTTCAAGAATTTTTCATTCCTTTATTTGAGTTCCAGTTGAAAAATTTAGGTTTCTTCCATTATGTTCCACTTTATATGCAGTGTTTTATCTCACAATGAGCTATGGGCTATGGCCCATGCATAAAAAATGTTTTTGATACACCTCCAAGGCTCCAAATGTGGGAGATTGTTAGGGTATTAGGTTCATTGATTTTCATGATACTTTTTTCTTCATCACCACAATTTGGTTCAACTGGCATCTGCCTGAAGACTTATTCCTTTATTTGAAGTGCTCAAACATCTAGTTACTAGTGCAATCTGAGATGGTGGCGCACTGATCCATGGTTCACTAATCACAATAATGTAAAAGTTATATATTGTGTGTATGAATGTTGTAAAAGAGTTGTATCCCATTTGGACATACTATCTAGCTTAAAAAGAAAAATAAAAAAAAAAACTTGTGTCATTTACCTCAAAATGTGTTTTAAGGTGTACACTTGAAAGCCTGTCGAACATGATGTTGACATCTACCCCTTCATTGTAATATTAATTACTTGTATGTTTGTTCACTATCCACAGTCACTGGAAATCTGATTGACGGGTCGTGACTTGCGAGTCAGCATCTAGGAGCGCAGGTTGCTAGTGTCTAAAAGTGTGGGTCGAAGGGTTGTTTAGAACGTGTGACCCCAGTTAATCGAGGTGGATGAACTATGATATATCATACAAAAGCTAGTATGAGAAGATCAATAAGTAATAAAGGCAACAGAATAGGAAGAAAAGGTAAATGGGCTGATGTATGCTTGCCCATCCCTGCTACCCTGCCCACTATCCACATTAGGTTGCCCTAGGCTAACAGTTTTCTAGTATGAGGATTGAGGACTAATTCACGCAGCTGCCTTCTCCCCTTCTGCTTTCTAGACCCTTTCTCATTTGGAGATTGGCTTAATATTTCGTTGGCTGCTGCTGCCATATCCCAGCAACGACAAACCTCCATCATCTACCCCTCCTCTTATTTCCCCTGTTCTTCAATACAGCTTATTCAATCCATGTTATGTCCCTGTATCAGCAGAGCCCTACCCAAGCAAAAACTTTGCCTTACTCAATCTTGACCCTTGATTTAGAATGGCATCTCTGGGCCATGAAATGTTCCATTGACCCCGACTCCTGTGACTATGGTACTGATTCGATTGAGATGAGCTGGAATAAATGCAGTAGCATGTAGTGTCGCATTTTCCTGTACCAAAAGTTGGCCCATGCAATCGGGGTTGAGTGCATGAGCCCCTAGTGGCACCACAGATTTATAAACTTTGAGTACAATGTCCTTCATAATATTCATGTGATTTTTTCTCATGAGGGGATTTTTTTTCATGCAGATGTCATCACCCTGCTGAAAACTGGTTATGCTTGATATGCAAAGATGTGCTGTGCAGTCGTTTTATCAACAAACATATGTTGTGCCATCATCAAGAAACTGGTCACTGTCTTGCTTTGAGCTTCAGGTAATTTGTTGAGCTCGCTTTGATTGATTGTTATTTTTGTTGCAAACAATTAATCTTCCTTAATTCCACATAACATTGTATCATTCCAGTTTCATGACTATGCATGATCTTAGCCTTTTCCTACCAATAAGTCCGAATAAATTCTTTAGTGTTTATCCCTACTTGATGTCTTGTAAGAAATAATATTATCTCAGTATCATCTACATGACTACACTGGCTCAACAGGCAGGCTACTGATCAGACCAGTGACCACTGGACCACTAACCTCAATGGTCCACAACTTCTATCTCTATGCTTTTTAAAAACCATTGTGTTGGAATTTGGTTCTCTATTGATTTGGCTAACCCTAGAAGGGTAGCTATATAGTGTAGCATACATGGGCCTCATGGGCCTAGCCTCATGGGCCTAATACATGTATATACTCCAACACATTGCAATGCCAAATGGAGCCTTTTGTGGTGCTATGATTCATTGTTTCAAGCAATCAGTCATTGAATGCATGATCAATTGGTTCATTTGCTTTTGAGCTAATGAACAGTGAAATGATTGATCCTTGTTACTAGAAAGAACTTAAAAGCAAAGTTCTGAAGTTGCTACATCTGCTATTGATCACAAACATGAATTTTCAAACTATGAACAGTGACTAGGTCACAAAAATTATTATGCAAAAATTGCATTAAAATTTATGGCTGCTCTTTTTTTCCACAGTGGGAAACTCTAATTTTATTAATAAAAGGCAACTACATTACGAAGTAGTTCGAGTAACAGGCAAACCAAAAACCATAGATGTCCACAAAACCAACACACATAAGCACCCAGGGCTCAGAGTGTGGCAAAACCCCATACTATCTTAGATTACACTATCTTTGTTATTCTTTATGGAGTTGCTGAACTTGTTGCTGTATACAGATTTTTTCTCGCCTTATGTTTCTAGCCATGCTTTAATTGATTCTTTGTCTGGTTGTGCAGCTTGTGCAAACCATATGATTACTTAGCATTGTGTATATAATGTTTTGCAGTGATCTGTCAGTTTGGTGTTTCTCATGCGATTCATACCTAGATGTTCAAGCCATTTTAGAATTGCGCCCAGTCTATGAAGTTGCACATTTATTGAAGTTTGGAGAACGCCCACCTTTTCGATCAGTTGAAGTACTGGATTTTAGCACTGGTGAAAGTGGAAGTGCATCAAGGGCTTAGTTATCCGTATTGCAGTAATGAGTTTCTTTTCATGATCTTTCAATCAGATCCAGACAGACAGTTGTCTACTATCCTGGCATTTCTTAAGCTTCAGTACAATATAATTCATTTGAGAAGCCTTGTTCTTTCCTCTTTACTTTTGGTTAGTATATTTTGATAACCCAAAGCTTCCTTAGATAGTTATATTGTGATGTAGTTTTCTGTGTCAAGCATGAAGGAAACGACAGCTGTAAAAGTCTGTGCACCTTAGGATATTTTGAAGGCATTATTATTGCTTTGATGTGGACATCCAGAAAAGTATTCAACTTCGAATATCTTTGGCTTTGGTGAGTGATGTACTTTAACTTATCCACTAAAAAAACTTGAAAGTCTAGGTATGTATCATTTGACTTTAGGTTTTGTGATGTAACACTCAACTCAACATCCTCTGATAGGTTGCAAGTGTGCCCTTATATATGCAGCATTTTAAATTAGCATGGAAGCTTTTTGTGATCTGAAAGGAACTCATGTGTAGAAGAAAATTTAGGTGTGCATGTCATCCTCATGAAAGTTATCTAGTTGTGAAATCTTCAGAAACTGATTTAAGTTTTGCCTTAGATATGATCTAGGGCAATTTTAAAATTAAACATTCCACATAAGCATAAATTTATTTGTAAATCTTTTGCACTTCAGGAATTTTCTGAGCTTCAAGGCCAACTAGGGCACTTTGTGATAAGCATCTACTGAACTCTTTGCATCTCAAAAATCGGTAACAACAGTTAAAAGTGATGACGAGCTTTTGGGAGCATAAATGCTGATACCAAAGTTATTGCATGGCCTTATTTTGTTTATGCAGAGTGATTGATAGATACTCATTATTTGAGTTAATATATTGCCATCTGATATTCCCATGGGTGATAGTGATGTCAATTTGCTACTCGCCTAACATTGTCTGCCCAATCAGATGTAATAAAAAAAAATCTGATTTTTTTGATGCCACTAGGCGTGCTTGGCGTGGAGTGGTGCATGGTCATGCACTCATGCTAAGTGTGTGATGGCATTTTCCTTAAATAGCAGTAGCATTTTCCTTAGTACTAAGAAGCATTAGATGCACCACTACTGAATTACAATTATCAATCAACATGTCTCTTGCTAGTTAGTGCATGTTTGATCATTATTGCCATCAATAATCGTCCTATGTTATGTGTTCTCAGATACTAGTGGTTTTCTTGGCTCCGAATCTTGTTTTTGTGTCCTGCTATGTATAGTGAGGAAACATCCTAGTTCTATTTTCTGGTTGTCTTTTTTAACAGGTTGATTGGGACATCACACAGAAAACAACATATTGTGACTCAGTTTTTTTCCCTCGGCTTGTTGTGTGCATTTGCTTACTAGATAGTACAATTTTTTGGGCAAAGTCCACTTCCAGTTCAGAATTTTATAACCATATTAAAATCCTGAAATGGCACCTAAAGAGTTCCAAACTTTCTTATTTTAAAAGTATGTCATAAAATAACATGGAACCTTCTATGTTCTTTTTTCTACAAATTGTTAAGTCTTTATTTTCGTACCCTACCATTGAAGTTCGCACGTCATCTGATCGAGGTAGTGGTTGAATAGTGTCAGCTCTTGTGACATGTATCACATAAAGGCTTCAGGTCCACTTACTACTTTAACTAGTGAGATATGTTTCTGTAATGTGCATGATAGGGCCAAGATGAAGCATCTGTTGCATCTATGGTTGCTGAGATGATGCACAGTACTTGATCAGTTAGGACAAGTGTGCATTCAGTAGATGGAATTGGACTGAATTGTCGTCACTGTTGCGAACAAAAAGGGAGAGGTTGCTTAGGGCACTTGCCAAAGGCCTCCAATTGTTTGGTCAGATGTCCATGTCAGGTGCACAGCAAGTGCTGCCATTGGAGACTCCCATTAACTGGTGAATGTCAACATCAATGGAATCAGATCCTTTGACTTTCACTTGAGCAGGTATGGCATGCCTTTCATCTTGGGCAGATGATGTCAAGATGCCTTCTGTCTTTCATATGTATTAGCATGAAATATATCTGATGAGAACTTAGGTCGGTCAATTAGATTTATGGTCTGGTGACTTTTGTATTTCATGTGCCAATGTGAACTCAGATTACTCTTTTGTTGCTTTTGTGCCATAGTTACCATAGATACACGCGTCGGGCTTTTCTGTAATGGTGCCGTGTTGGGTCATATATGAGTCGGCATCATAGCAGTGGTGATGAGGCGCATAATATTGACACCAATTATGCAGTAGGGAACATGTTCTAGTGTCATTTTTAGGCCGAGGAAAAGGTTTTCAGGCTATCTTGATTTGCTTTGGCGGACCAGGAAAAAATGGTGGTCCTTTGGAGCACTTGGATCTGATCCAATGCAAACTGATTGCATCAGTTTAGACTTGAGACATTATCAGCTATTTCAACAGCAACCATACACGTATGTGCAGTCTTAGCTAACGCTTCGGGACCATTTGTGCCATACTGATGCCAACTTAGGATTGGGCTCTACTGGACCTCTTTCTCCACGTGTCAATATATGTCTGATATCTAATCTAGATCTGTGGCCAATGCTAATATATTTGTAATAAGCAGACCACCAAAAAAAAAATTAACAATGGTGCGGCAACAATTGTTTAAATGTGAATGTTGTGTGTGTCCCGGTGCATTTGAAGAAGAGTTAAATACACTGCCGGCCCCTAAACTTGTGGCTCTATGCTACTTAGGATAAACTTGTAAAACCGAAATCCAGTCCCTTGAAATTGTGAAATCATGCACCACAGGTCCATACCCCTTCATAAGGATAAAATTTTATAAAAAAACACCCTAAACTCATCTTCTACCTTCAGCAGGTGCAGGGCAGCCGCGCCGTGTGCCACAGCGGCGATCTCCACCGGTCAAAGCTGCCTATTGCCCGCAGTCACCCAACTCAAATTTGCTGTCACTGTACCCGCTCACAAATGGCACCAGTAGCACTACAGTAGCACAACTAGCCGAATGCAAGGACAAGCCACCGTCTCCGTCCTGGCTATGCTACAGGCGACGCCGTCTCCGAGATGGATACGAAGTGGCGCAGTGCACCATGAGCTCATGGCTCTACATGAAGCTCATCGGCATGTCCTCTGCAACGGCGCAGCACGTGTTCTGGGCAGCAAAAGTTCGTCGCCGTGCTCCGCAACGTGATCGCCTGGTTTGACGCCAACAAGAACGCCAGCGCGCGCGTCGCCGCCAGGCTCGCACTCGACAACCAGATTATCCGTTTGATGCCCAGAACGCGTCGCCACCAGCCTCGCGCTCGTGCTCCTCGCCGTCTTTCCGCTCGGCATTGGCTCCACCGTCCTGGAGGCCGTGCACGCCAGGGCCAAGCAGATCGCGGGCGAGGCCGACCCAACCTGCGCACCGTGGCGGTTTTCAACTGGGAGCGCAGGATCACGTGCTCTTCGATTTCGAGGCCAACCTACGCGGCCCGCTCTGGCTCTGCTTCTGGAAGGGGCAGATCGCTGATTCGCTGGGAGCGACAACAGCGTGGCGCAGTTCCTACTGTATGAGTCCACGCTGGAGCTGTGGTACGCGTACGCCGCTGGTGAAGCACGGCATCTCCCTTCTCGCGCACCATCTGCCTGTTCATGGTGCTCATGGTCTCCGCCAATGGCGCGGCCGAGATGCTGATGCTGGCACCGGACTTCATCACGGGTGGGCGCGCAATGCACGGACGGAGGTGGAACCCGACGACGTGGATGCCCGCGACTCCGGCTCCCGAGCAGCCAGGAACGAGGTCGAGCTAATGCACCTGGACTTCTCGTCCCCGTCGTGACCCGACCCGAGCCCTCTGGGTGCGCGCTGAGAAGACGTTGGCGCTGGTGGTGCTGCAGGAGCCGTTTCGCGGCGAGCATCCACGCCAGGGATCGCGTACGGGCCGTTTCCGAAGGTTGGAGATGATTTTAGTGTGTTCTTTGTATGATTTTATCCTAGTCATCAACTAATGAGGGGATATGGACCTGCGGTGCACGACTTCACAAGTTTAGGGGGCTAGATTTCGGTTTTACAAGTTCGTGGATCTAAGTGGCACAGAGGTTTAGGGACCGCCAATATATTTAACTCTTTGAAGAACTGTGAATGTAGACGATTTACTACACTATCAAAACGACAACCAAAGCGGGACAGAGGGAGTAATATGGTACTTTTTTCATCTTTATTTTGTTAGAAAAATCGCTTCAATTCCTTACATTTAGGACGGAGGAAGTACGTCAAAATTTGGACCCTTTTGGGCCTTTGTAGGCGGTGTGTGGAAACATGCGAATTTTTCAATGTTCACTCTGAATGAAATGAAAATGTTCAGGGGGAAGATTTCATGTTCAGAACATGTCCTAAAAATAGCCCCGAAAACAGAGGAATTATTGGATCAGCAGCACTAAGCAGGGCAGCACAAAACTAAATGGTTGTACCTGAACCTGAACCAAAAAAGTGCAGATAAGAGATGAGTCATGAACCATGATAGCTACAGTGCGTCGTCTCCCATCCCAGCGCTTCTTTTGGTCGCTGCACAACGTAATTGGAGGCACCGAGAAAATAAAGGGAAGTAGGCTAGTGATATTGGCATATTGCTTCTGGAAGTGGAACCCTATCTAGCTTTCGGAGCCTCTCTCTCTCTTTTGTAGCAAACTGATCGGAGCTCGTCTTTTTTGACCAAACTTTCTACGAGACACATGCTTGCACAATTCTTCTTCTCTGCCGGCCAATCTTCCTTTGCATAGCAGCATGAGCAGTTCATTCCACTACCTCGATCTGGCCGGTAGCTTTCACATGATGACGTCAAAAGCGTTTATCCTGAGAAATAATTTCAGTCTCCATGGGATCCGAGTAATTACTCCCTCCATCCCGAATTATACATCATTCTAACTTTTCTTAGAGTCAAAATGTATTAAGTTTGGTCAAGTTTATACAATAAAATAATAATAGTTATGATACCAATTAAGTATTATTAGATTCTTTATTGATTATTATATTTACATAGTATTACCTATGTGATGTTAAAAATTTTTATAATTCTTTCTGTAATTTTAGTTAAATTTAAAATGCTTTGACTCTCTAAGAAAGTTGGACTGACTTGTGAAACGGATGGAGCTATTGTTTGGAATGAACCGCTTGGCGTTTATTCGCCAGTCCATACAAGTAAAGTGCAGGTGTCTTCTAAAAAACTGTGATGATGTCGCTGATGAATTGACGGTGAACTATTGTCTTTCCGAAGCCACTGAAGTCGAAAAGATTATCTTTATCGGCTCCTAGTTCATCTCAGGGCTTGAGGCGGAGAGAGAAAAAGATCCCATATGAATAGCACTACGTACTACAGGTGAAGCCGAAGCTGCTTTAAGCCCGGTTAAAGAGGGGGCTCAGGGCTCACTACGAGGATACCAAATCTATCATGCTGAAACCCACAATTTGGCAGTATGGTGCTGATGATGATGCATGGCTGTGTGAAGTGTGCATCTTGGATGGGAGTGGAGTGACCAATGATGGTGCTTGCGTTGCAATCGATTACAGCAGGAAACATGGATGAGGAGATGCGCCTCCACAACCAGGCAAGGCGTGCTCCACTGTCTGGACCGGCCGGGGGCCCTGATCTGATCTGAGGCGAAGAATTGAACAAGAAGCAGCCACGCCACGGCCAGGGCATTCAACAGAAAGATTCTCCCTGCACCATCAGTGGCTTCCCCCATGCATGTGTCGTTTCGCTTGGAACCATCTTCCGGATCCATTCTTTTTCTAGGCAAAGAAAGAATATACGTGTACATATATATATACCATACCACCTCTTGCAGTCCTGCTAGCAGTTTGATGTAATATAATGTATGTAGTGTAGATAAGTATATACAAGTGTCTGGTTTATATTATGTCTAGATTCCTCGAACTCCTTCAAAATTGATCTTGTTGCAACATATATGGCCAGGTGTAGTACGTCACTACATAATTGATTTGTAGCAACAGTGCATTTTTTGGATATATATATAGAGGTGGCTCATTCAGGAGCCTTGAGCCACCTCTACAGTGGCCCACAAACCAAGCCAATCTGAATATGTGCATTTATAGCGGTGTCTAATTGAGCCGCATCTACAAACGTATAAAGGCAGTTATTGCTACCAACTGTCTCTGGAAATGATGGTTTTTATTACCAGCCTTTTTAGAGATGAATGGTAACAACAGCCACTAGTGTAATTTAAGGAGGAACAAAAGGGGACCTTGGGCTACCTCTCAAACATAGCAAATCTAAGGGAATGGTTTTGATTTCGGTTCCTTTGGTGGAGGAAGGTAAGTACATGCTAATCCAAGCCCTTGAAGTTTTAGTGGTAGATTAGTGTGTAATTAGGGATTTCATTTTCTCTCTCTTCCATGTGGTTGAGGCATTAATAATGGATGCATTCATATCCAATATTTAAAGATGACAACATAATTTTAGTAGGGAACAACATCTACCATAATTTAGAGGTCATGTCTTCTAGTCGATCTATTTAATAATTTTTAGGGAGGGATTAGTGTGCATCTAGATCTAAATCTAGAAGTAGAGTTTGGGATTTTTTATTATCAACATTCATATTATTAGAGGCCTTGGCAAATGATCTACAGAATTACAACCACTTCTGCAAATGGTTTAATAAAGGCGACTATGTTTTACAGCCAACTCTACAAATTCAATTTGTAGAGCTTAGCCACCTACGCAAAATTACTTTGTACAGGCGGTTGCTGTTGCTAGCCACCTCGAAAATTCTCACTTCTAGTTTGTAGTAATGAGTTTTAGGTTTGGCCAAGACAAAGGGAAGTGCTTCTATGAGCACATAGGTAGCTAGGCATGCACTAACTCACAATTTGGATGCAGGTATTAAGTATCAAGTTAAACAAATTTGTGTTTATCAGAAAAAATCTTCTTGGTATACACTAATACATGAAGGATTTGTACGTACGTAGCACCGACACGTTTCTAGGTGCGGTTGTAGTTACAAGCCACCCCTACAAATCTATGATTTGTAGCAACGGTTTTGCAGAGGTGCCTGGCTGAGCTGCCCCTACAAAACCTCACTAGCCGCCCCTACAAATCATTAGCATAGTAGAATTGATATATATAATTAAAATAGAAGAAACAAGATCCAAGGAGTCATCCTAATTTGAGATTTATTAAAGGGTATATGTATTGACAGTGATGTGGAGCATGTATTATGATATGCATATGGTCCAAAGAAATCATGTTGCATATAGACTTTTGAAAAAAAAGACAAATTTATTTATTGGACTGAAAGAGTCCTAGCTAGTTAAGCAGGTCATATATACATGCAAAGTCCTAGTACTTTCATGTGCCTTTATAAGGCAAAATTGTATTGAAGATACAAAGCTGCACGCAATTTACTATTTTAAGGCTGCTTCATATAGTAGGGCACCTTTCTGCTATATATATGCTCCAATGTAAGAACTATTGTACAATTTATGTCCTTGTTCAGAGCAATCAGTATTGACGGAAATAGAGAAATTGATCACATACCCTGGATCTCCTTTGCGTAAGTGCCAATGAAAAATCAAGTATCTAATTAGTACATAAAACTTTTGTTTACCAATCGTTTCCACTGACGAGCCTCGATCTCACATGGAATAATTCTGCAATAGCTAGTAGCTGTCCAAAATTCACATGCATATATATTTGCACATTATAACTTCCAATCATGCATGTGTGAAGCACAATTATATATAAGATTTCTTAGGATTTCTAGTGCTCACACAATTTAAAAAGAGATCAACGACTACACACATGCATGCATGGGCCCATGTGCAATCTCAACCACCACTATTTGCAAGTAAGAGAGATCGATGGGCTAGGACTGAGGTAGGTAGATCTACATGTTTTGTTTTGTTGTGCCAAGCACACAATGCAGACACTCTCATGGCATCTTATGTGCTGATGTGATGCCATGACACAATCATATGCTTACAACCAGCACTTGTATATATGGAACGTGTATTGTGGGTGGAGTACACACACCATGCCAGCTTGGTGATGGTACTACTCTGGATAGCTTGCCGTATGAACACGCTGGACTACTTCAAATTAAATGCGTTTGTTTCCTGTTGATGTACTAATGTCTGAGAAACCCAGAGACAGTGACTTAATTTCGTAGAGGAGGCCACCGCGATCCCAGGACACGTACGTCAGGTACTGCCAATGTAGAAATCGATATGATTTCTACTCTTATTATTTTTTGTCATATAGGTATTTTTTTAGATACCAAGCAATTTTAACAAAGATAGTAGAAAACAGAGAAACTGAGTTAGACGCATGTCTTCACGAGCAACAAAGCAGCTGGAAATCATCTGAGATCGCATTGGGGAGGAGCGCATGATTTCCATTGGCGACTAGGGATCTCATGAACGAAGCCTTCCACACCCAAAGCTCTTTGGCTTGCGGGTGGACCTCGCAAGCTCGCGGTGTCTTAGCTAGCGCGACCACCACATAGCCTCGCTCTTGCACGGCCCTAGGACCTCATGTGCCGGTGTGGAGCCCCACTTGCTGTCGTGAGAGCCTCTCGTGAGAGAGGTAGGGGCGGAGCAGGAGAGTGGCGGGCAAGTGGAGCAGAGTAGGCTAGGGAAGGTGGCGCGGGAGGCCAAGGGAGACAGGCTCCGTGATCCCTTATAGGCAAGAATGTCGAGGTGGCAGATCGAGAAGGTGGTGGTGGTGCTCGGCAGAGGCAGATGGGAGAGGGAGTCGAAGGCAGTAGCTTGCGATGAGGCCATACTTCATGGTGGCAGAGGAGGCGTGGAAATATGTGGGGAGAGGAGGAGATAAGGTCAGATGCTCAAGGCACTCACCTAGCCACACAACAAAGTCGGCGTAAAAGATTTGGAGGGGACAGATAAAGAGAGAAACAACCAGGAGAGTCATTGGTTCGATATTTAGCTGGCTCTATATTGGGTCTTGTGGAATAGAAACTATTTAATCTAGTTGTGTATATTGGCTCTATATTGGGTCTTGTGGCACTCGTCTAGTTGATGTGTCTTGTGGCATAGAAACTATTGGTATAAGCTAAAGAGGTATAAAAACTATCGTTTAGATAAAACAAAAGTCATAAATGGAGTTCTTAAAACTCAAAGAAGTTAAAGTTTTTATAAAAGAAAAATAAGATTTTAAAAACTATAAGATTTGTTGTATGCAAATGCTCAGCTTTTTCAAACCAAATTACTTCGTACAACCATAGTATTTCTCTGGTATTTCGAAAATACTTTGCAAATCCAAATAGGGCTACCATGTGGACATGCTCATGTGCAAAAGAACGAGAAGATTATAAAATATAAAAACTGTCTTGTTCATTGGTATATTTTATTAAAACTCCTCTTGTTTCAGATTCTTTGTGGAAGCTGATTCTCTAATAGAAGTGATTTTCTGACTGCCAAATATTAATAATATATAAACAGTATATGGATGAGACTTATTTGCTTGTAACAACTTTTTTGTATGCAAGTACTTGACAATTACTGAATAAATTGATAACATAAAAATGGCATAGTCCCATATAAAAAGTGTTTTCTGCCACCTAAACCCATATATAAAAAGATAAAATGTTTCACTTTGCCCCTAGAAATTGGCATGTTTGTAGGGGCTCAGTGGCACACAAAATGCTTTATGCAGGGTAAACTGCAATTCACAAGCTTCAAACAAAAAAGGTTGGCTTACTCGTGCAGTTACTAAAACTGAGAATTTAAGTGCAGGAATAAGCTCGAATCTAAACTACCATGCATTGTTAATAGTTCTCGAACTAGTAAAGAAACTAGGTAAAAAGTACAACTCTGGAAATTAACCACACGCATATGAATGCTGTACAAAGTAATAACAACTAAAAAACAAAGGACAGTGCTTCAAATAATACGGACAACAACCTCCGCGAAAAAAAACAGACAGCTAGAATTATATTGTGGCTGTGAACAACCAAAGTAGTCCATCAAAGAAAACCACACATCCTCTTAACCAAAGGTCAAGTAGTCTACAAGCATCTACAAGGGTACATCCAGCTAGCTGGCTAATCCCTGGGGAGAGGTGACAGAGACCTGCATCCGATGGCAATAAGAAGGAAAATGACAGGGCTGACACCATGGTCTGGAACTAATCATACATGCCTGGATTTTTCAGGCCCTGACTTGTCCCAATCCCTGGAATACTTCCAAATCCCCAGTGAGAATGAGCAGTTTGTTGCTTGGATCGCATCGCATCGCAGAAATGAAATCTGATGAGGGTGCTGTGGTGTGCCGGGGACCAGCAGGCCAACACATGTTATTGTTGCCAACCACTCCACATAACTCCAGCAGGCCAACACATGTTATTGTCGCATCACATTGCACAATCTAGACTAGAGCGAGGCCGGCCTGCATATGAAGCCAACACAAGATCCAACTTCAATTCTGAATCTGGTCAGGATTTGACTGCTGGATCTAGGTTTTGCTGGTACAGATCAGCTCAGGTACAGATCCACTGACCACTGTAATAAAAAGATATACCTATGGTAAAAATGGCAAGGTCTCGTGCTTAATTACTTTGCTGATGCCATCTCAATCATGTGATGCTAACCTTGCTAAAATAGATGTTCTGACTTTGAATGACAGTAATGTAAGTGCATACATTATTTGAGACAACTGGTGATGATGATAATCTTAATCCAGTGAACATGTGAGCATGAGATCCAAAACATTTGCATGCCTAGTTGTCTGTTCAGTGCTCCCTTCTGATGTGCTGATCCAGCAATAACATTGAAAACTGGCATGGCTACACAAACCCCATGGATAGGCACCAGCTACTGCAAGAAACCAGACAGAGAGAGCCAAACTTTGCATATATCAACCTGATCAGATAATTAATCAAGCGCTAGTGCTATAAACATATATATATTGCTTCAAGTTATATATACAGCAACAGAACAACAGCTAGAATTAGAATCCTGAGGGGGGTCTAGAACTGGATTGGGGGGCGCATAAGAATTTCAGTGTTGCAAGAAGGAAGAATATAATAGCTGGGGCTTCTTATCTTGGTCCTATCCTTTTCTTGGCACTACATAGGAGCATCTTGGGAGCCTTTATCACATATGAACTCCATTGGGCCTAAATGACATGGATTTGTTTGGCATGCCCACAGTGGGCCCGGACCCCACCATGACAGTAAAACTAATGACAAGGGGAGAATCTTAAATCCCCTCCCCCTCCCTCCTGCCTCACCAGATTTGATACACATGCAAATCCTGCTGGCTGTTGCTTCTCAGCAGGGCCAAAAGCTGTGCCTTTGGCCTAGCAGTAGCTACCACCACTACCAGGAGATCTTCCCCGTCCTGTGAGAGGTGCCCAACAACAGCTTCATCGTCAGAGGAATCAACACACTTCAGCAGTGGGAGCTCCTGAGGCAGAGGTGAGCTCAAGACCCTTGTGAACCTGATCTTCCATGCTCTGGCCTCGTTTTATTTCGCTCTTGATTCTTGTTGTTGCTTCAAAGAACCGCCCTCGGGCCTGCCTTTCATGGAGCATTCTGAAAGTTTACATGCATGCCATCGTCATGTTCTTGCCTGGTCGTCGTGTTTTTCTAATTTCATTCATGATCAAGGAGCAGTTGTTCAAAAAAAATCTATTGTCGCTTCAGTTTGCATAGAAAGGAAACCAGAGGTGTTGTTCTTACAGTTGCTCTTCAACTCTGCAATCTTTCCAGAGTTTCCTACTTCAGGATCGAGTTCATCAGTAGTTTGTTTCTCAGGAAGACAAGCAGGCATAATTTTGTTTGGAAAACATGGCGAAGCAGAATTATGATACATATATCATCGTCCTCTTGCTTCTTCCAGAATTCTGTCTGCAACTATAATAAGCGTGTACTTTTTTGTTAGCTTTCATCTTATTTAGGCATAATAAAGATGCGTAGAAAAGTTTCTGCTTCTGTACCATTATGCCAGTGGAGGACAACGTTAGGTTACTTGCCGAAAGTGCAGACTGCCAAACCGGGAATATTTGTTTATGGAATAACAGAGCAATGAGAGTACAAGATCCATAAGAACTGGAACCTTGAAAATCTCATCTCTGATTAGTCCTAAAAAAAAACTTCTCTGCTGGCTTCTGTATCAAAAACCTATCACTTCGTTCTGCTAAAAAGAAGTATAAATGGAAACTCGTTTCTGTCATATCAAGTGCCATATAGTCTACGGCTGCTTCCATATTCTTCTTCAGAATTTTGAGCGATTCTCAGAAGCAGTGCACTTGCAGGTGTACAAGCACATAGGACAAACTGTCAATTGATGCTTAGATTGCATATAACTACAACAACGTGCACCACATTTATTATGATATCTTCGGATACCCATTCAACTTATTACTACAACAAATTAAATGCCCCACCGTACCATGTACCCTATCTGTTAGGGAAGAACTCTTGAAATCAAAGATTAGTAAAAATATTCAGTAACTGATTCAGTTGACCACTAGAAACTGTTACCATCACAGGCAAATGTATTAGCATCTCACATTCATTTCTACCTGTTGCAGACACACTGTCCAGATCAGCAGAGCTCACACTTGTGTGTGGTGGCGGGCAGAGATACGATGGAGAAGGAACACATCAAGATGGCCATGCTGAGGCAAGAACAAACATTCAGGCAGCAGGTAAACCATGTTGACAGAATTTCCTGCTCACAGGCAGAGTAGTCTCAACAATTAGACTTCATAAATGCTGAAATTGTTCAATGGTCTCTTCTTCAGGTTCACGAGCTGCACCGCGTGTACCAGGTTCAGAAGCAGTTGATGATGCAGATGCAGATTACCAAGACAAACAACTACGGAAGCAAAGTTCCCGAAACACAAAAGGAACCGACAGTAAAACTCGAGCACCAACAATGGTGTGATAGCTCAGGCAAGACGGAGGCTAAGCTGGTCGAAGACTTCAACCTGGAGCTGACACTGGCAACTGGGGCTGGAAGGACCAAGCAGGAGAAGCCATCCAACTCAGACTCCGAAGCAACAACGTCATCATCCACATCTGCAGAATCAGAGTCAGGGCAGAGATTCATGCCCAACTCAAGTGTGACAAACCTAAGGTTCCAGAATGAGAGCAATAGGCATGATGATCAGGTCATGCAGTCTGCTTGGCGCTATCAATGTTTAACTCTCAAGATGGCGTGAAGGATTAGATAGGGTTGGCATGGGAGTGCCCCGAGACTCAAAAAGCTCAAACAAAAGCAAGTGCATTGCTGCCTGTATATTACGATTTCACTGCAACTGTAGGAGCGAGCTCAAAAGAAGAAAATGAAGCATTTATGCCTTTATGGGCGAACTAAAATGAATCAAATGAGAAGAAAAGGATCAAATCGTGTCTGTTATTGTTTGTGGCTGTTCACTTACATCTCCATAACAAGATACAGAGAATTTAGTTTAAGTAATGTACTTTTGAGCCATAGGATTAAAGCCCGTAGAAAGATATCATAGAAGACTAATGAACCTAGTATAATTTCATCATCCAGACAAAATGGTCTTCAGCCAAAAACATAGGCAAGTAGAATCCCTGTGGACACTATACCCTAACCAAAAGTGAATGTATTGTTAGCAATACATCTCTCTAAAGCCTAAAATCGCCGGTCGATAAAACAACAGATAAGATCCTAGTTCCAAGAGGCATACATTAAGTCCGCCTTGTACAAAGAATCGAGAGATAACAGCCATGTTGGGTCCTTTGACAGCACCTAGGTACTCGTGGTCACCTCCACATCTGCTTTCTTTAAGCTGGCCATATATGTTATGTAGATGGTCCAAAGAAATGAGAATGAATTGCTCACTAGCGGCTGGGGAAAAAATTCAGGTCAGAAATTTTGCCAAACAAGCTGACCCAAGCAAATACTCCAGAATACATCAGGGTTAGTTACCTGTAAATGAACTGGAACAAACTTGAAAGTAATGAAATCACAAGTTGGCCAATACAAAAGCCCACTTTTGATGGTGGGAACTAGATCCCTCTTCAATCTTGCAATAATCTCAGGAACAGTTTCACCTGCGTATCAGATCAGAAAAGCCATGAAATAGTGTGAGTCTGCATACCAGAATAGTTTGCAACAAAAAGGTTTCAGATCACTAAAGTTGGTGGGGAAGGTGTACTGCATGTAAGCTTATCTGAATTATCTGAATGCTGTTTCTCCTATCATGCTCAACAGTACAAAGTGTCTAGATGTTTACTACATGCAATGTTATCCTCAGACCAGTAGTACTGTGGTCCATGATGCCATGGGTCATAGACTTTACCAAAACTAAGTTGAAATGACTAAATGCAAACAGCATCAACCATTAGCTGTACAAGAAGATTAAATCTTCTCAAGGCAAGTAGGTGGCAATAGAAATAGCATTCACATCACAATGTTCACCAAGAAAGCAATAGCCTTGTGATTGTTTTAACTATGTTGGATGACAGTCAAATTAGTTAATGCAGCTAACTCCTTACGGACAGACTGCAGTTTTCCAGTAGAAATCAGAGCACTTATTTGATAAAACTATGACAGATATAGTAGTGGGTTGGGTTTATTTAAATTATCTTGAAAAGTAAACATGAGAAAACAAAATATTGCTTTTTAGTATCTTATATACAACATCCCTTTGTAAGTTTTAAACATCTACACCTCGCTGACATGGATAGTCAATCAATGAATCAAACATACTGAGAATTGAAAGAAGCCTAACTTTAGAAGGCATTGAAGTCATGTTTGAGGAAAATTGCACTGATTGTACCATAATTTTTACGTTTTTCAGACTGCAACTTATGAACCAAAAGTTGGTTATTGCCATCCTCACAAAAAACATTTGGTAACCAGGTGGGGATTTTTATTCTTTTATAAAACACTGGAAGTAGAAATGGTCAGGTATTTGCAACAGTCAAACCCTCAACACTACAGTGAGTTTGATGCAAGTTAGCTTATGTGCCTCAAACATTCTGATATATTAATTTCTATATAGCCTACAAAGTTGTGCCTTTGTCTGCCTTAATTACATGAACAAAGCCTCAGAGTGCATTGGGTAGCAAGGCAAACATAGAATAGCATCATGGTAAAACTTAAATAGGAAAACACTGCAGTACAGAAGTTGATTTTAAGAGTTATCTAGTCAAACTTCAGAATGATTCTTGCATTGTATACCAAAAAAAACAACAATCAACATAAAAGGTGTCAACATATATAAGTTTGAACACATTAGTCATCTGCCCACCAAGATTGAAGTAGGAAATAACTGTAAAGATGCTATTTTGAAGTAATAAGATCACATCAAATA
This sequence comes from Themeda triandra, assembly GCA_018135685.1. NCBI lineage: Eukaryota > Viridiplantae > Streptophyta > Magnoliopsida > Poales > Poaceae > Themeda > Themeda triandra. Next base: position 432,573 of record JAENPR010000402.1, read on the forward strand.
TGCTAACACAATAGAATGCTTGCAGTCATTATGAAAGGGATCCAAATTTAACAGAAGTGCAAGCCCGCTTACAGATGGATATCTTGCTTTCCTTGACATAATAGAGACAGAATAATAAATGCTACCATGTGCAGCCACCAACCAGTAGGTCGTACCCAGTACATTAATAGTTGCATCTCACAAAAATCATATGAAACAAGAACCGCATTGTATCACTGATGTGCTATTTCTATCACTGGACCACTTTGATAACAAGATTGTAGGAAATAGATCCATTCATGTGTTTACAGATAATCAAATAAAAGGAATATAGTTGTTTCTTTTGCTTGGAGCAGGGAAGGAGTCTTTAAGAATTTGAGGACTCAGCAACTAGTGACAACTGAACTCCGTATTATTAGTTTTTTTACAATAATAAAATATAAGTCCTACAAAAATAAAAATTTCGGAGAAAATGCAGATCAAGCATGCTGTATAATCATTTCTATTAATGCATCACCAAAACAGTCAGCATAGGAAACAGCAATACAACTTAGGTGGAGTTAATAGGGCAATGCAACCAAAATAGGGTAACAGAAGCATGCCCAATAAATAAGTAGTCACACAATTCAATTTTGTAAGACATGGTTTGACCATCCAAATTCATGCTTTGATCAAAATCTAAAAATATATAATTTATGCACCAGAAAAATGACCTTGGATTAGTATTCAAAAGCACTTGACAATGATTATGATTTTTAACTACTAATAAACTATTGTAGAAGGAATTTGCGGTCATCAAAGAATGATTTTGCGGAGTCAAGCTACACTAGAAAAATGAACAGAGGGAGTACTGAAGCTCAACAAATGATTTTTGTGCAACTCAGAATTAGAAGCCCAGAAAATTATTTCAATGTACCTCAATTCTCAAGCATGTCTATATGGAGGCATGTAAGCAATAGTACCTTGTAATGCTGCGTTATACGAGAAGAAAACTGAGTTAATGATTGGTCCATAGACTGCTTGCCCTAGAAACATCTTCTTCAATGTGTTCACTACATCCTTTTTGGGGAACAGTTTTGAGATAAAATTGAACCAAAGATGGAGGGTCGGTCCAGAGATCAGAAACCCGTAACTAGCCATTCGCATGGTCCTAAGAAAATCAAGTGAATCCTCAGGACCAAGCGAGAGCATCTGACAACGCAATAGCATAAGCAAATGATAGTGTGTTAGAAGGAACATCTAATTGTAAAAGACAGTATAAAAAGCAGTGAGAAGTCCCATCCAGGGGACACCAAGAGTCAAATTATCAAGCTCAATAAATATGATAGGGCTAAGAAACATAAGACCCCTGACTACAGAAGCGCTGAAATAGCCGATAGCCCATTCCCTTCAGGGTTTGGAGAGACTGAAAATGGTTGGACCTATATATTGTAAAGGCTATATATAGATCAATTCATTGAAATGGCACACATAAACTGTAGATCAGCTTGACCAACCACATTTAAAACAGCTGTCACCTAAACAGCAAACAGAGGTGCAAATGAAGGAAAACTTTCAGAATGATGCACCTTGTTGCATATATCTTTCGGATTATAATGGTACTAATAATTGAAATGGTTAAACTAATCACAACTTATAAAAGATCACCAACACAACTACGACATCAATTAGAATATCAGCTCAAAATATATTGCATTGCATTCTACCGATGATAAATCGACAATGTAGCAGAAATCCTACCAAGTGGAATCGATCGATCAATTGTGATGGCCGAAAATTGCTGTTCCCACGATATCGGGCAAAGAATGTTACACTACATTTTACGAGCGACCGGGGACAGGAGAAGATCCGGACCTGGGAGGAGAGGTCGGCGACGGTGAAGATGGCGGCGGCGGTGACGCTCTTGGTCAGCACGGGCCGCGCGTCCAGGGCGCCAAGGTACCACCCGACGACACCCGCGCCAGCGCCAGCGCCAGCCCCAGCCCCAGCCCCGACCGCGCCGTTCTTTCTGCCAGGGGGGCCGAAGGCACGCTGGGACGGGCGCGCCGGCGGCACGGGCGGCGGGAGAGGGGCGGAGGGCGGCGGCGGCGGCCTGGAGGAGATGAGGTGGGTGCGGAAGTGGGACCACGGCGAGGGGCTGGTGCGCCGGAGCGGGAGGAGGAGGCGGCCGCCGGCGTGGAAGGCTCCGGCGGTGGCCATGGCGGCGGCGGCGGTGGCGGGGTTCCTGGACGGCCGGCGATTGCGGTGCTTTTCTAGTCGAGGTTTGGGAGCAAGGGGAAAGCGGTGGTGCGGGGGCCACCCGTCAGTGTCGCGCTCGCCCGTAAAGCTTGGAATAGAATAAAATGGAATGTCTCTTCAAGAAAAGAAGAATCGATGGGATTTCTTCTTTGACAAAAATATAAGGTACTGTGTTTTCTAAAATTTTGGTAGAGGTCTGACTTAGAAAAAAAATTGAAGTGATCTGTAATTTTAATGGAGGAAGTAGGTTGAAATGAGTATATTTTTGGCAAACTCAAGTGGCAACATTGAGAGCATAGGTAAGTGTTGTAAGTAGTCGGCTATATTTTGCGGGCATTGCCGGTTATTTTCGTAAATATGTGCTAAGCTACTCCCTCATTTCCAATTTATAATAAGTTACTTTGATTTTTTGAGTACATTAATTTTACTATGTATCTAAATAAATAATATATCTAGATATATAGTAAAATAGATAAACCAAAAAAATCAAAGCAATTTAAAATTTGGAATGAATGAAGGGAGTATTTTGTTTTGTTTTTGTAGTTTTTAATTATAACATATTTATAATACTCAATGTGGCAACGTGCGAAGCATTAACCTGAGTTTATAATTCAAACAAACTAACAATCAAATCTAAATTAATATGCTACATTTAAATTTGAAATAATCCTTGTCAATTTATAAGTTTTAGAGAAATATAAATTGGGCACATCTAAGTTTTAGTTTGTTTCCTTGGGATGAACCCACCAACTACTACTAGGGTCTTAAGTTGTCAAATTGGGCCCAGCTAATCAACACGGTTGGTTTCACTAAGAAGCCAAGCTAAAAATATATTGTTAGCTGATTTTCTGTGAGTACCATGGCTGATAAGATTTGCATTCCAAAGTGCTCATAGGTAAGTCAATTTAGTCTATCAAAGTGCTCATAGGTGACTGTGTCATTTATGACTGGCTATACTCAGATTGACAAAAAATGCAAATATAGAGATATACTTCCCTAATTTTCAACTTAAAAATTATAAATATTTGGCATTCACAACTCATTAAGCTTTAGGTTTGAGTTCGAATTTTAAATCCCTTTTTCTTAGATATTACTTTGGTACTATGAAAAAAAAGTAATGCACCAAAACTAAAAATTCATGTACCCAGTAGTTTCAGTCATAATTCGGCGCAGAATGCCCCAGAAATTGAATCAAACTGTTTTTTTTTTTTTTGCTGTGATTAATTCAATTTGGGACACATATATGTACCCTCCTGTTGCTATCAAGAGATGGCTTGGCTCGTACTATGTCTTTAAAATTGGTTGTGGCAGCACTTGCAGCTGTGTACATGAGTTACACGTCAGGAACTTCAAGCCGGATTCATAACAAGAGTTGCACATCGTGAAGAAACAACATTTACTGATGCTGCTCCTCTCAGACCATTGCAGCTCGACACGATTACAGAGCAAACACTTGCTTTATGAGAAACCAAAATTCATATCCGTCAAACTTGTTGGTGGTCACATCTCTTTTAAGAAAGTCAGAGACTTATACCACTCTAAAATTCTTGCAAATTATGCATGATATGAAGTCAAATTATGGGTCTGCCGAAGGCTCCCATATGAGTGGGGTTTGGGGATGAGATGGAGAGAGGCTGCTTCGAACCCACAAACTAGTTACTCAGTGAGACAACTCTCACCATTGCACCAGGCCTGCCCTTCATGTCAGTAATATATGTGATTGAAATAGGGCTGGATGAGCTGTTACCATTGACTCGACCTCGGAGCCACGCTTGCCAATGCCAGGAAATCTGCACTTCGAATGAAGGAGTCTACATGAGGTCCTTGAGATCAACCATTTCACATGGCAGACAGTCTCAATTTTTCAGAACATTAGGACAGAAAATGACTTCCGGGCCATTTTCAAAGAAGTGAGAGTGACCTTGGAGTCCGCAGCCACAGCAAATTTCAGTCGCTACGTGTCCTGGTTTCAGATCACAACAACTCTTCACTCAGGCCCACAGATTAATATGCACCTTAACTCTGATTCCTTGACTCCCTGAGCATGCTGACGCTGCATACAACACAGGTACCACATGTACAGCAAAGCACCATCATTCCAAGGCTAATTGAGGAAAAGGTGGCTATCTGGCAAAGGTATGCGACTGCTCTGCTTCCACCAACTGTGTTTGGATCTTCATTCTTCCATGCTTGGGTTCAAGATTTTACTTGTGCTCCCTTCAGGTTACTCGAGTCCACGTTTTTTTCTGTCAGACATCAGAACAAATTGGTTCAGGGTTAGAAATAAACCGGACTGTGCTGAATACTGCTATGCGTGTATATAATACCAATTAGATGAGGCGATTCATGCGGATCAAAAATACATCTAGATTGCACATGTGAATAATACCGTCGCATCCTCTTAATGAAATACGGGTGAAGTCCCGGTCGCGAAAAAAAAAATAATACCGTCGCATGTCCTGCAGAGGTGATAAATCTTTTGGTACAAGAAATATCTTGAAGTGATAGTTGGTGTTCATCAATCACAGATACTGGTAGATAGATTCAATCACAAGTTAAGCCTTGTAGTTTAGTGTAGTTATTCTTCAAGTATATACTTTTGCTGGATGAAGATGTTGACGCTGAGTTTTGAACTGTTATTTAGACACATTTCTTGCATCTATGATGTGATGGTTGCAGCAGAAACATGGTAGAGAACACCTCTACTAATCATTTTTGCCACTCCTCTACTCTTTAAGCTTCAAACTTGACAATGGCAATTCTGTGCACCATGTTGCTTGTTTTAACTGGTTTAAACATGTTCTAGAAACACGTCTTACCTAACATGTCGCATAAACACATTGCAGGGACCATAGAAATGAAGCTTATCCTGCATATGTTGATCATAATAGCTGCTTTGTATTGTCAACCTGACAATGCTACATGCTCCACCAAGCCAGATCTTCTTTCCCTGCTGGATTTCAAGAACAGCATAACCACAGATCCCCATGCAGTCTTAGCCACCTGGAACTACAGCATCCACTTCTGTGAGTGGGAAGGAGTCGCTTGTCACAGCACGAAGCACCCACGCCGTGTGACCGCCCTGGACCTTGCTAACCTTGGCTTGCTTGGCCACATTTCATCCTCTCTTGGGAACCTGACATTCCTCACAGCACTCAATTTGTCGCAAAATGGCCTCGCCGGAGAGATACATCCTAGGCTGGGTCGCCTACACCACCTGGAGTTCCTGATCTTGGGGAACAACTCATTGCAAGGAAGAATTCCCAATGAACTCGCCAACTGCACAAGCCTGAGGGCCGTGGACCTGTCCAGAACCAACTGGTAGGAAAAATTCCGGTCAAAATTGCATCATTGTCAGAACTTGCCAGTCTAGACCTGTCTCGGAACAACATCACTGGAGGAATCCCGTCTTCGCTTGGCAACATCTCAAGCTTGAGTGAGCTTATAACTACAGAGAATCAACTTGAGGGGAGTATACCGGATGAACTGGGATGGCTACATCGTTTGATATTGCTAGCCCTTGGTAGAAACAAGCTTTCAGGTTCCATCCCACAGAGCATATTCAATCTCTCTTCCCTGGAAATCATATCCCTTGAAAGCAATAATCTGAGTATGCTGTATTTGCCACCTGATCTTGGCACCACTCTTCATAATTTGCAAAGGCTTTTCCTTGATTACAACCAGATCAGTGGACCAATCCCTCCTTCGCTGTCCAATGCTACTCGCTTTGTGGATATAGATTTGTCATCCAATTCTTTCATGGGTCATGTGCCAACAACACTCGGAGGTCTTAGACAACTCTCGTGGCTGAACCTTGAATTCAATCACATCGAAGCAAATGACAAACAGAGCTGGATGTTTATGGATGCCTTGACAAACTGCAGCTCCCTGAATGTGCTTGCACTGTTCCAGAATCAGCTAAAGGGAAAGCTACCAAGTTCTGTGGGAAATCTGTCCTCCCGACTTCAATATCTCATCTTCGGTCAAAATGAACTTTCAGGTTCTGTCCCTTCTAGTATCAGCAATCTTCAAGGCCTTACTAACCTGGGACTAGACTCCAACAATTTTGATGGCACGATAGTGGAATGGGTAGGGAAATTTCGGTACATGGAGAAACTGTTCTTGCAAAACAACAGATTTGTCGGTCCAGTTCCGACATCAATCGGCAATCTTTCTCGATTTTGGTACGTGGCATTAAAATCGAACAAATTTGAAGGGTTTGTACCGGTAACTCTTGGGCAACTACAGCATTTACAGATTTTCGACATTTCTGATAACAACCTCAATGGTAGCATTCCAGGTGGCCTGTTTAGGATTATTGCACTGATCTCTTTCAACTTGTCATACAATTCTTTACAAGGAATGCTGCCTCTGGAAGTTGGAAATGCAAAACAACTCATGGAGATAGATGTATCATCAAACAAAATACATGGGCAAATACCACAGACACTTGGTAACTGTGATTCACTTGAGAACATTTTAATGGGCAATAACTTTCTCCAGGGAGAAATCCCTTCATCACTTAAAAACCTGAAGAGTTTGAAGATGCTCAATCTTTCTCGAAATAACTTGTCCGGACCCATTCCAGGTTCCTTTGGTAGTCTGCAATTTCTGTGTCAGTTAGATCTGTCTTACAACAATCTACAAGGTGAAATACCAAGAAATGGAGCCTTTGCGAACTCCACTGCCCTCACATTGGTTGGAAACAAAAACCTTTGCGGAGGACTTGTGGAGCTTCAGTTTCAACCATGTCCTGTTCTGCCTTCAAGGAAGAGGAAATTATCTCGGTCACTCAAAGTATTAATCCTAGTTGCATCCCCAGTGCTAGTTTTAGCATTTGCTGCAATTGTACTCCTTTTCTTTAGGAAACAATTGAGAAAAACAACACCGACAGTGCTTTCTGTTCTTGATGAGCACTTACCACTAGTTTCATACATGGATCTTGCCAAAGCTACTGATAACTTCTCCCCAAACAACATGATTGGACAAGGAGCACATGGGTATGTATACAAAGGATTTATCAGTCACCTCAAATCATTTGTGGCTGTCAAGGTCTTCAACCTTGAAATGCAGGGAGCACATCATTCTTTTGTTGCTGAGTGTCAAGCCTTGAGACATGTAAGGCATCGAAATCTTGTCAGTGTTCTCACTGCTTGCTCGAGTGTAGACTCTAAAGGAAACGAGTTTAAAGCAATTATTTATGAGTTCATGAGTTCAGGTAATTTGGATATGCATTTACATTCCCAGGAATACAGTCAGCATTCTCCTGGGCATCTTAGCCTCACCCAAAGGTTAAACATAGTTATTGATGTAGCAAACGCACTGGATTATCTGCACAACAGCTTGCAGCCTCCAATTGTCCATTGTGATCTGAAGCCTAGCAACATCCTTCTAGATGATGACATGAACGCTCTGTGGGTGACTTTGGCCTTGCAAGACTTCACAATGATGGGGCATCAACCTCAACAGAATGTTCAACTAGCACAGTCGGTTTCAGAGGAACAATTGGGTATACTGCTCCAGGTTAGTCTTATATATGTGATTGCCACACGCTTTTTAACAAAATCCAACGGCACACAAATTTATATATGTTATCTACTAATATCCCACATATTTTCAGAATTTGGGACTGGTGGTCATATCTCCACTGCAGCGGATGTTTACAGCTTTGGTGTCCTACTTCTAGAGATGGTTACCGGAAAGAAACCAACTGACAAAATGTTTATGGAAGACACGAGCATTGTGAATTTTGTGCAAAAGCACTTCCCTGACCAAATAATCCAGATCCTTGATGTCAGCCTGCAGGAAGTTGATGATGTCCTATACAAAGCAACAGAAACTACGAGTGAAGGAAGGATGCATCAATGTTTGCTAGTTATGCTTGAAATGGGACTTCTATGCACACGGCAATCACCCGAAGGAACGGCCTGGCATGCAGGAGGTTGTGAGAAAGTTGCACACAATAAGGGTAGCCTATCTTGAAGATGGTTCTTACTGATTGTCATGACAGAATGTCAGATAGTAAGTATCGATCCTAACTGTTTGTGTATGTATGCACTTGTATATATGAGTGGTAAGTTGGAGCATTGTAGTGTATTTGGAAGAGCAATCTAAAAATAAATAAATGGCAATTCTATGCTACAGATAGAAATCAATCAATGGCCACCAGCGAACAAGAAACACAGGTAACAGAAATTCAGAGCAGTTAGTATGACCATGCCCCCAGAAACTGACAGTTGGCGTATATCCTTGGCACCTATATCAGCAATCATCCCCGAAAAAACATGGGGAGAAAGTGCCCAAAAAGAATCTCTCCCTCCAAGTGCTTGCACCCACTGAAACGTACCTCCGCGACGGTGGTTCTGGTGGGTGAGGCGGTGATGAGGCTCCCCATGGACAACGGCAGCCTTCAGCCTTCGCGTTCTCGGCTTCACGGAGTCAATCTCTCACGCATATCCCGATTGAAAGCTTTGAAGCACAGCGTTTGAGTTGCAAGCAGCTCCAATCCTGTGCGGTTTGAGCGCTCCATTGTATTATTCCAATTGAACGCTGCTCGTTTCGTGTTTTTTTTTTTTTAAAAAAAAAAACACTGCAACTTTTTGCAGACAAGGTTTAGGGAGGAGAAATTTTATCAGCTCTCCATTAATGATAATTTGCAAATAGCTAATTAGATGGGCATAAAAATAATAAAAAAATATTGGCTGTCAAGGGAAGAGACCAAATTCCTAAATAACTAGTATTCTACAAGCATCTCTCTCACATAACTCTATTATTTTTTTCTTATTTCTATGTCTTAACTAGCTAGCTAATTTATAAATTATCATTGACAGCTAATAATATTCCTACTAGCTAGCTATTTTAGAACCATTGGAGACGACCTTAGCTCTAACCTTACACTCAAATAAACCGTGGGGTTTTAAGGTGTTTTTAGTTTTTTAGTTAAGAAGATTTTTAAGGACTTGAGGACATTTTTATATCCTTAGACATCTAAATTTGTTTGGAGAAAACTTCTAGAGATAGATTGGAACATGAACAAACAAAAAATTTAAATCATAAGACTACATATATCTATAAGCTTCCATAAATTAGATTTAGCTCTAGGAAAATGGAAAAGATATCTAGAACAAACTCGAACAATCACAAAACATTTAAGTCAATTTCTAAACACATTTCAAAACTTTCCACGACAATTTTTTTTTGACCTGAAACGACAAAAAAGACACGAGATGCACCCATCATGAATGCAACATCATTAATGTTGAATACATTCATACTAGGTGCATCCCATGTTTTTAGTGAAAAGCTATTAGAGCATGTTTATTGATTGGAATGATTTAGAATTTTTTTCAGACTTTCATTGATGTTTTCCCATTTTCTTAGAGCTAAATCTAGTTTCTTGATGTTTTTAAATATATTTTCACGGATTTTGTGTCCCAAGCTATACCTAAGATTTTTCTCGGATTTTTTATAAGCTTTAGGGATATTTTATTTTTTGTGCCTTAAAATCCTTATCAGGTGTTTACTAAAACTTTTTAATTAAAAATTGACAACCATATTCAAACCAATTCTAACCAAGGCATGGAGCCAATTTAAAGGGTTTTGAGAGTTGGGACTTGGGAGAGGCAGTTTGTGGAATTTTTGAGTTTCATGAGAAAGAAACCTGAAGTACGACGATCTACACGCAAAATGATTTTCCCCTTGCAAATATGACAGTTGACAGTGTTGCATGACCTATACGAAACAAACTCTCCAAAGCTATGCTGTTGACTGGACTATTTATTGATCTATTCCATTTATTTAAAAGTTCAAATCTAAACATGTACAAAACCAGGGTGATATTCATCCTAATAGTGACATTGATGGTCATTTGCATATGAAAAAGTCAAGTGGGCTCCCTTCACGGTGTCAGCAAGACACTTCATACGTTTAATGTTTATAATAAGTTCCTATATATGAAAAACAAACAGGATAAATAGGAGGTAGTAAAACAGAAATACAAAAAAAATTGTTTTTTCCATCTATTTACATGTATTCGATTTATAATGTGATTACACTATTTAGGATTTTCCACAAGAAAATTATACAGGAAAATTTGGCCCCAAAAAATTTGTCACATTCAGTTCCAGGCTTCCAATGTGCAGACGAAAATATTAGTACATTAGTACATAATTCAGCAAAACATTCCAGCATAATTTCTTCTGGAATAGGAACCGTGAAAAACAAGTATCTGTAATCTATGAAGTGATCAAGATTCCATGTCAAGCAACAACTGAGATCTTAGAGGTCTTGATGTGTATATCAGCATACCATCAAGCACTGAAAGACTTCTTACCCTTCTACCAAAAGCAATGGAGCCAACAGACGAATCGAAGCCGATGAGAACAAAATCAGCAGCTTTATTCCACCCAGACATGTCTCAGTTACATCCTCTGCAGGCAGGTCTATATATGCCAATCTATGTCCTACCCTTTCCCTCCTTGTTACCTTTTCTCACAAATCAAAGTGCCGTTTCCTATGACAGTACTGTCAAATCTGGAGGGTGTTAGGACTAATCTTGTCATATAGGCATGTTAGTATGGATGAGGGAGCTCCATGAAGTTTCTAGTACTAGCTAGTTGCTAGTTGAGCTATGCAATTTGAAGGTTATCACTGCTGGAAAACAGCAAGCAGCTGCTAGGGTAAAAATGGAGCAAAATTGGTCTTTTCTTCTAGCTGTAACAGCTGGTTGCTTAGCTAGCAAGCAGGGTAAATGTGAGTTGTACAGTTAAGGTCGGTTCCTGTAGCAGAACTGTAGCAAACCGACCTAAAGGCCTATAAAAGGACATGTACTCCTCATGTGGTGAATAGATGAGATAGAGAGGATATGGTGGTGTGAAGCCGCTAAGAGGGGGTCGGTGTGAAGCTGACAACCAATGGTGTGAAGCCGCTAAGTGGTGTGAAGCCGCTAAGTAGTAGAGAAGAGATATGTGATAGAAGATGTAAGGTTGCTAGCTTCAAAGGTCCTGTGTATGGACGTGTATGGTCGAAGCTAGCAAGTGTAAGCAAGCTATGTGTTTTTTTGTGTGATAGTTCTTGGTTGTGAAGACCAAGTGAGTTGTAACCTTATAGTGTGAAGCTATAAGTGTTTAGATTTGTGTTCTCATATTCTTGTGTGAATCAAGATAGAGTGCAAGTGAGGAATTGAGTGATTCAGTTCCAGCAGCAGCATAAGTGAGAAACAAAGTGATTTTGTTTCCAACAGAGGGCCTGAGCAAACAGCACCAAAGAGTGATAAAATGCTTTGTCTTAAGTTTTGCACCGTAGCTATGCCTTCTGGAAGGGGAGAATCAGATCCCATGCTCTCCATTATTATGCACAAGAAACAGAGCATTGATAGACGCTCATCAGATGAGGTAGAATGTTTCGGGAAGCGGGAAGATGGATTAGATAACAAGTACCATGCACACAAATTATCCAGACAGCCATCCCATAAAGAAAAGGAAAAAAATAACTTCACCGTGATGGTATATACAGCTCTTGAAATATGCATGAGGAATGACATCTAGATGGATTTCCACCCTGAGTTCACCTATCAATGGGTCCTCGTGTTAGTCTAGTTGACACCTTGTGCACAAGAAGTTTATAACAAAATAATTTGCAGCTACCAACCCTTCTTAGTGGAATTTGTGTAATACTCTACAGTTTTCTAACAATTGTGTACTGCTCTCATCTTCTGTTCAAAAAGCAAGGTTCCACTTTGCAAATAATGCTAGCTACAGCATCAGTGGTGCTTTCACATGATTCCAGAAAGTAGCAAAACAGTGCAGTCCAAGACTGCAATCCTCAGCAAAATTAACTTTAGATTCTGGGAGCATCAGTTCCCATGGTGTTTTGTCCAGAGGGGTCCAATCAGAGGCTCCAAACCATCATTTAAGTTGTCCAATTGGAAGCTAGCAACAACGAACAAAATCTCCTGTAGCCCCGTAGACAAGTAATGAACCACTCCTTGTTAGCTTTGCTGCAGTGCCCATTTCTCTATAATCCAATGGATGTACAGTGTATGTTTTATTGCCGAACGTGGTTGGTGGTGGCATTGCGTATGCAAGGCCACAACTAGGGTATAAATACCTGGGTTGAGAATGAGGGAGGTACCAAACAAGGAGGAACTGCCATTAGCTGGTTGCTACCAAAGATAACCACCAGTGCATCTTGGCAAACACTCCAGCCTGCGTCGATGGGTCGCCATGCGCTTGCAAAATCGGCAGTCATGCTCCGGTAACTAGTAATCCACTCTGAACCTGCAATGACAAACCAAAAGTGATTAGATAGGCGTTCATTCCGGTTAGTACAAGCTTGAGGATCTTGAAGCATGGCTGAACAACAAGGATTGATCTCATATTATACTGCAAAAGACTAGTATTGCCACATGCAACACCATTCAGCTCTTTGAAGTAACTGATTAAATTGCCATACGCAGGGAAGTTAAGAACAAGCAAAGGACTAACCTTGTGAAGCGACTGGAGGCTGCAGAAGCGAGGTCCCCAGAAACATCATTGTGGGTGCCACACCCAAGGACAGGGATCTACTACCCCAAGGGCTTTGAATGGGTCATGGAGGATGTCCCCAGCAGTGCAGCTTCATTCCAGCAGTCATACTGGTTCAGGACTGGGGAGGCAGAGCCAGCAAGCTCTACTACATCAAAGAACTATTCTGCTTCCTTTGACCATCCATTTGCTTGATGTATGAGAAACTTTGCACTGGAAAAATCACTGAAAGACACAGCTGTGTGGTTCAGGAAGAAAAGAGATACAGCTGTGCAAGTCATCACCATCATACCAGGTCCATGGATGCTTCAAGCTATGACATACTTACCAGTTGTTCTGATTCCCATTGTGCAGTCGCAGCACCCACCACCAGATCAGAAACAACATCCGCCTTTCTTTTGTATTTTTCTTAATGTTCTGTTGTACTTAAAAAAACTGCCCTAAACTGTACCTTTAGAGCAGCGTTTTTATATGTTTTGTTTTTAAGCTTGTCCTAACAAATGAAACCACTCTAAGCTTTGGTTCTCAAACTGTTAAAGGAGAAGCAAACATGAGAGATCATAATACTGATGGTTTCAGCAAACTTTTTTTCAATATTTATCTGCCAAAATTCAAATTTCATGCCAAATCTTAGGTTTGGTAGCTGTACAACATAAAAGCACAGCAACTTGCAAAGTAACATAGACGATAGTGAAGAGCCTTCAACCATGTAAAGTAAATGAATAGCATGTATGGCAAATATTAGGGTCATTTCTCCCTAGTTGAAAATTCCATCCATTAACATCATTCTGGTTACAACAGAAATGAAAATAAGTGTAGCATAACCTTGCTAACAAAGAACACGCAGGTATGTAATTAAACTGCAATTCAGCACACAGAATACAGTCTCTGAACTATATGATAGCAGGCATACTAGCCATAAGGACGAGACTTTTCAGCAAGCTCCTGTGAAACAACTTTTGGTGTTTCATCTCCCTCAGCCTTCTTCTGAAATTCAATTCCCTGGAACTGGACTCTTGAAGATCGATACTGACAACCAAAAGCATTTCCAAAGCCCCATCCTAGTCCAAGACCAACTCCGCAGCCCCCACCTGTTTTTAACAAGATGAATTTTAATAATCCACTAACAAGGAAATATAAGTGATGATAAGCTTAGAAGTAGTACCTATACCCAAGCCAAACATATTAAGAGGCATTCCTGTGGTAGAAAAGCAAACGAAAAGCATGCCATTAGTCATTTCTTGATCATGAATGTGCATTTTCATTGAATACTACTCCCTCCAATCACAAAATAACACAAAAAAGTGACATTTTGGGGTTATCTTAAATGAACCTTTCTAAACATTGGTTGCATATAGATTCATAAAAGTACACTTTAGTAATGATCATGTTGGTCAGGTGAATTGGTTTCAGATTACTTTGCAGCTGTTAAATAGCTCATTCATGAGCCATGAAAACTAAACCCCCTACCCCTCCGCAAGCGTCAGGAACCAATCCATATGCAAATTGTTGGTCCGTAGTCCTTTTGCATCTAGTTAGCAGTAAACAGATAGTATTAAGTAATTGGTAAGAATCACAAGGGAAACAAGCCATCCTAACTGAGGTTACTGACAACATTGGGACTGAACTGGCAACAACATGTCTGTCCATAATTTGATAGCCATTTTCTAGTCAAGACTACAGGAAATCAACAACACAGAATCCAAAAAAAGGATCCCGCCAGTACAATTCGACAAGTTAAGATTCCTAATTCTAATTGACGTCTACAGCCTTCAGAAAAGATTAGCAGATTAATCGTCTCCCACAAAAAAGAAAAAGAAAAAACAATTAAACGCGTGAAAACGAGCAGGCTCTCACCTCCGAACCCCCACCCGACGCCGAACCCGCAGCCGACACCGACCCCTGCACCAAATCAAACAGAAAGATGAGAATTCAACAAACCAGCGAGAATCAGAGCAACATCAAGATCTGATCTTGGCGCCTGTAAGGATGGGGTTTGGGCTGCTCACCGATCCCAATCCCGGGGCCAGTGAATGTGCTGACCACCATGGCTCGCTCCCACGCTCCCTCCCGCTCCTTCCCCCACGGGTCGATCGAGACGAGACAGAGAAGCAGCCGAGGAAAAGCGAACCCGACCCTCAGCTCCGCTTCACTCCGGACTCGGGTGGGGAAGACGAGGTGACGTCAGCGACACATCGGCCGGGCCGTAGTGGGCTTCCACATTGGCTCATGGGCTTTCTCGTCGCTTTGGGCTAGGCCCACCTTCCTGGCCCAACAACAAACAGAAAGGCCTCTCCTTCATAGCTAAACCAGCTTCTGACTAGTGGGACAGGAACCTTCGGGGCCCATCAGCTCATTCATGGGCTTTCCCGTCACTTTGGGCTAGGCTCACCTTCCTGGCCCAACAATGGCCTCTCCCTAAAAAAAAGACAGAAAGGCCTATATAGCTAAACCAGTCTCTGACTTGTGGGACAGGATATTCTGAGCCCATCCGTACCTACCGTTATTCTCTCCAACGTCGAAAAAGCGGATAAATAAAAAGCTTTCGAACGCGGGCGATTGCGCCAATCTGGGCTGTTCAATCCGCCCATTCCTCCATCCGACGGCTAGAACGTCCCCGGGCGGCCTACTACCCGGCGCCCTCGTCCCCCCACGCCCCCGCCACCGCGAAACCTTATCCCCCAGAAGAACCACGCGGATAAACCCTAGCTGCGCTGAGCCTGCGCCTGCCCCCCGGCGATGTCGGCGGCGATCCGTTGCGGGGAGCTCCTCGCGTGCCCCGTGGCCGCGGCCCGGCGGGCGCCCGTGGCGGTGGCGGTGGTGGCGGTGCGGACCAGGGCGAGGGGCGCCGCCGTGGCGGTGCGGGCGGAGGCGACGGCAGGGGGGAAGAAGGCGGCGGCGGCGGCGGGGAAGAAGAGGCCCGCGAGCGGGATCACCAAGCCCAAGCCCATCTCCCCGGAGCTGCGCGAGTTCGTCGGCGGCGCGCCGGAGTTGCCTCGGACGGAGGCCATCAAGTTGGTTTGGGCGCACATCAAGGGCAACAACCTCCAGGTTCGATTCCCGTCCCCTCGCTGTCGAGTCTATTCTATCCCTGTAGGTGTTTCTGTTCTCCTAGCATGTGCGGCAGCGTGACTGTGTGGTAGTGAGATTTAGTTGTGTTTTTGGTTATCAATCAATGTTGTGGCTGCAATGCAATGTGTTTGCTTCTCTGATTTGACGGTCCGATCAGTAGCTGAAGTAGTCTGGGTCTGAACTCTCTGAACTGATTGAGTCCGATTGGTAGCTGCAGTAATCTGAGAATTGGGTCGCATGTTTGGTTGTTTTCCTTTTTGCCCCCCTATTTTTGGTGGTACGAGGAGCAACCGAGCAAGTATAGTGATGTTGTTTGTTACCAACTGCAACTGAGTGGAGGATATGTACGCATTTGTGAGGAAGGCTGTGCACATGACATAAATATATGCGCCATTGCTATGATTACTAATCTTGTATGTTTAGTTTTGTTTTGTTTGGATAATTTTGTGGATGACTGGCAGTGTCCCACAAGGCGCTCGCCTAGGTGCACTTAAGGGCTAGGCCGAGGGGCACTGTCTTGCATATTGGGGGTAGGCGGAGGATAGGTGGTGTGCCTGCAGATCCCAAGCGCCGCTGTGTGAAGGAGTGGCAGTGGGCGGCGTCAGAGGCAGCGAGCGCGGCCAGGAGATAGGGACTGGGGGTGGCGACTGGCGAGCAATGAGGAGGAGGCAAGGCCTTGGGCGGCAGGGGCGCGGAGGAGGCAGGGACGGGGGTGACGGATGGCGCGGCCAGTTGCGACTTGGAGTTGTGCGGCCAAGCTGGGTGCAACGAATGGATAAGGTGGGAGGTGAGGTTAGGGATCAGGCTTGCTGGATTGGGCTGCTTTTGTGGGCCTTCTATATAACTCTTGGCCCACTGGTCTTCTGTTTCTTTTCTTTTAATTTTTTAGGGGTAAATATGCATATATATGAAACACCAAGAAAACACGTAGACACCCCTAGACTCCTTTTGTAACCTTGATGACAGTTGACAGGGCTGAGAAAGCTTGTCTAGATTTTCTAAATGCTGTGTTTTGATGGCAGCATTTTCATTTCCTGGTTGGCAATGCTTGTTCTTGTCTGAATAGGAGGAATTAGTGGCATCTGTGGTGGATACTGTGTAGTTTGTGGGGCCACCATCGTAATTACAACCTCAGTCCCAAAAAGGATGCAATTCTAGGTCCCGTCAAAGTCAACTATTTTAAGTTTACTAAGTTATAGAAAATATTATCAACATGTATGACTGAGAATTGATATACTATGAGAGTATATTTCATGATGAACTCTAATGATACATATTTAATATTGATAAGTATTATTATCTTTTTATATAAAGTTGGTCAAACTTCAGATTGTATGACTTAGCAGTATTCTATAATTGCATCCTTCTGGGACAGAGTTGCATCCTTTCCAGAGCAGAGGTAGTACCAATTTCCAATTTACCATGCTTCTCACAATTGGCTATGTTGTACTTTCTTAGATTTTGAGCCTATCCTGTCACTGATTCCATTGTACTTTATCTGCCATGTGTTGTGCTCCTGTTTGTTTTAAGCACCAAGTCATCTGAAGTAGTGAACTGTTTTGAATCCTTAATCACAGGTAGATCATTGATCTGTGCGCCTGTGTAACTGTCTAGGATCTGTTCACATGCTATAATTAATAAAACATGGTGGGGCAGAGTGTGAAATTATACGCTGTCTAACTTCAGTATGCACACAGATTAGTATCAGACTTGACTAGTACTTCTCTCTCAACTGTAAGCAGAGGCAGTGATTAAGCCTTAAGCACCCGTTGGGGCCTGGTCCCTGGTCCCTGGTCCTTGTTGGGTGTAAAATGTTGAAGGGTGCCCCAGCAGAAAGCCAAATGTTATGGCACGCCTACAGTCACTCATGACCCTGAAGCAATAGTTGTGTGGACCACAAACACAACATCCTTTTGTTGACATGGCTAACCAGTAACTCACTTGAATTCTACCTATCAGTAATTTCTTGCCTGAAAATTTGTGTTCCACTGAGGATCTAAATTTGGGGCTCTGTGCTAATTTCTTATATTCCAAGACAACACTTTGAGATACAATTTACTGCATCATGCCATAATGCGACTAATTAGATAATTGATTTGTCTAGTTGTCTCATGCACATGTTGTTTCTTTTGACATATGACCCTAATATTTCAGTCATTCTTAGGTGCATCTCTGTTGTAGCACTTAGTGTAGCATTGTGGAATTTTGTGGCCAAGCAATTGATTGTTCTCTTTGTTTCTGCAACCCAGGATCCAAATGACAAGAAGATAATAATCTGTGATGACAAACTGAAGAAGATATTTGGAGGGCGTGACCGTGTTGGGTTTCTTGAAATCTCTGGGCTGCTCAACCCCCACTTTCAGAAATGATAGGAATTTTGTAGATCACTCTCTTTTGTACTAGTTCTGGCTGATGTATGAGCACATTCTTAATGGTGGTTTAAGTAGGCAAATGTGTTCCCTGAGGATGCATGTTCTAATATTTGCCATTAATGGTGTACGAGCTCTTCCTTAATCATTCATGTTTATATTCTATCTACCTATCATCTTAGACCTGAGTGGTGGATCATCACATTCTTCCTTCATTATATACCTCCTAGCCTGCCTGTAGGTGACAGCTTAAAGGCAAAACCAGTCTATGATGACCAGGGTCTACAGTACGGACTTTTATTATCCTTGTCTTTGGGTTACTAATGATTGCACCACTGAACTAGCTTGTGCTGATCAAGGATTGCCTCCAAAACTGTTCATTTGGCAGGACAGATGGAATATCAAATATTTTCGTATACAAGCCCCTCATTCAGCTCCAAGGCCAAGAGGAGGAATGTTTTCCTTCACTTCTACGTGAACCAGTGCATCGCATTCTGAAGTTGTTGGTTTGTTTGACAATTTGGCATCAGGGCCCTCCCTGGTCACCCCATTTTAAACCTGTACATGGATGTTAACCTGGCTTCCCATGCTGGATTACAGGACGTCCTTGAACAGGTGAGCTGCTTCACATGCTCCTGTCTCTGGTTTCCCACAGCATCCTATTCCTATATCCATAGTGTGGTGCTACAAAAAGTACAAAGGTCTGTCAGCTTCTCAATGGTAAACCATATTTGTACATTATACACAGCAATTCTTTCATGTCCCTTTTTTTTTTTCCTGCCCGCTACTGGTCGCTGCAGAAGCTGCTGCTACTGCTTACACAGTAGCCTGTGAGAGGCAGCTGTAGCAACAGCCGGTTAAAAAGGGGGCTGATGTGATCTAGCCGTCTATTTTGTGGTAATGACACAGTTAGACTGGATAGCTGATCATGGAATGTAGTCTGATGGTGATATGCGAGCTGCTATAAGAGGAATCGTGTGATGAACCAGAATGGCACTTTTTTATTATTATTACACTGATAACTACTGATTAGTGTCGGCGATCAGAGGAAATGTCGGTCAATTGCGGTCGCGTAGGAGTTGAATAAAGTTTGTTGTAACCTTTTTGATAGCGAGTGGCTGCCGAGAAGGACTGGTCACTGATTCTGACTAAAGTGTGTCTTCATTTTCTATGTGCTTTTTAAGCTCCTTTTTAGTTATGTTTTACAAAGTGCAAATGGTAGTGGCCATTTCTTTACTCAGTCTACTACTGGCAAAGGATGTCTGAGTCAGGTAGTTTGGGTGTTTTTTTTGTTTGTTGCCTTCTGGGACCTGCACGTATTGTGTAATTATCTTTTTCCTTCAGAAAAGCTGTGTATATATCTTGGCCGCGATGGGTGGAAGTATGCTTTGGTTCCCATTTTTATGGATTGTGTAAAAAAAAAAACTCCGCAGGATTGGGGTGGATTTCACAGGAAAACCACGAGGGAAAAATCATCCACTCATACTTTGTTGTTTCTTTCTCATGTGCTGTTCAAGAATATCGATTAGCCTCTCATACACCCAACAACCTAGTTGAAACGATAGGCGATACAATAAGCAAGCTATTTAATACCTTTGTACAACTCATTGAGGGACGCTTTTTATTGAGGAACACTACTGCCACTTTATACTCGTACACCACCAGACGCACCTACACGCTTTACTTGTCGATCATATTGAAAAACAACTTTTTGACAAGCTGAGATTGTCACGTTTTTGGAGGCCGTGTGAGCGTATCTCATGTAAAGGCGCACGCTTACGTACGTGATTTACAGTTTAGACTCCTTGGCAAGAACTGAAGAACAGCTCATCGATCTGTACGGCATGGTAGTACCAGGGCTAGAGAATGTGCATGCTAGGTGTGTCCTTACATAATTTAATTCAGTGTACGTGTACGTGACCTTATAACTGAATATCGCTTTTGTGTGGGATTTCTTGTGACACTGTAGAATTGAACTGTTTGAGCATCAATCAAATCGTTTACCAACTGATTATTCAGTGTGGTTGAGTGGGTTGGAAATGCACCTAATTGCACCGACAACAAGACTACTCAAACTTCCCTCTGAGCAAACAAAAACAAGGGCAAACAGATACATTGATTTTGTGTTTGCTGTGCTTGGAACGCACTCCAACACTTATCTCTCTTCTTTTTGAACATGTACCATTGTCCATTTCACATTTTGCTGAGCTAAATTGACTGCATCTTATTAAGAAAAAAAAATTTCACTACCTAGTGCTCTACCTAAAGCAAAGCAAAACCGAAACCTTTCTCAAAAAGAGAAAACACCTGAACCACACCAACAGAACGAACCTCCCTGAGCCCCATCGTGAGAGAACCTTTGATATCCCACCAAACAAAAGCGGCGATTAAAATTAAATATGATATTGAATTCGGTGTAACAATAAAATGGTAACATAAAAAGCATAATTAGGATTATTTGTTTGAAGTTTTGTTTCCTCTTCAAAACATTTATGCGAGCAAGATACTCCCTCTGTTCTTTTTTACATGGCATGTCACACTCACACTAGATTTGTCCTAAGTCAAATATTATTGTCTTTGATCATTTATTTCAAAACAAATCATTATGTTTTACGACCTATGAAAAACATATTATTAGGAATGTTTTTTTATAGTGAATTTAGAAACATATATAAATCTTATGTCATGATTCTATATGATTTGTTTTTTAAAAAATGATGTTTAAGATATAAATGTTTGACTTAGGATTGGATAAACCTAATAATACAATTTGTAAATATCCATGTATCTAGTATTTAATAAATAGGTTTCCATGGGATCTCAGAGTTCCTACTTGCCAAGATTTTAGCTCATGATCCTCATTATTTTGGCACAAGTGGGATTTAATTCATCCCCAATTTTCCTTTTTTTTCCAAAAATAAAAAGTGAATCCACTCTGGAGGAAAGAGGGCCCCATTCACATTGCTACCCACTCCCACAACATCAAATCCTCCCTCCAAGTCCTAACGAGTCAGGTAGGAACATTCAAACACTACTACTAGTACTCCAAACCCCTTCCAACTACACTACACTACACTACACTACACTACTGACTACACTCCCAAAGCAAGTCCTAATTCAGTAGCCTCAAGTTCATTGTTCCTTCCACAATAACCAAAAATCTCAAATTGATCTACCCAACACCACATAGCATAGCATACACCAAACGATCAACAATCACCACCACCACCACAAGAAGCACCCTCACTCTTATAAGGAGATCATCAATCAAGCCAACATCCATCAAGAGCAAGATCATCCAAGCACACACTGACACTAGCACACAAGGGAGGTGAAGGCAAGGGATGATGGGCGGCGCCGGCAAGATGATCCGCACGGCGCTGCACGCCTTCTTCCGGCACTACCACCCGGCGTCGTCGGCGGCGTCGCTCCTGGCGCTGCCCTTCTCGGCCGCCGCGCTGCTCTCGGGCTCGCACCCGGCGCTGCTGGCGCCCGCGCACCTCCTGTCGCGCCGCCTCCGCCGCGTCCTCGTCGCCGCGGGGTTCCCGCCGGCGTCCCAGCTTCTGTTCCTCCTTAGCCACCGCCTGTCCCAGCGCGCCTGCGCGTTCCTCGCCGCCATGCCATTCTCGCTCTCCTTCCTGCTCCTCGCCAAGGCCTGCGCCGTGCACTGCTGCTCGCCGTCGCCGCACGGGCACGGCCAGCGCCGGTGGCGGAAGGACAAGACATCCGCCGTCGCTGCCGTATTGCGGTCGTCGTACCCGGAGATGGCGCGGACGCAGCTCGTCAACTGCCTGGCGCTGCTGCTCGCCAACGCCGCCGTCTTCGCCGCGCTGCTCGCCGCGTTCAATGCCGCCGAGGCGCTGCACCTGCTGGGCGCTGGCGGCGCTGGCGTCGGCGGCCCTCATCCCCACGGCTCCCGTCCCACCTCCGTCTCCATCCTCGACAGCGGCACCGGCAGCGGGGGCGGCAGGGCGGTGCTGGCGCTCTCGGCGGCCGGCGTGATCGTCTACTCGGTGGCGCTGGCGAACGCGTCGGCGGTGTGCAACCTGGCGACGGTGGTGGCGGCCGCTGAGGGCCGCGGCGGCTTGCACGCCATGCTCAAGGCGCTCCTCATGCTGCTCCGCGCCGGCGACGCGGCCACCGCCGTGGCCGCGTCCCTTCCGGCCAGCCTCGCCGCCGCCGCCGTCGAGGCGCTGTTCCAGCTCCGGGTGATGCGCCCGTACACGGCCACCGGCAGGGTGACCGTGGCAATGCTCTGCGAGGGCCTGCTCGTCGCGTACATCCACGCTATGATCTGTGTCCTCGACACCGTCGTCACCACCATGGTCTACCAGAGCTGCAAGGCCAGCCATTCTTGCCACCTCGTCGAGCTGGAGCTCGATGGCGGTGACCGCAAGGACGACTTGAGAGTCTGATTTTTTTTTTTCCTTCCCCTGCAAATCTTCTTTTTTGGTTTCCTATATTTTGTCCTTTTTCTTCATCTAGTTAGTAGTAATAAGGGTTATTAATGGCTGGTTCTAGGGACATTGTTATTATTAATTAGGTGTTGTTAATTAGTGTTAGGACGACGAGCATCGGGTGGGTCCATAATCACACTGCTAAGGAGGACATGTGTAAATATATAATTACAGCAGAAGTGTCTATAAAGTTTCATATGAATAATCTATATAAGTACTATAAAACAGTCTGCTGGTTAAAATGTTGTTTTCTGATGCTGTTCAGGTCCTTGAGTAGTTAAAATGTTGAATAGTATCCTGAACAGTCTGCAGGTTAGCAGGCTTTTCACTATAAATATCAAGATCATAGTATCCTTAAAACACGTTTTGATGCAACATAGATTTTTCGCCATTCCAGTCAGTGACTGCTTCAGATAGCTAAGCTGTATGGATGGATCATGTGATGGATAAGATCCCTAGACACACCCTGACATGCCACCCAGCAATTTGGTTGAGTCGTTGAGATCCTGAGCCCCACCATTTTCAAGTGCATCTTTCCTTGATTCCAAAGCAAAGCAACAGCAAGATGCAGGAGAAGAGAGCACATGCCACTGTATGTAGAGAAATGCATGTCCAGATCAACTTGGACAAGAGAGTGAGTGAGTGCTACTGAGTGAGTCTGAGTGAGTGAAAATTTCAATGATTTTGCACCAGCTTCTTTTGTGTGTGTAGTAGCTTTATTCATGGACTCCAATCCAATCCAGATCTGGGAAAAATGAGCAGATTCCTAGTGCCACAATGTTACAAGAACTCTGGTCCAGTAGAGGCATGGACTTTCGGTGTCATTGGATGGATCACAAAAAAGTTGTACCTCTGGGGACTAGCTAGGCTGCATGAATAATAATTGGGAGTAGGAAAAGCTAGGGCGTAGTGAAGTTGATAGGCTTTTCGTATCTATGGCCCAATGGGAGATGAGATGAGTACAATTTCTCTGCCTTTCAGTTAAGCTACTGTGTTTTGCTGTTATATTATGCTTTTTTCTGGCATGAGGATGCACAGGTTTTATGCTTTTTTCTGGCATGAGGATGCACAGGTTTTTAGTGAACACTCATGACATCTTGTGCATTGTTATTTTCTGGAAACTAGTAGCAAAGAATCCTAAATTGAATACAATTTCGTCAGAAAAAGTAATGAGCATGATACAGTTTTCCCAGCAGTTAACGTTTGGTATGCTTGGTTAACAGCTGATACAAACTGTTGGCCAGGACCGCCAAGTGGCCCACCCAACATTATTCAGAAGTCTTAAGACAACTCACTGTTTTATAAGAGGTCATAATGCTATTGACATTTCAAAAGTTAGATTTAGAGACTATCAGGAAAAAATAAGTTTAATTAAATTGTTTCAGAAACCATAGTTTACTTAATACTGATTGCACTTCAACTCCGATTCAAACAAGCATACAAGGCATCGTGTTACGTAGTACTTGCAAGATGAAATACATTTTTTTTAGATAATGGATAATTGTATACCCGGCTTCTTCTATCAAAGCAAGATGAAATACATAAAAGGTTTACGGTACAATTTCCACATAAAGTTGTAGGAGATATCCAATCTAAAAAAAAACTTTAATATGCAATCACACAAGATGAGCCCCTACTTAGGTGATGTTATCATATTCATATCAGGACAGAAGCATTCGGCCAAACATAACTTTGGCTTAAAGTGTGGTTCAGGAAGCCTCTAACTTAGCCGAATAAAATAAGGTAAGGAACTGCTTACCATTAGGATCAAATGTCCTTGTCAAATTTCACTCTGAAAATCATTCATGGAGGTTATGACCTACTGATATATTTTTCCGTTCAAAAAGTTCATGCTCAACCAACCTAATTGTACCTGAGATTCGGAGCAGATGCAGCAACATTAGACTCGACATTCTAGCAGATCTTGACAGTGATGTGCATGAAATGGTTGTAGTGGTGATAGTGTCCATGACATAAGAATGAAAAATATGCTTAGGTGCATAGATAGATTACATTACATATATATTACTTTGGCTGTGTGCACGGCCGTAGAGGCCGGAAACCTTTTCCACTTTCTAACAAAGACGTACCGCCGTTAGGCTAGAAACAGAGGAAGTGCCAAAGTTGAGAAAAAAGAACTGTTGTACCTCATATAATGGTGGGGCAGGCAAGGCATGCCAATTGTCGATATGACACAGCTTTAGAGCCTACGCACAGTACATCACTGTGCTTGTAGAGTTTCGATTTCCTCGAAAAAAACAGATTTTCAATTTACTATTTAGTACAACAAAATCAAAGGAAATATAAAATATTTTTCTATCATTTGAATTTACATAGCTTGGAAATTGGTCTGACAAGAAGTAGCAGCACCAGAACTGAATAAGAATTGTACAGGCAGTCCTACCCGCTTAGACATCCAGGGTAGTTTGCAGCCAGATGCAAAATGGTGCTTTTGTAGTACTTTCAACATATTCTTGACAAAAACATGTTCTTGATAATAGTGATCACAGAAGACTAAGCAGATCAAATTTGGCAGGAGGAAAAGAAAATGACATAGCAAACTCGACTATCTTGAAAGGTGTACAAATTACAAGAAGCAAAATGTAACTGAAAACATCTGTACATTCACTTCTCTTTTCAATCTTATTACAATACATACAAGATCTTGTTGGATGTTGGGAATAAAATCGGAAGAAACACATGTATATCACTGATCCATCTATAAAACATCATAAGCATATATAAATAACTTCCACCTAGCTGGTATAACATTCTGCATGCTTGAACTTAATAACATGTACAAACTACAAACGATGGTGCTGTACTGCCGTATCAGCTATCCTGTGTATCTATGGAAAAAACTGCAAACTGATACCATTTCAATTATAAGACTTCGATGCCATATGACTGTACGAATTGCAGGCATCCGATATTTGCCAAAAGTACGTCATCCAAACAACAGTGAGCAGCAAGGTTCCGAACAGAGTCAAATAGTTGTTACTATTGCTCGCTCTTGAATTGTAAGACCCCAAGCTGCATCTGGTTAGTGAAGTCTGGTCTCGGAAGTGAAGCTTGATTACTAGATATGTTGTTCTGCCCTTTCTGTTGTGATATTCCTGCATTCTGGTTGCTTCCCCGACCAACCGGTGGTTCATGGTTATGCTTTCCTTCATAGGTTGTTACGACAGCCTTAGGGTCTGACGAAGCCCTCTCAATGTGCTTCCTGACATTGCATCCAGCAAATGTGCATTTGTAGTAACTCCTACAGGTAGAGAGGTGTATCATTAGATAATGAGCGAATAGTGAAAGAGTAAGGTAAAAGTACATGCCATGGTTTTATCATGCAGGCGGTCCTCTCATAGCTTCATACAACCACCTTTGCCCCCAGTTAAGACAGTTTCAATGAATAATCTTACCTCTAGCTAACCCATCGTTTCTAGAAATATTTTATGAGGCTCAGATTATAGCTACTCTGTTTTTCTCCATTATCCTACTACTCTACCCTTTGTTTCAAACTTCACCACCGAAGAGTCTATGGCAGTTAACAATGCATTCGCTTTTGACATTGAATGATTGACTTCTCATCGGCCTAGCCATGAAATGATAAAATGCCATAAAATTCATGACATCAATAGAGTGGTTCAGATGGAGTATGTGAATGTGATCTAAGGTTAATTACACAGATGTCGTCTTTACACAGATGACGTCTGACACACTGAGGTTTTACTTGGTATCTAAATTTCAAATGTTTAAACAAAATGACAATGCTTTAAGAAAGCAAAAAGAAGTCTAAGACGCTCATTAATATCATCATAGAAACCACAGTCCATGATAATAGCATCTCTGACCAATCTGTCCATCAGCCATGTGTGCATTCTGACATGATGGCTGCAGGCCGCAGCCGCCCACAGAAGGGGATGGGGATAGACTCAGTGGCACTCCTGGTGTTGTAAGGGACGTTGGTGATATGCACTCCATCACTGAGGCATCGTTTCCGACATGGGGACTGCAGGCATTCACACTCTTGGTGCAGTTTCCCCAGGATGGCAGCGCTCTCTTGCCATTTACCACCGTTCACACAACATATCATGTGTCAATTGTCATTGACCAGTGCGCACATTATTACCAGAATTTCATAGGAATGGGATAAAGCTTATTAACTTTTTTCCACCAAGAAGCCACACAGTGCAAGCAGAATCCAAACAATCTGAGGTTTTTCTTTTTCCTTTTTTGGAGCTAGAAGCTATTTCAGAAGTCTGTTGATGGAACCATTAAAGAGGTTCTGGATGAAACATTAAACATAACAATTGATTAACTAGACATGCATGTTTAGTGGCTACATTACTTTGGCATGTACCGTAGGTTCCTTTTAAATGAAATATGTAGACATTCATCCATCATATCCAACTCATTCAGGGAGAGAAACACATAATATTTAACAAGACATGCTTCAAGGAACCATTAACTAAGCTAACAAGCTCCATCAATAACACAAGCCAGGGCATGCCACTAGCATTTCACTGTTACTGGAAGAAAAAAAGTACCCACAAGCAATGTTATCAAGTCTTCTAGTCGATCCTAATCACCATGGGACCGACCAAGACCAAGCGACTAGTAGCGATTAGTCGTCAACCAGGCTTACTAGTCGGCTTTGGTCAGTCCTAGTAGTCGTGTATATATATAACGACTAATATACCAAATAGCATATACTAATATATTACATGTTACAGAGAACAGATCAAGCATGAAGACAACTCTAGGGTAGTGGCTGCCTGTAGGGTTGCAAATTGGGCTAAAAAACATGAGGTCAATTGGCCTAAGTCATTCCAGATGCAGCCCATGTCCTAAGCTTCCCCAGCAATTCCATTATGTTTCTAGTCGTCCACCCAATAATCGTCTGACTAATCGGACAACCAGAAAACTAATTGCTAATCGGACTAATCGAGTCGTAGCCCCCTAGTTGAGTCAAGGATATCAACTAGGCTGACTAATCAACCATAGTCAAATCTAGGAATATGGACTAGGATGACTAATCGCAGTTAATAAGATGACTTGATAACACATTAACACTGCTTGCAAGATATACATGAATTAGAGAATATTGGTATCTGTATGGACTATAGATGAATAGTTCAAGGCCACACATAGGCAATTCCTAACATATTTTCCTTTTATTTTTACAGGATTCCCAGCAGATTAGAAGAGACATGAAAATGAAACCAAAACATATAACTTCAAAAGGCTGAAACAGATGACATCTGGCACTCTAAGGTTTTACTTCGTATATATATCTAGATTTCAAATGTTTAAAAAGAATGACAATGCTTTAGGACAGCATAAAGAAGTCTAAGAAGCTCATTAATATCATCATAGAAACGACAGTCCATGATAATAGCATCTCTGACCATTCTGACATGAGCAGCCAGAAGGCTGCAGGCTGCAGCTGCCTACAGAAGGGGATGAGGGTAGACTCAGGCAGTGCTCCTGGTGTTGTAAGGGACGTTGGTGGTATGCAACCCATCACAGAGGCATCATTCCTAACATGGGGCCTCCAGGGCATTCACACCCTGGCGTTGTCAAGAATGGCAGCACCCTCTTGCCATCGACACCGCCATTCATGCAACAAATTGTGTCATTGAACAGTGTGGACATATTACCATCATTTGATAGGAATGGGATAAACCACCAATAAGCCACACAGTGCAAGCACAAGCCAAACAAACTGAGATTTTCTTTTTTCTTTTTTTAAGCTAGAAGCTATTTCAGAAGTCGGTTGATGGAACCATTAACATTAAAGAGGTTCTGGATGAAACATTAAAAAAAAGCAATTGATTAAGTAGGCATGGATGTTTAGTGGATACATTACTTTGGCATGCACCACAGGTTCCTTTTAAATGAAATATTTAGACATGCATCCATCATATCCAATTCATTCGGGGAGAGAAACACATAATACTTTTAACAAGACATGCTTCAAGGAACCATTAACTAAGCTAACGTGCTCCATCAATAACACAAGCCAGGGCATCCCACTAACATTTCACTGTTACTGGAAGGAAAAACAAAGTACTTGCAAGTAGTGTTATCAAGTTGTCTAGTCAATGCTATAGTCACCATGGGAGCAACAAGGTGACTAGTCGCGATTAGTCATTAACCAGGCTTATTAGTTGGCCCTGGCCAGTCCTAGTTGTCGTATGTATATCAGGACTAATACCAAATATATATACTATAGTCTATAGGTTCTAGAGTTCAAATCAAGCACGAAGATAACTCTAGGATAGTAGCTACATGCACCGTTGCAAATTAGCTGAAAAACATGAGCCCAAGTGGCCTAAGCCATCCCAGATGCAGCCTATGTCCAAAGCTGCACAGCAATTCCATCATGCTTCTGGTCGTCCACCCCCTAGTTGTCCGATTAATCGAACAACCAGAAAACTAATCCCTAATCAGCCTAATCGAGTTGTAGCCCCTAGCCGAGTCCAGGATATCGACTAGGACGACTAATCACTCCTAGTAGAGTCCAGGATAGCGACTAGGATGACTAATCGTTGGTTAATCAGACAACTTGACATTTGACAACACTGCTTGCGAATTACTGATGCATGAATTATAGAATATGGGTATCTGTATGGACTGCCGATGGGCGATGGACAGTTCAAGGGCGCACATACGCAATTCCTAACATCTTCCTTTTATTTTTTTACATGATTCCCAGCAGACTATAGGAGACATGAAAATGAAACCAAAATATATAACTTCAAAAGGCTGAAGTGAAAGATTATACATATAGTAGTGAGTAGTGACTAGTGAAAGTAAGAACGGTAATATTATCCAATAGATGGCATGAGTTTGGTAACATTTTGTTCTCCATAAATAACTTTGAATATAATATTGTGACATTAATGCAAAGACGAACAAATCTCAATGTTGACCCCTTACATTCCATACAGACTTACCAAAACTAGCAAGCAGGTATAAAAATGACGCAGATCATACTGGAGAGTACACGACATACCTTGGATGAGGATTCCCTTTGACTACCTTCTGCCCATACTTGCGCCATCTATAACCATCATCCAAAAGATCAACCTCACTGGTTGTTTGAACAATAATCTTAGGCTCTGACAAGGTCCTTTGTGAAGAAATTTGTATATTCCTGAACATTAAAGGAATTAATTTTATGAAATAACAATCTGATCATAGTGGAGTTACATTGATAGCTAAACTTACCTTCTTTTGCTCTCATTATCAGCATCATCCGCTTCGTGTGGCCTTGATTCACCATCATCCATATCATCTCCATCACTTAAACCAGATGCTTGCTCAGACATCCCATATACATTGTCCTGATCTCTCTTGGCACCTGACAAGCCAGATGTGGTATCATTAGACTGTTCATTTTGATCAGCTGCTGAAGAGTTGCCGTCTTTTGTCCGCTTATTTGGTGGACGTTGGTGATTGTGTTTGCCTTTGTATATGATCTCAGATATCTGACCATCCTCTGCGTGCTCTACCTTTTTCTTGACAGGACAATTGGGATGAGTGCATTTGTAATAGCTCCTTGGACAATCACTGCCCTTTACCACCTTCTGACCATATTTCCGCCAGTTATAGCCATCATCAGCAGGCTTATCAACAGGGGCATTAACTTGATACCTCTGAGATGCCTCAGCAGACTGAAAGGATGCATTATCATTGTTTGCTGTTGCCATTGTCATATCTGAAATTCCTGCCATACCGGCTGCAGAATTCATATGCTGTAGGGCTCCAGACGTTGTTGCTGCTGTGGAGAAAGATGGCTGTTCAAGGTGATCAAACATTCTGAGTGGAGAATGGGATGCTTGGGCTGTAACTTGAGCCAGAGCCTGCTGGTGCGACATTCCAAAACCCCCCTGTAAACAAATTGGATAGTAGTCATCAGAAAATTTCCATTCACTCTATTTCTTCATGACTAAAGTAGAAGCTCCAGAAATGGACACTACTTAGGTAAGAAATAATGAATGAGAATTTACGACAGTTTTTCTGTTCTTACCACCGAATGCTCAACTATGTGCCCCATTTATACTGGTTTACTTAGTTCAGGATTTATTTTAACAAAAATTACAAGTCCAGCTACAAGTTTGGCCTCCAGAATTGCTATATGGCTCTACCTACCAGATATTGTGAATATGGAACAATGATTCAACACAAACAAACTATGAGCTTTTTTTTTACAACTTCTGCTGCAGAGCAGAGCAAATTGAAGGCCAGTATATATAAATGCCTCAAAATGAGAAATACGCTTCCAAATTACTCAATGAATAGATAGAATACCTCCACTTGTACTTAATGAAACACGTGTCACAATGACATGCTCTCGAAAAAAAGATAGAATACCAAAAGCAAGAAGCAAATAACAAATTTTCACAGGTAAGGTTGTCCTATCAGTATCAAGATAGCATGCCAACTTGCAACCATCATGCTGGCAGTAGTACAATTATGTTAATGCAATGTACCGAATCACCACTTGGCATATCTAAAAGATCAAGAAGCATCACCTATCTATCGTAGCAGGCTGATATTATTCAGTGCCCCTGCAGTGCCACACACAAATATAGGAAGGTGGCTTTATGCGTTTTGGGACAAACATATGGGCCTGATCGCTACATGATCAGTACTACATTATATGTAACCATCTCACTAAAAGCACTGATGGTACTGCAAAAGCGGCACCTTTCAGAAGTTCCAGATTCCCATGTTGCTTGAAAAATGCTTTCCTGGTTTTTTAGCATCATCCAAAAGAAACCCCGTAGATGAACAGGTTGATGAACCCAGATTGAATTCATGGCACGAGGGAAAGAAACGGAACATGTTTCACAACAATCTATGAACTATGAAATAAGGAACAGGTAAAACCGCTTTTTGGAAAGAAAAAAAAAGAACCAATAAACTCTCGTCTCTCTTGATATCTCGTAGTAACGCTACCTCGGTGCAACACTATAAATCCGCCACCATAAAAGGGCGATGATAGCTGATAGCATACATACGGTTTTTAGAATTTTATTACGTACTAGTTGGTAGCAAGAGCACAAACAAAATGAGTTCACCGAAACTAACTAACCAAGAACTGCAAGCAACATCCAAAAATCTGTGTTTTTGCGCCTGAACCAAAGAAAGCTGTAATATTTTCTTCCAGCAAGCAAGCAAAGAGGTTGCAGCCGGCGTGACGAGCACGACGTACCATGGCGGGCGAGAAGAGCAGCCCCGGGGAGTCGAGCAAGCCGGAGGGGCTGAGGCCGGGGGGCACCGTGAACACCGACGCGCCAGCGGACGCCGAGGCCGGCGGAGCCACCGAGAGCGCCGGCCCGGCCCTGGCGACCCCGCCTCCTCCTCGTCCCCTCTCGGCCTCACGCTGCTGCTGCTGCTGCTGGTGCTGGTGCTGCGGAGGCGGCGGCGCGAGGGAGCCGGTGAGGAGCTGCGTGAAGGTCGTCGCGGTGGAGGACGAGGAGGCGCCTCCGCCTCCGCCTGCGCCTCCGCCGGTGCCGTCGGCGTCGGAGGGGAAGAGCGCGGAGGCGAGCGTGAGCGGGCCCGGGCTGGCGTCGCCGGCGCCCGTGAAGAGCGACTCCGCCGCCGAGCGCGGCGGCAGCGCCAGGCGCGGGCGCGGCGGCGGCGGCGGGCGCGCGGACATGGTCGCGGGACGGCGGCCGGGAGGCAGGAAGAGGAAGAAGACTGGAGAGAGAAGGAGAGGGAGGAGGGAGGGAGAGAGAGGATTCCCCTCCTCTTGTTCTTCTTCTTGGTTTCCGGCGTTGACTTTGGTTTGTGGAGGTTTTCTTGGGTTGGTTGGGTGAGCAGACTCTGACTTCGGCTCTCTTCTCTTCTCACTCGCTGCCGAGAGGACACCAGGCTTTTATTTGCTTTTTTAGATTTTCTGCCACGATATGGGAGTACAAAGATGTACTCCAGATACAGTAGATATTTTGCGCTTTATAGATTTGGAACACAAAATCTTTTGCTACTAGTACATCGCAGTGTCGGTCTGTCCGAGGGCATGTTTGAATACTGCAGGTTAGTTGTTAGCTAACTAAACTACATTTTCAATTAGATCTTTTTTAGTATAGTACATCAAACAGTAGTGTGAACTAAAGTTTTAGTTAAGTTTCCAACTAATTGTTAGTCAAGAATGTGTAGTTTGAGCTGCACTTTTTTAGGCTCGACTAGTAAATAAGCATACATATCCAAATATGTCCTTAATCGACAAGTGGATCGTCCGAACTATAGTCGATATTGATATATACGTCCAGTGGTAATGTCTAGTGTGTATTAGTGGTATCAAATCTCATCAGATAAAACTCTAGCAGTTGCAACTAACTATAAGCGTAAAACAACAAGTTTAGAACCGCGCCCACAAGTATGTTGGCAGGTATCCTTTTGGGAAATTTGAGACATGTCATTGGAGTCAGTTTTGTGTACAGTATGATAATACAGTATGATAAAGACATTTCTATATACCTAAAATATCAGAGATCAGCTTAATGTGTACGTACGGAATAGTTTTTATAGCTTCCATTTGGCGCATCTAGTTGTACTAGTAGAGTACGCCATTAGATAAAACAAAGCGATGAGAGAAGAGGATGTCAGTGTCACTCGGATTTTTCTAACAAAGTTTTATCCACGGTCTTCCAAATGGGACACCTAGACACCTTGATTTCCTCTCCAGAGTTGCCTAGGACAACAAACATGTCCCCATTCGGTGCAGGCAAATAGAATAAGCAAAATATATCTACTGTAGGTAATTTACCCTTTATTACTTTCTTTTCATCCATTTGTCAAACGAAACAAATAAGAAAAAAAAGAGGGTGGGTCTCGCCGTGGCCGTGCGGCGGACGATGGCGCATCCAACGGCGGGGACGACGCCGACGTGCCGTCGGCGAACTGTCCGATCTCCGAGGCCCCACGAATAGAATGAGTCCGCGCGCACACAAGAAAATTCCAGCTTTCGTGCCTGCCTGGATGCGTCAGTCAGGGATTAATTGCATTATACTTACCCCGTTCCAATAATTGGAATGTTGATGGGAGCGTCATGATTACGGTGAATACAGTGGGAATTCTCATCACCAAGTCTGATATTTGTGCTTGCAATAGGACGTTGTGGCAGTAATTTCGGATTACATATGTTTATAGCCTTATAGGATAAAGAATGGCCAAAGTTTACGAGCAGTAATTTTAGGATGAACTTTTCTAAAAGCACACTGTTGCACACAAGCACACTCAATCCTATCAGCACATTCAATCAAGTGAATTTAAGGTAGATTTTGAAATTAAAAGGTCGTTGTTCGGCATGACTTGTTGTATCCCAGGCACCAGCAGTGCAAAACATTAGAGCCGTTGGAACTATGAGATGTGGCTCTACCAGCTCCTCTAGTTTTTTTTTTTTTTATGTGTCTCAGAAAACGAAATGGCTTCTCGCTATATGGTGGAAAATAGTAACTCTACGTGAATGGGAGGAGTCAAAGGCGCGGAGAGCATTATACGACTAAACAGGACCTAATGAAACCACCACAAGCGTTATAGATGACAACCATGCCATACTATAAGCAAACGAACATCATTATATCTTGAATAATAATTTCATAAGAAAATGTAGTCCTTATGTTGAGTCCAAGACTCGAATTCGATAAGCAGTTTAGCACAAGAGTAGTAGTCTTCACCAGTGGCGGATCTAGAGATGAGTCTCTAGGAAGGGCTAAATAAGTGGAGAGGACTAAAATTCATGCACGAGGGGGGCTAAATATGCATTGATGACTAAAAATCATGTATTTATACACTAATAATGGCTATTTTAAGCTGTTTTATGAAGAGTTGTTCCTTTTATTTTTACCCGCCGCCCCGTGCTGCAGCCCCCCTAGCACGGGTGTGAATCCGCCCTTGGTCTTCACTGACATCCAAAAGACATTAGGATTGGTGAAGTCATCGCATATGCCTCATTGGTTGTCAGTGACGGAACTATAGGGCGGGGGGGGTCTAGCAGGGCCAAGGCCCCCTAACATCTAACGTAGTAGCGTACACGGTACACAAAGCAGCAGCAATATGCAGCTGATTACACAGTATGATGCAGTATGCCTTGATGTTGCCCCCCCTGACTCGTTTGCCTGGTTCCGTCTCTGTTGGTTGTCGATGCACTTGTCATCAACCACTGAAACAAATTTGGAAAAATACAAACACACGCATCAAATCGAGTCGAGAACCGCATCAAATCGAGTTGAGAACTTAAAACCTGAGTGATCAGGTTCCACTACACAAAACCTAACCGAGCTAAACTTAGTTTGATATTCATCTTTGTTATTGTAAAATCACGTTGCACTTCCTACGGACTCCATTAAAAAGACTCATTTGGTTTTCACGAGCCTTATTATTTGGTGTGAATTTTGAATGGGAAAGGGAAAAAAGCATAATACGTGGTGGAGTGTTTGTGGATTTATAAAGCACACCATATGCGCCTTGATGCTTATTTGATTTCCACACAAGCTCAAGTACATTTGAAAATTAATGATGGAGCATTTTGTTGTTCGAATGGCCGTGCTTCACCTTCACACAGGCTTATATACGCAGTACCCACGGGTGAAGTCCCGATCGTGAAAAATATAAGCAGTACCGAATACCAAATCAGTTCACACAGGTGTCCTTTTTTTTTTGGAAAGAAAGCTCGTACTGATGAACTCGGCCACCCAATTTGTTCACATCCACACGAGTCTCCATCATTAAGACGTACGGCCTCTTGTCTCACCAGGATATTGACTTTGTTCCCTCTCTTCTTACCAACCAAACACTACTATTACGCTGGATTATTTAGTACAAAATGGAAGCAACGGATCATGTGTCCTAAAACATTTGCATCCAGTACTTGGCCCTCTTTTTCATATGTGTATAGGAAAATAGACTTATGGTATAGTCGACTTTATTATTGTTGAGCCTTGTGAACAAATTATATAGGAAGCATATTGCTAGAGGGGCAAGAAGCCTCTTTTAGAGATAAGGTAAGCCAAGATTACATAATACTACTTAGTCTAACATATCTGGGGGTCCTAATATACTCTAACATCCCCTCAGTTACAATTGGAGGCAGTGTGGATTGTGAGATCGAAGAAAAGAAGATGAAGGTTATAAGTAATCAAGCCATCATAACAGTTGATACATGTGGACCTTGTGATAAGAGTGAAAGCCAAACGAGGCTTGCTTGGTAGTCGAGCATGAGGGGTGAATAGCCGTGGTCGTGGATGTCATGCTTAAGATAGTTGTGGTCATGTTGCTAAGACTGAGGTAGTCCTTTTTTTTTTTTTTTTTTTTTTTTTAAACAGAGGTAATCTCATATGAAGCTATGATCGCCAAAATAGGTGCCATGGCGACTAAAAAGATGGGTTGAGGCAATCATTGTGTCCATGCTACACTCTTAGCACGCTCGTGCAATTAAGCTTTTCGGTATATATATACAATTGCTTGCATCTTGATCCACTGCATTATCCTAATTTTTTATAAGAGGATACATCACCAAATGATCACAAGTTGAAAGAATTCTTATAGTAGAAACAATGGTATTGGAATTGCCTTCTACAAGACGAAGCTCGTGCGTGCGAAAAATTTGGGACCTGACTTCCGAGAGGATGAACCAGAGCCGATATGGACCTGACAAAGACAGACTGACAAAATGGTTGAACGAATTTGCCCCACGCTAACGTATGATAAAGAGAGCATGTTGTCGATCTTCCTTGAGCTGCTGTCAAATCGAAGGGCAGCTGGAACAAACAGAAAAGGTGAAAAGGGTAGAAACGTGACAAACATGCAGTTTTCCAGTTGGTTGCTACCCTGCACGTGCCATCAACTTTCTTCAGGTGCAGACAATCTATCACTCACTCACGGAAAGGAGCTTTTGTGAGTGGAAAAGTGTGTGGCAATCTCAGCATTTTCAGGCACTTCCGGAGCAAGAATTTTTGGGAAAAAAAAATCTTGCCCTGTTCAAAATTTTTAGTGGAAATACATCTAACTTTTAGTAGGATGACGTGTTAGAACAAAATGCTCTGAAAAATACTAGGTTTCCTATCTATCAGCACGCATTGGGAGTCCTGTATCAGTGGAAGTTTTGGTGCCATATGGGTTTTCAGTTTTTTCATCGTATTTGTATATCATATTTTATTAAGTATTTATGACTTTAAAGATTTTAAATAAAAAATTAAACTAGAAAGTTTTAGATCTTTTCAACAAATTCGGTATAGAACAAGTCTCTGAGGTTGTTTGAAAAAAAATAAAATAAAAATGAATTTCATAATTAGAGAACTTAAAGCAAATAATTGGACCTCTAAACTCTCAAACAAAAAGGTTTCAACCACAAAGTCATAGATCACATTGATATCTATAGCTTTGTTAAACGCCATGTCAATGTCTGGATCATTTGAAAATTATAAAAATCACAAACGAGTTGGGTGCATTTTCTCATAGATCTGCCAACTTATTGCAATGGGCCATTTGTTAAACAATATAATCAAGTACTCCTTACTTTGCTTAGCGCACAAAATTAGGAGAATAATGAAAGGTATGAGCATAGGCAGCAACATTCACCGCCTGAAAGCGGCACGGCAATTACATAGGCAGTAGTAATAATAATATAAGCTACGAAAGCGACTTCAGCTTAATGAACGGTTAATGGCGTGCTACAGATTAGATGCCGTATAAGAATACTCTGACAACGACAGAGTGCAACACTACACAACTTGTGATAACAGTGACTCCCTACTCCCCCTTCCTTTTAAATTGTAAAATAATTTATTTTTTAAAAAACATTGTTTTCATATATTATATATCTAAATACGTAGTAAAAAGGACATATGTATCTAGAGAAATCAATATGTTTAACAGTTTTGAAGTAGAGGGGGAGTACTACCCAGTCAACTTTGGCCCTAGCGCTCTAGTTTTTCTTCACATGCAATGCAATGCGATGATAGAAACCATTTTCTTTAAATTATAGGTCACTTTGACTCTTTTTATACAGATTTTGCTATGTATCTAGATATATGTTATATCTCGATATATAATAAAGTTGATATAAAAAATGAAAATGACTTATAATTTAAAATGGATGGAGTATTTTTTTACCTTTTTTTTTTTTAAATAAATCAAGATCAGAGGAAATCAGATGCTTTTGATTTTATTGATTCTGAATTTTCCCATGATATGGCAAGAAACAGGAGCTAGATAGGAGACACTAGTAAAAAAAGCAAAAGAATGATACGGTATATAAGTATGTAATTGTAATATTTCAATATTAAGCACCATGAGGCCAGCCCCAATGCGGTGGTTTCGCTAGTGGTCTGCAGGCCAACTAGGTTTGGATGTCAGCGTGTGTAAAAGTTGAGTACTCTAGACTTGTTAGTGTAACCTACAGAAGCTGTTGTAGGAGAGAGATGGTCGTTCACAAGAGAGAGTGATGGGATGAGGTAGTGGAGAGTAATAAGTGGAGAGTAGTAGTCCTAGCTAACCTGTGCATACGTGAATAATTTTCTAAAAATACCTGAACAAATCATATCAAATAAAAAGATGAAATTATCCAGTTGACATATTGATGTAATTTAGAACACGCCTAGACGTGTAATGCATTAAGCATGTAGGAGTTTAGAAACCAATACAAAATGGGGATAGTAACTATGGTTACCGAAGCCCACTCAAAAGCTATCCGCTTGCTGCAAGCCTAGTAATGATGTTCACTCAAAAGAATGCATTAAGCCGTCTTCACTTGTATGATGCTTCCTTTGTCCTTCTCCTTAAGCAGAACTAACCACCCCTGCATAAACGAAGTCGCCATATACATAATATCAGCTGGTGATTTTGGAAAAAGCTTTTCAATTGCCATCTTGTTCCTAACATTCCATAATGCCATGCAAAGCAAGCAAATAAGAATATTATCAATCTGACTGGTAACGGCCCCTTGCCATGAAGCCAACTGCTCATGAGATCTCCAGTCGACCTCAGGATATCAGTGATGTTCCAGATTTCTCTCATCACACTCCAGACATATCTAGCCAAACAACACTTAAAGAGTAAACGTTCTACATTTTCCATCCCATCACCCAAGCAGCAACCGTCAGCACCCTTCCAACCCCTGTTTTTTCAAGGAAGCTGCTACTTGTAATTTGTTATTAATACTTGCCATAAGAAAAACTTAATCTTCAATGGTAGTTTGGCTTTCCAAATAAATTTTGCCACCCTACTTGCCACACCCCCATCAGTGATAAATCTGAAGAGAGATCTTGTGGTGTACTGTTTAGTTTTATCCAGCTCCCACACTACCCCATCTTTGTTATCAGATAAATGATGATCAAACAATTTATTTTTTAATTCAAACCATCTTTCATATTCCCTGACAGATAGAGATCTTTTAGAGCTGACAAACCAATCTAAAT
Source organism: Themeda triandra (assembly GCA_018135685.1). Classification (NCBI taxonomy): domain Eukaryota; kingdom Viridiplantae; phylum Streptophyta; class Magnoliopsida; order Poales; family Poaceae; genus Themeda; species Themeda triandra. Next base: position 471,638 of record JAENPR010000402.1, read on the forward strand.
CCACCCAACAATCTGCCACTAGACAATCTGGATTGTGAGTCAACACAAACAAATCCATGTATGCAATCTTTAAAGGAACATATTTGATCCAGCAATCTTGCCAGAATCTACATAGTTTCCCACTGTTCACATTGTAACTAGCCCCTCATTGAAACAAATGCTTGACTTTGTGAAGACCCTGCCAAAACTGAGAACTGCCCACAATCTTTGAGCCAAAGAAATTACACTCTTTCATATATTTAGCCTTTACAATTCTAAACCACAAAGATTTTGGTTCTAGCTCAATTTTCCAAATCCATTTGACTAATAGACACTCATTCATAATCTAGATGTTAATTATGGCCAAACCCCCTTGGCCTCTAGGTCCACAGACCATTTTAAACTTAGCCATATGATACTTAAATTTATCGTTGGCCCCTTGCCATAAAAAATTGGATCTAATAGTATCCATTTTTCCATGCACCCCCCTGCAGATTATAAAACCCCATGCAATAGGTAGGAATGCTGCTAAGACATGTATTAGCCAAGATTTGTCTCCCCTAGAGGTTCCAATATGCAGATTATGTTTCCCTTTCCATGGTTCCAATCTCTTCCTCAACTTATCACACAAATATGAAAAACACCCCATATTCAAATGTTTATCACTCACTGGTATGCCTAGGTATTTTAGTCATCAAGCACACAGTTTAATTTATTAGCCATGACTTGGCCTTCCTCCCGAGACACCCCAAAGACGTACACATTACTCTTATGATAGTTTATTTTGAGACCAGATAACCATTCAAAGAAATATAAAATCAATTTGAGATTCCTAATTGAACTATCTGACCCATCAATCATTAACACTGTGTCATCAGCATAGTATATCTGTGAGACCCCCCTAGGATCAAATGTTCCAAGACCCTCTTAACGTGACCCTTACTTACAACTTTATCTATCATAACAGCTAAAGCATCTGCCACTAAGTCAAACAATAGAGGTGGCAGGGGATCACCCTGTCTTAACCCCTTATAGGTTTTGAAATAAGGAGTCCTTTCCTAGACCTGAGCATTTTGCGGGCTGGGCCGGGTTCGGGCCGGGCCGAAATTTTTTCAGGCTTTTCAGGATGACGAAATCCTGCCCATGAGATGCCCACGGGCCTGATCGGGCTTCATTTTTCGGGCCGGGCTCGGGCTTGGGTGGGCCGCCCGCGTATTTTATAGTGTAAAATTGATAAAAACAATATTTCGGGCTGGGTTCGGGCCAAAAAAATTCTGCGGGCTGCAAGATCTATGTTCAGGCCCTGTCCAGTAAGGTTCATGGGCGGGCCAAAACCCGTCGGGCTCGGGCCGGGCTTGCGGGCCGGGTCGGGTCGGGCTCAATTTGCTCAGGTCTATTGTTGGCGGTCCTTATCGACATATTTTAACCACCAACTTAAGATAGAAAAGGGAGAATTACATGTTCTTACATGCATATACTTGTGCTATTAACCGAATTCCACTTGTACCGGAGTTTAGCAACGTTTACGGGAAATACACCAAGTACGGGGATTTTACACGAAAAAGGCGCTTTCCGGCAAAGCGTAAAGAGGCACAAGGGGAGACAGGCCCATCCAGCCGAAATGGGCCAAAACACCACACCACCTCGACACACTGACGGGAAGGCCCCACCAACCAAAGTCGGTTGGGGGGAGGCGTCACCCCGCGGGCTGCGCCGCGGGCGCGCTTCGCGCCCCGCCCCGACAGGTGGGGGCAGGCTTCCTGGAGGCGGTACATTAATGACAGAGGAGGGCGGTGCGCTGGTGTTCCTTCCAAGTATAGCTCCAAACCGACCTGCTCAACATATAAAAGGGGAAATCCAAGCCATTTCACACACACACATTCATTTGAGCCATTCTCCTCTACTCTTGTTCTCTAGCCTAGTCTAGTAGCTTAGGAGCTAGGTTGAGCTATCAAGGAGGGCTTGTCTCCTAGGAAGAAGATCATCACTTGGTAATATACTATGGAGTGTTCTTCCTACTTCAAGTTCTTGATCTTATTATGTAGCCTTGTTCATGAACTAGAGCATAGTTGCGTTCTTGCTAAACCTGATTCATATGAACTAGACCAAGGTTCTTATGATCATTTCTTAGCATGTTCTTCGTTGTTCTTCATTGTTCATATGATTTATAGGAGTAGAGATCTTGATGAGAATGGGGTAACGGTTCGTCGTTCCTTCGGGTTTGCCTATGTTCTAGCTCGTCCATTCATAGGGTGGGAGTCCGCGGGGAATGTAGGTAGTTCTCAAATATGCGGGCGTGGTGTCCGGATACGAGAGAGCCTTCGGATATGACGGCATGCCACGGTTGAGGGTAGGCGGCAGTGGTGACGGCCACTGTCCGTCCCTTGTAATCCCCACGTCCGTATGTCGTGTAGGAGTTCGTAAATGCCTCTATCGGGCCGGGGACCAGGCTGCGGGGTCTCCCGTTACCTTAGGCTCGATCTTTCTCTAACCCCGTAGACTATATGACTTAGCTATTCATGACTTTGCTACAATTGACCTACCCGCTCCGCTTAGGTTTATTCTTTATTCGTTCATTCATTTATTCTTTCTTTTATACTTTATCCTTGAGTTTGGCCAAATGTGTGTCCACTATCTTGCAAACCTTTTATACTTACCCCTATATAGTACTAAAGTCTCATTTCGATGATATGAAGTCAATCATCCATATCCATGTTTAGACACCTCTACACCATGCCTTCCTACGGGAAATATAAATAACGATACCCTGAGAATACTCCCCGGGTGAAATGCTACAATGATAGATCCGTGCGCTTGCGGATAATTATATCTTTAGAACACGACTATCAACCCTGGCGTTTCTTGGCGTGACCACTGGGATGTAACAATTCTAGTGATTGCGTTAAGAAATGCCAACAAGCATTTCTGGTGCCGTTGCCGGGGAAGGCATTGGTTGAAAAGAATCTAGCATAAACATGGATATGAATTGACTTCATTAGAAATGGACATAGTCTATGCGAGCTAACTTTCATGTTTTCGTCTCGTTGTGGATGAAAACGAGGATAGTGCGAGACCGGTTCATTGCGAATCATTATACGAATCCAGGAGCAGCTCACGCCGACGGTTGAACCAGTACCACCCACACCATCGAGATGGCCCGAAGTCAATCCGCGAGTTCTCGGCTCATTGCCGCTCATGTGCCCACGGGGCCCATTGTCGACGCAGCGAGAGAAGAACTTTGAGCTCAGGACTGGACTCATCACGATGGTGCAATCAAGTCCATTCTCTGGACTATCCAATGAGGATGCAAATGCTCATTTGCAATGTTACATGGAGCTTTGTGATACAGTCATCATCAAGGACGTATCCGCTGATGTCATCAAGCTCCGTCTGTTTCCCTTCTCCCTCTCAGGGAAGGCGAAGCAGTGGTTTTACAAGGACAGAGAAGCAGTGAGCACGTGGAACAAGTGTTCCACGGCATTCCTCGCCAAATTCTTCCCCATGGGCAAAACAAATGCCCTGAGAGGAAGAATTACCAACTTCCAGCAAACACAGCACGAACCCATCCCTGAAGCATGGGAGAGACTTCAAGACTATATTCAAGATTGCCCGCATCACGGGATGGAGGAGTGGCTGGTGCTCCAAAACTTCTACAATGGGTTAACACCCATGTCAAAAGGGCACCTTGATGCCGCTGCTGGAGGAGCATTCCTATCACTCACAGTTGACAAAGCTACAACTTTAGTCAACAAAATGGTGGAAAATCAAGCTTGGGGGGAAGATAGGACCCCAACCAAGCAGCAGAAGGGCATGCACACAGTCAAGGAGACTGATATGCTTGCCGCTAAGATAGAGCTACTCCTCAAGAAGATGGAGGAGCATGCTACAGCTAGCACGCCCAACTCCGTCAAAACCATGGACTCTCGCATGACTTGCGAAATCTGTGGTAACGTTGGCCATTCAGGAGGTGACTGTCCTGAAACCCGTGAAGAGGCAGCATATATCAACAACGGGTTCCGCCAACAAGGAGGAAACAGTGGCTATTCACGACCACCATTCCAAGGTAATTCGAATTATAACTCCAATTATAATTCGAATCAGCCTTCATTCAAGGATCTAGTCCTTGGGCAAGCCAAGATCAATGAAAATTTGACCAAAAAGATGCTCGACAATGACAAAATTCTTGGAAGCATCAACGATAAGATAGAAGGCTTATCTTCTCATTGTTAGAGATGTTTGGGCTTCAACAAGATGATAGAAACCCAATTAGCCCGAGATAGCCGCATCTCTCTCAAACAATAGTTGCTCGGGAGGAATACCGGGCAGCCCGAGATCTCACTAGAAACAGTTAACATGATCTCGACATGGCCTCGGTAAGCCGTGTCCCGCTTGGGGCTCTGTCTTGGAAAAGAAGGGAGACCCTCGCCGCCCAACTATCACCATCGCAATAGGCCCACATATTATTGATAATGCCTATTGCGACCTCGGAGCAAGTGTGAATATGATGTCCAAGGCGACTTATGAGAAATTGTTGGGAGGACCTCTGTCCCCTCCAGCATTCATGATGCAAATGGCAGATCGGACTATCACACGGCCCGAGGGGATAGCAAAGGATATCCTAATCAGGATCCAAGATGAGTATGTTCCAAGTGGACTTTGTCGTCCTAAACACAGGGAGACACGACGAGGGACCACTCATCCTTGGGCGACCATTCCTCTACACTACCAAGGCAGCAATATACGTTGGGAAGGGAATAGCCAGCTTCCATTTCAACGCGAAGGTAATCAACCTTTGATTTAATGGCTATCCCAAATCGGCGAAGCAAAGAAGAACCCGCCAAAGAAGCGGCAACCCAAGGCGAAGAAATCTGGACCCACTTCTCCGGGCCGGGTGAATCATCAAACGAGAAATTGATGAGGGAGAAAGTCCGCTCAACGGACTTAAAAATTGGTGAGCCCCGCCGATGTGTAAACCGGTAGTTATCTCGAAAAAAAATCTTTCTTTATTTTACAAAATATTTATTTATTTTATAAAAGTATTTTCTTTGCACTCACTTCTTTTTGTGAGCAAATAAAATAATTTTTATTTTCAAAACTTTTTGTCCCAAAAATTCTGAAAATTTGTTAGTTAGAAGGAATAAATTTTTCTCGTTACTAAAAATTATTTTTAAAATATTTTTGAAAAAATGTTTTTGATCAAAATTTGTTGAAAAATCGAAAAGTTGGGGAAATATTGGGCCAGGAAACCAACCGCCAACGGCCACATTTTTGAAATGGCCGTTGGGGGCGACTACGCCAAAGGGCGGTGGCGGGCGGAGCCCCGGCTCGGCGCGCCGAGGGCGCGGCGCGCCGGCCGAGGCGGCTCTACCACCCGGCCAGGGCTCCAACGGCTAGGGGCCGTTGCACCCTCCCCCTTGGGCCGGTGTGTGGCCTATAAATAGAGGAGGAGCCGGCGGTGGAGCTCCACCCCTCTCACACTCTCACACTTTCACTCCTCTCACTTCCCCACTTCATTCTTCAAGCAAATTTTCCATCATATTTTGTGTAGAGCAAGTAGCAAGAGCACTCTTGGGTGTAGAAGTTCATTCTCTACTAACCCTTCACACCCAAGAAGCTCTCTCTACTTGTAAGCCATGGTAGGATTCGGGAACTTGCTTAGGAGGCGCTCCAAGCGTCGCCTCGGCGAGTCGAGCTCTCAAGCTCCCGAAGCCCCCATGGAAGAGCAGCAACCCGAGGAGGTTGAAGGAGCCGGCGAGGAAGAGGTGGCGCCGGAAGCGCCACAAGAGCAAGTCATGAACGAGGAGGACAAGCTGTACCTCGACCTGGAAGAAGGTCGGGAGATGCAAGCCTACTTCCACCTCAAGGATTGTCTCTTCCTCCACACGCAAGTCTACGACTCCAACCTCCTCCACCGCATAGGTATGGATGATGAATTCGATCTTGTGTGGAGGTCTGTTGGTTGGGAGGATGTTGAACCCATTGAGGAACAAGGTTCACGCGTCCTAACCATACGGTTCTCCTAAGCACTTTGCAAGAAACCGACGATGGTGTGATTTTTCGCTTGTTCAACGAGGAGCATGAGCTTACTTGGAAAGAACTCAGTGTTCATTTGGGTTTTAACCGAAGATGCTTCCTCGATCTTGATTTCGCCACCATCGGTTTTGATCGAAACAAGTTTTGGGAAGAGATTTCTGGGAGGGTTGAGTTTCGAACTTTCAAACCCTAGAACACCCAAATCCATCATCCTACCTTGAGATTTATGCATCGTTGGATGTCCATGGTTTTCTTCCCCACTAGTGTGGTTAGATGGGTGCGCATGGCCCAACTTAAGTTGCTCTATGTCATTGTCAAGAAAATCAAGGTATCACCCGTGAGGGAGATCGTTCGTCATTGGCAAGACATAGTTCGTAACAAGTACCCGGTCTTGTGCACCTCTCTGGTCACTCGTGTTGCCAGTTCGATGGGAATTTTGGAGGGTGAGGTTGTTGAGTACATTCCTATTCCTCAACCCATTTGTGACTTGACCACTCTGATCCAAGGGCACACGTTGACTACCCACGGCACAAAGGATGAGCTCTACTTCTTTTTCCCTGGCTACGAAAATAGGATCCGGTTACCTAACCCGGATTACTATTTGCGTAATTGCCAGTCACTAATCTTTGTGCTCAAGACTGCTGAAGATATTCGCAGGGAAGGACTCACCAGCAGGACACGACGAGGCAGGGCGGAGGACGAAGCAGGCCCCAGTTCCTTGCAGCCTGAGCAACCATGGACCCCCTACCAGGACTACACGGGGTATGCTCCACAGGGCAGCGGGAGCTGGGACCAGTTTGTACCTCCCGCACCAACCACAGATGCGCGGGCCGAGGTGAGCGTGGACGAGTGGGAGCGCCAAAGGCAGCAATACGAAGATGTTCCCCCACCAGTCCAGCCACGACATTACCCCGAGATAGAAGCTCTCGGTACCCGCATCGGACAGCTGCAGATCCAGACAGGTGAAATACAACACTCTCTCACTTCCTTTGTGCAGGAGACCCATGATTGGCAGGCACAAATGGATCAAAGGTGGGACGGCTTGAGTGCACAGATGCAGCAAGACCAGGCTCAACATGAGGAGTTCTGGAGGTTCATGGGATATCCCCTTGGACAGTGAGCTTCATGCTAGCTTGGGGGAGGACCCCCAAAGCTACTGTTGGCATTTCTTAACGCAATCACTAGAATTGTCACATCCTAGTGGTCACGCCAAGAAACGCCAGGGTTGATAGTCATGTTCTAAAGATATTATCCACAAGCGCACGGATCTATCATTGTAGCATTTCACCCGGAAGTATTTCAGGGTATCGTGATTTATATTTTCCCAAAGGAAGGCATGGTGTAAAATAGCTCTAGCACATGGATATGGTACTTCACATCATCGAAATAAGCCTTAATGCTATGCAGGGGTAAGATAAACAGTAATTTGAGGATAGTGCACACACACTTGGTCTTCACTCAAGGATAAAAGAGAAACAAGGAATAAAAGAAACAGAAAGAATAAAGAATAAATCTACTGGAGCTGGTTGGTCGTATGTTGCTAAGCGTAGGTTAGCTAACTCACATGTTATACAGGGTTGGAGACAAGTCAGAGCCTAAGGTAACAGGGAGACCCCCGCAGCTGGTAGGCCAGCCGATAGAGGCATTTATGAACTCCTACACGACATACGGACGTGGGGGATTACAAAGGACGGACAGGGCTGTCACCACCTGCCGCCTACCCCTCAACCGTGGCATGCCGTCATATTCGAAGGCCCCCTCGTATCCGGACACCACGCCCGCATACTAAGGAACTACCTATGCTCCCCCAGGACTCCCACCCTGCGGATGGACGAGCTAGAACACAGGCAAACCCGAAAGAACATCGAACCATTACCCCACTCTCCTTCGAGACTCTAATCCTATAGAACATATGAACGATGAAGAACAGGGATGAACAAGCTATGAACTGATCATATGAACTAGGCTCTAGTTCATATGTGTCATCATGAACATGATCAAGACTATGCTCTAGTTCATACACTAAGCAACATATAAAGAATAAGAACTTGAACAAGGAAGAACACTCCATAGAGATTTACCAAGATGAATCTCTTCTTCCTAGGAGACAAGCTCTCCTTGGTAGCTTTCCTAGCTCCAACTACTACTAGCTCTAGGCTAAAGAACAAGTGGAGGTAAGGGAGAGAGAGACCAAATGAAATGTGTGTGTTGAATTCCTTTTCATCTCCCTTTTATATGTGTGAGGAGGTCGGTTTGAGCTCGATTAGGCAGTACACCAGCGCACCGCCCTCCTCAGCATTGAATGAACCGCCTCCGGCCCGGCCCGCCCCACATGGCGGGGGCGCGTGCGCCCTCGGCGCGACCGCGCCAGGGTGCCACCTCCCTCTGACCGACCTTGGCCGGTGGGCCTCCCCTGGTGAGTGGGCTTCGGTGTTGAGGTGTTGTGGCCCATGTTGGTTCCCGAAGTGGCCCATTTCCCTTTGGGGTGGTTTGGCGCTTCCCAGAAAGCGCCTTTTTGTTATTTAATCCCTGCACTTTTATATGATTCCCGCAATGACAAAGTATATTTCCTAGTGCACGTGGATTTGGGTTAGTTGCACAAGTATATGCATATAGGAATAGATAATTCACCCTTTTTCATGTCTAATTGGCGGTATAAAATCGTTGATAAGGACCGCCAACAAGATCCCCCAAGCTTACCCTTTGCTCGTCCCGAGCAAAGCTCAGCTTTAGGTTGTTGATCAGGAGTTGCTACTATGCCGATCATGAGTCAAATGTACCAAGCGCATAAGCAAGATTTCTACCAGAATTTGAATCAATCGGCATGACTGCTCACCCTGTTGTTATCTCAAGACAAAATGGGGCTTTTTAGCTTTCTCGTGTCTTGGGAAATTGCAAGGTAGAATGCATTCATAAGCGTTGCTTATCATCTACCCAAGATCAACCAAGTCTCCGGAGGTTTTGAAAGTTTTGTAAAAGAAACTCAAGTTCTTTGAATGATTCTCTCAATCGCTCAGAAGTGTTTGCACCTCACCAAAGGCATTGTGTATTTTGCCTTTCTTTCTAACCTACTACTATGGCTGAGAGTGGAGTTTTGGGTAGGTATGAAAGGTGGCTATGCTTGGATCACAAAGAGATGGTGAAGTCAAAGAACGAACCGTCCGAGGATTAAGACCATACACTTTGATTGAGATTTGTGCAAGTGTGTGGGGGTGAATGATTCCTACTTCTAAATGGTTTTGGTACTCCAGTCATCATGACTCCTCTTTATTGGTGGAAGGGAAAATTGAGAGAGTATGGGCTTTGATTTGAAAAACTAAGATCTTTCTTTTCTTTTCCTTTTTCTTTTCTTCTCTCTTTTTTTTTTTGAACGGGAGACTTAACTCGGGATTCCCGTTTGTCTACTTCAATTTTTATTGTTGCCCCTTGGCAATCATCATCATTTCTCTCTTTTTTTTTTCAAGAGGAGCTAATGCCCAATACTCTCTTTCAGATACGATGAAGAATTTTTGGCAGGAAGGAGTCATGATGAAAGAACGAGGAGTGGTTTTTGATGGATGATGAGCAGGGGATGCGCGATTCCTCAGTGTAAGGGTCGACATGCTTTTTGTTGAAGAAGGTGCGCAACTCTAGGGTCAAGAGTTGGCGTTTTTGGTGGATTTGGATGAAAAGTTAGTTTGCGCGACTCGCAGTGTACCGGTCGGCAAATTTATTTGGTGGGTGCAAGTGAATCTCAATCGTGAGTGTAAGGCCATAATCTTGCGGAGGTTATAGACTTCTAGTGATCAAGCATCATATGACTGGTTTTTGAAAAGATTTTGATGGCTATGTCATATGGCCTTGGTAGGTATTTCAAAATCATCGAGGAACTTTTTGTTTTGATAATTTTGAAAATAAAACTCCGAAAGTCAGGTTTTCACTCAGGACAGAGTCATAGCGTTGCCCGTGGCACTATATCACACCTGGCAATAACTTAGACGGGATCTAGCCTATGCAACCCACTAAGCTCAAGTTTTCAAGGATAAGACATTTTAGCCAATAAACTCAAACTTAGGAGAAAGCCTGATTATAAACAAGGTACAAGCGAGTCACGAGACAGAGCAACTTTTCATCATCTCAACAAGGGTTGAATTAAATATTTCTAATACGCATATGTATAGGAGATGACAAAGCATTTTTTTTATATGCATAAGTGTTAGTGTGGTACATACCTCTTATTGGGGGTCCTCCCCCAAGCTTGCTTGGAAACGGGGCCCTCAAATTATTTTGAGGTAACAACTTTATTTTATTTTATTTGGAGTCTGTCTCTAGGACTTCCTTATGATTGAGGATCATCCTGCAGGGTTAGCTCATAGCATACTACCAATATTCTTACTAGTAATCTGCCTCACTGTTTGACAAGTCGACCAAGGTAAACTAGCAACCTAAGCACCATGCGCAAGCTACCGTTTATGGAACATGCTAAGCTTGAACATGTTCCAAAGCATTAAACTAAGCAAGAACAGGGGGCAGCAAGATAGAACTTTATTTTTGATTGAGACTAATTGAGCATAAATGGAATGGGAAAAAAAGATAACTTACCGATTATCTGTCGGTCGGGGCTCACGGTTTATAGTCCGTGAAGCGAGACTTTCTCTGCTCAATTTGAGCTTGATGATGAGGCGTCCGTCGCGGGAGAGGTAGACGGTGGTGCTCGCTTGGGTCTCCACACCAATTTCGGTGGTGTGGTGACAATAGGTGAGGTTGGTGGAGGGTCGACTTCCCTTGGAGGTGCTTGCATTTTCTCCACCTTCAACACCTTTGTCTCCTCTTTAGGGACCGGCTCTGGTACCCCAGAGGTTTTGATTGGAATTGGTTTTGCTTTTGTTTCCACTCTTTCTTGGGCCGGAGTCTTGCCCTTGTTCTTCTTCTCTCCGGGTTGCGCAGGAATGGTCTTTGATTTTGGTTTTTTTGTAGGAGCCTTCTTTCTACCCTTTTTAGGAGCTCTTTGCTCCTTCTTTTCTTTTGGCTCCTGTTCTTTCTTTTTCTTTTGTTTTTGTTCCTGGGCACCCTTTGCTTTCTGCAGCTCTGGCCTTTGTTCCCAGATGATATTGGGAATTCGATTCGCACCAAGAGGTCGGATTTCAACTTCCGTGACCTCTCTTGTGGTTGGCTCATACTTGATGCGAATCATATTGCACTCCTCCGTCTTCCGTGGTCGGAAGTGGAACTTCTCCTCACTTCCATTGATGTTAAACCGGATTTCTCCAGCTCCAACATCAATCTGTGCTCCAGCGGTCCGAGGAATGGTCGCCCCAATATGAGTGGAGATTCTTTGGTGGCCTCCATATCGAGTACCACGAAATCTCTTGGGTAATGGTATCCTCTCGATCTTTACTGGGAATATCTTCGACTATTCCCGCCGGGTAGCGTAGGGAGGAGTCCGCTAGTTGGAGTGTGATCGTTGTTGGTGCCAGTCTTGTATAATTTAGCTTGTCAAATACCGTCGTGGGCATGATACTAACGCTGGCACCAAGATCATAGAGTGCATGGTCAAACTGCTGCCCTCCAATGGAGCAAGTGATAGTGGGGCATCCTGGGTCCTTCTTCTTCTCTGGTAAATCATTGAGGATTGCCGCACTGCATTCTTCTATCAGTTTGACCACAGCTGTGGATGGCAGTGGTCGCTTGTTGTTGATGATATCTTTGATGTACTTGGCGTAGGAGAGTACATGTAAGACGTCCATGAGCGGAACGCTCACATGTACCTTCTCGACCATCTCAACGAACCGAGTGAACTGATCATCCACAACTTGCTTTCTTGTTCTTGTGGCGAATGGCAGATGTGTTGTATCTGGATAATTCAGGGTTGTCCCTGATTCTGCCTCGACTTGTGGTTCAGGAGATGAAGGTTCTTCTTCGTGGTGCCGCTTGCTTCCCGTCGCTTGTTTAGGATATGGTGGATCACGAGTGGCCTTACCGCCTCTCGTGGTCACGAGTTCACCTTCTCAAAAGTACTAGCGGCTTGATCCGATGATTTACCAGTTGGATCAACAGAACATCCGAAGCAATCTGAGCTAGCCGTCTTTCTATCATCTTGTTAAAGCTCAAGCGATTCTTGACACAGAAGTTAAACCTTCTATCTTTGTATCGATGCTCTCTAGGACTTTGTCATTGGCCAAAGCATCTTTTTGGTGAGATTTTCGTTGATCTTTGCTTGGCCAAGGACTAAATCCTTGAGAGTGGGCTGATTCGAATTATAATTTGCGGAGTAGTTCGAATTACCCGATACCGTGGACGGGACTCGATTGTTCCATCCATTATTTCCTCCTTGCTTGTTGACGATACCCGTTATTGATGTGAGAAGCTTCTTCACGGGTCTCAGGGCAATCATTCCCTGAATGTCCATCATTGCCACAGACCTCGCACGTCATGCGAGATTCTATGGCTTTGATAGTGCCGGATGTATCTCCGGTGGCTCTTTCGTCAAACTTTTGCAGGAGCAAGTCTATTTTTGCGGCTAGCGCCTCCGTCTCCTTCACGGGGTGCGAGCCTTTTTGTTGCTTAGGTGGGGTTCTTTCTTCCCCCCAAGCTTGATTTTCTACCATTTTGTTGATTAACGCCGTGGCGTTCTCAATGATGAGTGATAGAAATGCGCCTCCAGCAAAGCATCGAGGTGCCCTTTTGACATGGGTGTAAGCCCATTGTAAAAGTTTTGGAGCACCAGCCATTCCTCCATCCCATGATGAGGAGGAGTCAAGAATGAAGCTCGGAGCCTTTCCCAAGCTTCGGGAATGGGTTCCATCTCGCGTTTCTTGGAAATTGGCAATTCTTCCCCTCAGAGCATTGGTTTTGCCCATGGGGAAGAACTTTGCAAGGAATGCCGTGGAGCATTTGCCCCATGTGCTCACAGCTTCTTTGTCCTTATAAAACCACTGCTTCGCCTTCCCCACAAGGGAGAAGGGAAACAGCCGGAGCCTGATGACGTCAGCTTCGATGTCCTTGATGACGACAGTGTCACAGAGCTCCAAGAAACGCTGCAAGTGAGCATTGGCATCCTCATTGGGGAGTCCGCAAAACGGAATCCCCTACACCATGGTGATCAGGCCAGTCCTTAGCTCAAAGTTCTTGTCCGCCCCGTTGACAACGGGCCCAGTGGGCACGTTGGCAACAGCGGGGACGGAGAATTCACGGAGGGTCTTCTGAGCCATTTGGGTGGTCGCTGAAGGTGCGGAAATGACCGGTTCAGCTGCCGACGGAGTAGCAGAAGAAGGAGTAGCTCTAGGCTTCTTCTTCCTTAGGAGTGCCTCCGGATTTGGATGGAAATTGTCTGGCAGGGAGAAACCGGACATACACTATCCTGTCTTCACCCACAACAGGAGAAAACATAAAAGTTGGCCTGCATAGACCTCGGACTATTTCTAATGAAGTTATATCCATGCCATTGCTAGATTATTTTAACCAATGCCTTCCCCGGCAACGGCGCCAGAAATGTTTGTTGGCATTTCTTAACGCAATCACTAGAATTGTGACATCCTAGTGGTCACGCCAAGAAACGCCGGGGGTTGATAGTCGTGTTCTAAAGATATTATCCGCAAGCGCACGGATCTATCATTGTAGCATTTCACTAGGAAGTATTTCGGGGTATCATGATTTATATTTTCCCAAAGGAAGGCATGGTGTAAAATAGCTCTAGCACATGGATATGGTACTTCACATCATCGAAATAAGCCTTAATGCTATGCGGGGTAAGATAAACGAGTAATTTGAGGATAGTGGACACACACTTGGTCTTCACTCAAGGATAAAAGAGAAACAAGGAATAAAAGAAACGGAAAGAATAAAGAATAAATCTACTGGAGCTGGTTGGTCGTATGTTGCTAAGCGTAGGTTAGCTAACTCACATGTTATACGGGGTTAGAGACAAGTCGAGCCTAAGGTAACAAAGGAGACCCCGAAAGCTGGTAGGCCGGCCCGATAGAGGCATTTACGAACTCCTACACGACATACGGACGTGGGGATTACAAAGGACGGACAGTGGCTGTCACCACCCGCCGCCTACCCTCAACCGTGGCATGCCGTCATATTCGAAGGCCCCCTCGTATCCGGACACCACGCCCGCATACTAAGGAACTACCTATGCTCCCCCGGGACTCCCACCCCCGCGGATGGACGAGCTAGAACACAGGCAAACCCGAAAGAACATCGAACCATTACCCCACTCTCCTTCGAGACTCTAATCCTATAGAACATATGAACGATGAAGAACAGGGATGAACAAGCTATGAACTGATCATATGAACTAGGCTCTAGTTCATATGTATCATCATGAACATGATCAAGACTATGCTCTAGTTCATACACTAAGCAACATATAAAGAATAAGAACTTGAACAAGGAAGAACACTCCATAGAGATTTACCAAGATGAATCTCTTCTTCCTAGGAGACAAGCTCTCCTTGGTAGCTTTCCTAGCTCCAACTACTACTAGCTCTAGGCTAAAGAACAAGTGGAGGTAAGGGAGAGAGAGACCAAATGAAATGTGTGTGTTGAATTCCTTTTCATCTCCCCTTTTATATGTGTGAGGAGGTCGGTTTGAGCCTGATTAGGCAGGTACACCAGCGCACCGCCCTCCTCAGCATTGAATGAACCGCCTCCAGCCGGCCTGCCCCACATGGCGGGGGGGGAGGGGTGGCGCGCGCGCGCCCCTGGCGCGACCGCGCGTGGTGCCACCCTCGACCGACCTTGGCCGGTGGGCCTCCCCTGGTGAGTGGGCTACGGTGTTGAGGTGTTGTGGCCCATGTTGGTTCCCGAAGTGGCCCATTTCCCTTTGGGGTGGTTTGGCGCTTCCCAGAAAGCGCCTTTTCATTATTTAATCCCTGCACTTTTATATGATTCCTGCAATGACAGTATATTTCCTAGTGCACGTGGATTTGGGTTAGTTGCACAAGTATATGCATATAGGAATAGATAATTCACCCTTTTTCATGTCTAATTGGCGGTATAAAATCGTCGATAAGGACCGCCAACAGTACCTTGCATTGCATATTTATTTCCAAGTAATTTTATTTTTTTAGCATGTTTAAATCTTGTTCTCATGCATAAAAAAACCAAAAATATTTTATTTCCTGTGCCTCTTAGTATGTGCTGTAAAAATGTGTAGTTCACCCTTGTTGAAATGATGAGGTTGCTCTGTCTCTTGTTTCTTTGTACCTTAGTTATAAACATTGTTTTCTCTAGATTTGGGTTTATCGGCTAGAAATGTCTCATCCTGAAAACTTGCTTTTTAGTGGGAGCACTTGTGTTTTCTCGTCTAAATTATTGCTGGGTATGATATAGTACTATAAGCCACCGCTATGACTTTGCTCTAGAGTACGACTTGACTTCCGGAGTTTTTATTTGCAAAATGATCAAAAATGAAAAGTTCCTAATGATTATGAAATACCCACCAGAGCCATATGATTTATCTGTAGTACAAAACCTCCATACGCTGCTTGTTCGTACATTGAGTTCGGTCGGATCGATACCGACGCGAGATCATGACCTTACACCCACGATTGAGATTTCACTTGCACCCACCAAATAAAATGCCGACTCTTACACTGAGAGTTGCGCACAACATGCACCCTTTTCCATCCGCCAACTCTTACACTGAGAGTTGCGCACCACCTTTCCACCAAATAAAAATGCCGATACTTATTCTGAGGATCGCGCATTCTTTAGCCACCAAAAAGTACTCCTTGCATTTTCATCATTTCGTCTCTCTCCATTTTCAGTAATCATTCATCAGAGATGGGCTATTCATTCATTCGAAAAAAAAGCAAAGGAAAGAAAGAAGGATAGGATAGTGCAATAAATTCAACGGGAAAATCTCTAGATCCCCGTTCAAAAAAAAAGAGAGAGAAGAGAAAAAGAAAAGAAAAAGGTTGTTCCATTCATAGCCCATACTCTTCTTTTATCATCATCATCATTCAAATAAAAGAGAGACATAATGCATGGAGTACACAAAAATATCCAAAAGTTAGGAACCATTTCTTCCATCCCACACACTTGCACAATCTCAATCAAGGTGTATGGCTTAATCTCCGTAAGGTTCGATCCTTGACCGTACAATATATGTGATACAAGTATGCCCACTTACATACCTACCCAAAAACTCCACTACTCAGCTTTTAGTGGTAGGTAGAAGGCAAAATCTCAAAATGCCTTTGGTGAGGTTGCTATACACATTGAGTGATCGAGAGAATCATTTGAGGAACTTGGGTTTTCATTTTATAAAATTCTTAAAACCTCCGGAAGAATGGTCAAGCTTTGGACGAATGATAAGCACAAAGCCGAGGTCTTGTTCTACCTTGCAATCGCCCAAGACTTGGGAGCCAAAAAAGCCCCATTGGAGCGAGATAATAAAAGGGTGGATAGAAATGCCGGTTTATTCAAATTCAGTGGAGAACATGCATATAACTATGGTATATTAGAAATACGATCGGCATAGAAGCAGCTCCTGATCAACAACCCAAAAAGCCCAGCTTTGCTCGGGACGAGCAAAGGGTAAGCTTGGGGGATCTTGTTGGCGGTCCTTATCGACATATTTTAACCGCCAACTTATGATAGAAAAGGGAGAATTACATGTTCTTACATGCATATACTTGTGCTATTAACCGAATTCCACTTGTACCGGAGTTTAGCAACGTTTACGGGGAAATACACCAAGTACGGGGATTTTACACGAAAAGGTGCTTTCCGGCAAAGCGTAAAGAGGCACAAGGGGAGACAGCCCATCCAGAGCTGAAATGGGCCAAAACACCACACCACCTCGACACACCTGACAGGAAGGCCCCACCAACCACAGTCGCGCCCCCCAGCCTGACAGGTGGGGCAGGCTTCCTGGAGGCGGTACATTAATGACAGAGGAGGGCGGTGCGCTGGTGTTCCTTCCAAGTATAGCTCCAAACCGACCTGCTCAACATATAAAAGGGGAAATCCAAGCCATTTCACACACACACATTCATTTGAGCCATTCTTCTCTACTCTTGTTCTCTAGCCTAGTCTAGTAGCTTAGGAGCTAGGTTGAGCTATCAAGGAGGGCTTGTCTCCTAGGAAGAAGATCATCACTTGGTAATATACTATGGAGTGTTCTTCCTACTTCAAGTTCTTGATCTTATTATGTAGCCTTGTTCATGAACTAGAGCATAGTTGCGTTCTTGCTAAACCTGATTCATCTGAACTAGACCAAGGTTCTTATGATCATTTCTTAGCATGTTCTTCGTTGTTCTTCATTGTTCATATGATTTATAGGAGTAGAGATCTTGATGAGAATGGGGTAACGGTTCGTCGTTCCTTCGGGTTTGCCTATGTTCTAGCTCGTCCATCCGTAGGGTGGGAGTCCGCGGGGAATGTAGGTAGTTCTCAAATATGCGGGCGTGGTGTCCGGATACGAGAGAGCCTTCGGATATGACGGCATGCCACGGTTGAGGGGTAGGCGGCAGGTGGTGACAGCCCTGTCCGTCCCTTGTAATCCCCCACGTCCGTATGTCGTGTAGGAGTTCGTAAATGCCTCTATCGGCTGGCAGACCAGCTGCGGGGGTCTCCCTGTTACCTTAGGCTCTGATCTTTCTCTAACCCTGTAGACTATATGACTTAGCTATTCATGACTTTGCTACAATTGACCTACCTGCTCCGCTTAGGTTTATTCTTTATTTGTTCATTCATTTATTCTTTCTTTTATACTTTATCCTTGAGTTTGGCCAAATGTGTGTCCACTATCTTGCAAACCATTTATACTTACCCCGTATATTACTAAAGTCTCATTTCGATGACATGAAGTCAATCATCCATATCCATGTTTAGACACCTCTACACCATGCCTTCCTACGGAAATATAAATAACGATACCCCGAGAATACTCCCCGGGTGAAATGCTACAATGATAGATCCGTGCGCTTGCGGATAATTATATCTTTAGAACACGACTATCAACCCCGGCGTTTCTTGGCGTGACCACGGGATGTAACAATTCTAGTGATTGCGTTAAGAAATGCCAACATCTATCCTTTCCCCATTAACATTCACACATACCTACCCCACCTCTTATAGTATTTATCACCCAATTAATCCATCTCTCTGGGAACCCCCTTCCATGTAAAATCTTTTCTCAGAAATCCCAACTAACTCAATCATAAGACTTTTCAAAAATCAATTTTCAAAATTAGCCCCCTTTTCTTAGTTTTCCTAAGCTCATGCATAACCTCATGTAGAACAACTACTCCTTCAATGTTTCTCCCTCTCACAAAGCCAGTTCAATTTTCATCAATGATATTCCCAACAATGGGTACCAACCTTTCGTCAATATCTTTATGAACCATTTAAAATCCACATTCAAAAGACAAATGAGCCTAAAGTGCTTAATATGCAAAAAAATACATGGTGGTCCAATATCCTTCAGTGCACAAATCTGCTCCTCCCCCGTTGCAGACACAACACCAGGTCCTTGCATTCAGCAAAGCCATCCTTTGATCTGTAGCCACAATGAAAAAAAAACCGAAGTGAAATAAGTTAAACGCTTAAGAGCATGATGATCTTCCCGCAAGGTTAATTTTGGCTTTAATCAATGTATTTACTTTCTCAGCCAGCAATAAGTTGCAAGCATGTGTGTTTTTTTATGACTTAGCACTTGAGTTCATTCTTTTTGTAATAGCTGCTCTGCTAATTTTGAACATATTAGCCATTTTGGTCAATGAACCTTTGCATAGCTGTATGGGCTCGTAGTCGCAAAAAAAAAAAGCTATATGGGCTTGCAGGCCAAGAAACATGGTGATAAAAAAACCCATGTCACCGTTTTAAAAAAAAAGCCCATATAGACATCCAAGCCCCATGGCATGGAAAAAAGCGCCAGACCTTGGAAATCTAGTTAGAGAGAGGGAAAAAATATGAAAATGATAGGTTTAAATGGGCCAAAAAGTTAGCAAAAGATCCTAAGCATTGGCAGTTCATGAGGACATCTAATGATGAGGGGTGCTACCCGATCGTGAAAAAAGAGGACATCTAATGATGAAAAGAGAATCTAGCCAAAGTGCATCTGATGATTTCATAAAGCGAGATGAAAATTCAATTCTACCAAAGAGAAAACAGAGCATAAGCTACCAGGTCAACTTCTTGCTGATATCCTCATGTTCTGATGTGCATGCCGTCAATTTCATGATAAATAAAAGAAAGGTAGCCATGAATAATCCTAACTTGATGATTTATTTTATGCATGTAAAGCAACTTTGATAAAAGAAAACTGAAAATTTTAGTTTCTCATGTCAATATGGAATCACACAGAACATGAACACATAGGAGCATTAAGAGATACTTGGACTTAGAATTCCATCCTCAGATATATCAATGAGCTGGTATTCAGTACGGTTCACATGAGGGACCCGTAAAAAGAACAAATTGATCTCTCAATGACAATGAAAGCACTGCTAATGTCACAGCACACAAAATGTAAAAGTACTGACATCACAGTTGTGCGAAGATGGAACAATATCTTCAAGCTAGCTTCTTGCCATTGAAGATGTCAATAGCAACAAAGTGGCACTTGGACTGACCATGCTTCCTAGTTTTAGAGGTTTAGACATCTACAACCTGCACATTCGTTACAAATGCATATGATGAGAAATAATTCCAGCAGTGGGGAAAAAAGATCCATAAACACAGCAATGAAACAAGTTGGCACCTTAAATAAATAAAGACAACATGACTCAGAACAGAACAACTGAAGGTATTGATGTTGAGTACTTGCTGAAGTGACAAAACTTCTAGCATTAGTGGTTTGGTTCAGGAATTCAATGAACAGATCAGGAGACACCAAGAAGCAAATACTTGAACACACGCAGAACATATAACAGCACAAGGATTCGCAAAAAAAAAAAAGGACACCAAATCCTAGCCAAGTTTATAGCCATACCAATGACCAGTAGTGTGGACCAAGAATAAAATTATAATATTTCTGTTGTCGACAAATGTACACCAAGAAGAACCATGGACTAGTATGCACACCCAGTCAATCAAGTTCCAACTTTCAGCACTCCGAACCAAAACTTGCATTAGTCCTCTCCGATCAATGTTGATAAAGTGACAAGGAACACAATTAACCACGTTAAAGTTTAGGTATATCAAACATATAATTTTGATTTGATTAACTATGCACTTATAACAAATAGGAATAGGAAAACAACTCTTATCACGAGCACAAACCTAGTACTCTCTCTATACCAACAAATATGTTTAGAGGCAGTGGTGATCGAGAGTAACGAGGGAACAAAATGAATTGAACTATCTTTTCCATTGAATGATCTCGGGATTTATACAGGATGAATAGACGCCATGGGAGTCAGAGACGTCCGTTCGGGGGACGCGGAAACGCGGCCGCCAAAGGATATCCCTCCCGGCGATGTCGGGTTCACAACCGTAGTTATAGAGAGATTAATGTAATCCGTAGGATTTGATTCTGTGGCTAATATTAGTACATGTCATTGATCCTTGTGGATGAGATCCTCTAATCCTATTAGTGCATCTTGTGAGGCCACGGATTGCTTCTTTAACACGCCCCCTGATCGCATCCAGTCTTGAGATCAATCAATAGCTTCAGAACCTCCAAAAACCTTGTAGGAAAAATATGAGGTGATAATGTTTTGTTGATATGTCATTAAACTCCTTAAAAACCCAATGGGAAAAATAAGGAGAAATGATATAACATATTTAGATTATTGTCCATTGTAAACTTAAATGGAAAAACCTTTATAGGAAAAATCCATAATTTAGTTTAGAACAATATTATGGTCTATGGGCCATAATAAATATATCCTCCCAAAACCACGTGGGAAAAATGAGGAAGGAAAAAGTCTTTGATATTTCCTTTAAAAACCTTTTATAAGGAAAATAGGAAATATGACATGTTGTCTATATTTGATATTGCCTCATTAAAAACCTTATTTATGAGAAATTTTATAAAACTCATAAATAGAAAAAGAGTACAATATAATATTTAACACAAATGATTATTTTCGAGAGTATCTCCCCCTAAAACTTGCAAGTCTTTAAGTTGTCGCATATCAATATCATGAACAAATTTTTGAAACATGGGACCTGGTAGGACTTAGTGAATAAATCTGCAAGATTATCACAAGACTTTGTTTGCAAGATCTTTATTTCTCCATTCTTTTGTAATTCATGAGGATAAAATAATTTGGGAGAAATATGTTTAGTTATATTGCTTTTAATATAACCTGTTTCCATTTGTGTAATACAAGCAGCATTATCTTCATAGATAATTGTGGGTGATTCAATGGGACCAATTCCACTTGACTGTTGTATGTGACTAATCATTCTACGAAGCCATACACATTCTCGTGAAGCTTCATATAGTGCAACAATTTCACAATGATTTGTGGAGGTTGTTACTAGAGTCTATTTAGATGACTTACATGATATAGCTGTTCCTCCATATAGGAATACAAAGCCTGTCTGGGATAGGCCATTATAAGGATTAGATAAATAGCCAGCATCAATGTATCCAATTATAGTTGGATCTTGATTTTTTCTGAAAAATAATCCAAGATCTTTGTGCCATTGAGATATCGTAAGAAATGTTTAGCTCCCGTCCAATGACGTTTAGTTGGAGCAGCACTATATCGAGCCAGTAAATTTACTGCAAATGCAATATCAGGTCTAGTTTGATTTGCAAGATACATTAGTGCTCCAATGACACTGAGATATGGGACCTCTGGTCCTAGTACTTCTTCATTTTTGTCCCTTGGTCTAAATGGATCTTTCTCCATGTCTAGAGTTCGAATAACCATGGGAGTTTTGAATGGATATGATTTATCCATATTAAATTTCTCTAGTGTTTTCTCGGATATAGGCGGATTGATGCACTAAAATTCTTGAGTGAAGGTGCTCGATTTGTAAACCCAAGCAAAATTTAGTTTGACCTAAATCCTTCATCTCAAATTGCGTCTTTAAGAGATTGCGTGCTTCATTGATATCATGTGGGTTGCCAATGATATTTAAATCATCCACATATACAGATATAATGCAAAATCCCATTGAGATTTCTTTATGAAAACACATGGGCAATCATCATTATTTACGTATCCCTTTTGTAAAAGGAATTCACTCAGTCGGTTGTACCACATCCGTCCCGACTGTTTTAAGACATATAGTGACTTATTAAGTTTTACACAATATGTGGCGCGACTTGCTTTAGGATTCGAATTGGAATTCCATCGGGAACCTTCATGTAAATGTCCGAATCAAGTGACCCATATAAATATCTTTGTCACTACATCCATCAATTGCATAGATAGATGATTTTGAACTGTCAATGCTATTAAATATCGGAATGTGATTCCACTCATAATTGGAGAGTATGTTTCATTAAAATCAATGCCGGGTCTCTGCGTGAACCCTTGTGCTACTAGTCTCGCTTTGTATCTCACCACCTCATTATTTTCATTCCTTTTACGGACGAAAACCCATTTAAATCCCACAGGAAGATTTTTGAAGGTGTAGGTATTCTTGATGAGAATACCTTTCTTTTTGTGAGCGAGGCTAACTCGCTTGAATTGCTTCTTTCCATTTGTTCCGGTCAGAGCGCTTTTTGTTGGGAATATGCCCTAGAGGTAATCATAGAGATGATGATATTACGCTTGTATCCATGATATGTAATGTGTCAATTGAATATCCATAAAAGACAACTTGTATTGATTGGCAATTATGTGAATTGTTTGTGGAACTCTTTTACTTGTATGGTTATTCTATATTTGTCCTCGGTCGGAGTTCATGTGAGGACACACATGAATATTAGACTAGCACATTATTAGTTGATGACTATGTTTCACAAGTCATGGACATGGAGATGTCGAACTAATAATGTGGGCACATGTATGACATGTAGGCTGGGATCGACCCGACTTGAGATTGTCTCTTTACACATCATATACGTTATGTCCTTCGACTCGAGAATGTTGTATGTGCTCGAGATGTGTATCGACTTGCTTAGGGACCGACAAACGCTACTCCGTTCTTCGGGTATTATAAAGGATGTCTTCGGGTTTGTCGAGAAGCATCTTTGTGAGACATAGACAATCAAGATGGGACTTGCCCCTCTCTGAGGAGAGTGATATCACTGGATCACTCAAGTGATTGGATCAACAAATGCATGGCCATGCTTGGGTTAAGTGTTAACCCACGAGTTGAACCAAATATCATGAGGCAAGGCAGTAACATGTATATGGTCGTGGTGGTTCGTCTGATATGATCATTTGCGTGCACATAGGAGTTGTCACGCCTTGCTAGAGGCCGCTGTCAGCTATTGGATGAATAGGAGTATTCAGCCCATGTCTATGTGTGCGTGAACCCATAGGGTGACACGCTTAAGAGGCTGGGAGCCTAATTCGGGTTGGACCCGAATTAGACAAGGCTTAGGGTTTCTAATGGGCCTCCAACTCAGGAGCACATGAGAGACGCCTATATAAGTAGAGAGGAGGGGCGCGGCCAAACCTAATCCATGCCTTTGGCAGCTGCCGTCGCCCTCCACGCTCTCGCCTTCGCTCCTCACGGACCTAGCAGTCCGGAGGCGCATCGCTTCTCCCTCGTACGTGTGTGATACCTCGGAGGTGCTGCATCTGGAGCACGAGAACGAACCGCAAGTGGTGGGAGGAGTTGCTGGACGACCACGCAACTGCACGGCACTGCTGCGACGTGTTCGACTACATCGAGTCGTCTTCCGCTGCATCTGCGCGTCTAGTGGTAATCCCGTAACCTGTAACTAGCAGTAGATCCTGGGAGACGAGGTAGAAAAGTTTTGTTTTCTGGCTAGCATAGCACCCTCATAACCCTTCACTTTTTGCACTCTGCCATGGTCTTGGGATCTGGATCATTTTGGATGATTTCAGTAATTGTTTTGGCAAAGTATATGTCGACAATCGTAGTCTTTCGGTCGTATGATTCTCCAGAATCAATGTAGTTTATGGAAATTTCTTGCACCCCTTGTGACGGTTCGTTATTTCCAATACGATAGCGTCAGGGCGTTCCGATGTCCCAACATCAGGTATTGAGTGAACTGTTGATGTGGGATGTGAATTTTGTTTATTCACTTGGTGTCTCACAACTTGTTGTTGTGTCACGTTCTTGATTTAGAATTTTTGTTATTATGTTTCCTCGGCGTTTAGGAGCCCTGTTGACGATGATTAAGTATCAATTTTATATCGTCAACGCGGCAAGAGAAAGGACTAATATGAGTTCACTGTTAGATATAGGGGTTACACGACGTAATTCCATGAGTTTTGGTGATTGTCTGTTTTTTTACGGGGGTTATCGAGAAAGAGAACCAAAAGAGGCCCACATATCAGGATTACATAGAGATAAAGACCGAACGGGTAAAAATGTATAATCTAGAA
The DNA here is from genome assembly GCA_018135685.1 of Themeda triandra. Taxonomy (NCBI): domain Eukaryota; kingdom Viridiplantae; phylum Streptophyta; class Magnoliopsida; order Poales; family Poaceae; genus Themeda; species Themeda triandra. Next base: position 496,072 of record JAENPR010000402.1, read on the forward strand.
GACTCGTAAGGCGACACCGAAGCCGGGGGCCCTTTTGTCATTGACCGCAGGCGGCCGCCCCGGCCATGAGTCGGCCGCCCTCCACCTCAACCAATGAGGTGGAGTCTCGCGGATCCTGCCTCCACCGCCTTTGAGGATGAATACTTATCGTCCATTTAGGTCGGTTTGATCCGAGGGCTGTGGAGCATCCAAGGGGGCTATATATTCAGAGCCCCTGGCCCCTGGGTAAAACCCTAATTTATTCTCTCTTCATTCATTTGAGAGGATTCAGAGAAGCTAGAGCCACCATCTCAATTAGAGCTCCATAGTTTAGTAGCATAGCTACATAGGAATAGATCTAGAGGGAATCAAGCCTAGCTTGGAGTCCAGATCTGTCGGAGTTCTTGGTAATTCCCCTCTACATTCTTGCAATATTCATCATTGTTCGTGATACTATGAATAGTACTTTATTCTATTCTATTATATCGAATTGACTTTGCTCTATTTGATTATGTTCTCAATTATATCGTTCTTAGTCTACTTTGATTATATGTTTAGCATAGTTGGATTAGAATTATGTTTATGCATAGGATCGTATAGCGCTTGCTCATTAGGCCAATGGATGAGTGATAGATATTGTGTAGGCATGGTGCCTAGACCGTATTTATCTGCGATTGCACCCTATATTCCGGATCGTGAGGTAGATCGTGGGAGTGATAGTCCTGTTGAGTCCTTTGTAGCCCTTCTCCTGAGTATAGGTCTAGCGTAACAAACCTATTACATTGAAGTCATTGCTATGTCTCTAGTCTTCTCGGTAATATCACTATGCATAGATGTAACCTTTTCCCGCCATGATTGCTAGATGTTCTTGCACTAATCATTGTATGCTTTGACTTTATAGTTAGAATAACATAGGATTATACCCTAGATCGTCCTAGTCCATGCTAGTGTTATAAGCTTAGAGTGTTAAGTTGAGATGGTTACTATCATTTTATGTGGCTAAAAGCTCTCATTTATCGTATGTCAATTACCATTCATTCCTATATTTTATGTGACAGTTACCCTGTATGAGATGATCGATACAGACAAGGTTAAGCTCTCCATTATCACATGTGCATTGCTCATCACTCATTATCCAAGTGCATTCCCTTCCCGGTGGTAAAATTATAAATAACGATACGGATTACTCCTGGTTAAAATGATACGATGATATTTTTAAATGCGCTTGCGGAACCCTCCTTATTTCAGTTGCACTTAATAGACATCAACAAGCATTTTTGGCGCCGCTGCGGGGAAGGTTGAAAGCCAATGGATAATGAGCAAGATTGCACTAGATAATGTGATTGAGTTGTCTTTGTCATATTAACCCTTCTCTACAGGATTACCCTTGTTTTGTCTACTTGTGTATCTTATGCAGGGTAATCAAGACAATTCTTCCTAATAATTATATTGACAATCTAGAAGCTTTATTCAGGAAGGCTAGAAGCAAGTTGAAGAAGACCAATCAATCATCATCATCAACTCAACTTGAAAGTTTGTCGGAAGCAGAAAGTCAGTCTTTCGTTCGAGACTTGACACCAGCGTTTGAAGCCATGGTGAACAAGTCACTCCGTGAGTTCTCGGCTCCCACTACGGACAACATTCGTCTTTGGACCATTTGCGGACATTGATAGAACTTTTGAGCTCAAGCTGCGCTAATCAACATGGTGCAAGCAAGCCGGTTCGTGGGAAGGCCCATGAAGATGCTAGTGCTCATCTCCAACATTTCTGGAGATTTGTAGCACATTCACTATCAAGGATGTCCCCAGAGATGCTATACTACTTCGCCTCTTCCCATTCTCACTTTTGGGGAGAGCGAAGCAGTGGTTCTACGCCAATAAGGAGAAGAATACTACATGGGCACTATGTTCCACCAATTTCTTGGCGAAGTTCTTCCCCATGGGCAAGACAAATGCTCTTCGTGAGAAGATATCAAGCTTTCAGCAACAACATGATGAGACTGTCCCAGAAGCTTGGGAGCATTTTCAAGACTACTTCCTCGAATGTCCTCATCATGACATGGAGAATTGGCTGCTTATGCAGACATTCTACCATGGGCTCAGCAACAGCACACGTGAGACAATGGATGCTACTGCTGGAGGTGCATTCTTATCACTCACTATACCTCAAGCCACAGCTCTTGTGGAGAAGATGGCATCCAACCAAGGTTGGAGTGAAGAAAGAACTTAGACCCGCAAGAGAGGTGGAAGAATGCACCAGCTGAAGGAGGTAGACATGCTTTGTCTCGCCAAAATGGACTGTTAATGAAGAGGCTCAATGAGAGAGCCACGGAGAAGAAAGAAGTCATGCATATACATGATGCTCGCATGACATGTGAAGAGTGTGGAGAGGCCGGGGCACACGGGTGCTAACTGCCTAGAGCTGAAGGAGGACGTGAACTACCTCAACAACAACAACTACTACTACTATCGTCCTCGCAGAATCAAGGTTGGAATCAACGGCAGAAGCCTAACTACTCGTGCAATTATTCGGGCAACTATCAAGGTAACGGCTCCTCCTACAATAATTACAACCGGCCGCCTTTGAGAGAGTTAGTCTTTGAATCAAGGCAAGTTGATGGACAACTTGTCCAAGAAGCCGCATCAAATGACAAGGCCCTAGAGACCATCGGCAATAGAATGGATGGCTTTTCCAATGCCATCAAGAATCAGCTCGCTTCAACAAAATGCTAGAGTCTCGGGTACAACAGCTTGCCAACTTTGCTCCCTCCGTCGGCCAAGGTAAACCGCGGGACAATCGGAAGAGCTCGAACCGCAAATCTTGTTGATATATTCAATGCGAAAGTAGCCGGAGTGACCCATCGAAAGGGTCATGGATTGATTCAACTCGCCAATCAAGAAGAGTGATCCGGGAGACCGGTCATTCCGATCTCCATTGGAAGTACCAACTTCAATGAGGCAATCTGTGATTTCGGTGCAAGCATCAACATCATGCCAAGAGTGATATATGAGAAGTTATTCAGATGTCCCTTAGCATACACAACTATGTGCTTGCAGCTTGCAGATTAGTCACTCCGTGTTCCCTTGGGAATACTTGAAGACATATGTGTACGAGTAGGCAACTCGTATGTTCCTGCAGACTTCGTGGTAGTGGATACGGGCAGTGACGAAAGGTCCCCCATCATTCTGGGACGACCATTCTTGAACACAGCTAGAGCTATTATGTATGCCAACACTGCCAAGATCATCTTCAACATTAAGGGCAAGAGGGAGACCTTCTTCTTCAAGAACAAAGTACTGCAGTTCCCAGCACACCCTCATCAGCAGAACAATGAGAAGAAGAAGAATCCAGCTAAGAAGAACAAGACCAAGGTTAAGAAGACCAAGAAGACGGAGACAGTGAGGATGGTCACTGCAGTCCACAAGGAGCATGGCCACCTTCCTGCATGACTCCCACGTGTCCTGCACCAAGAGCCGTCCATTCAAGTCGGTGGAAGGTCGGTTTGATCCAACGGCGCATGATGGAGAGCACACGGATCACTGACGTGGCACTGGAGTAACCCCTACTCCACCTCCACTATAAATACCCCCCTAGTCCCTCATTGTAAAGTGTCCCCAAGTAGTTCACATTAGTGTTCTCAAGCTCAAGCTCTCTTGGGAGATCAAGAGTAGTGTAGTCTAGTCTAGAGTGGGAGTTAGAGTCGAGTCGAGCGAAGCTCGGGTCTCGGAGTCGTCTTACGGAGAATCTAGTATAGCTCTTGTACCTTTACTTTTGAAGTACTTTTCTTATATTAATATAGTCTTGCTTTACTTTATTAAGTCTTTACTTTGAGTACTTTACTTTCAGTATTTACTTAGTGCACTGCTATACTAGTGTAGTAGTGTTGTGTCTTAGTCTTATTAGTGTAGAGTCTGAACTAGTTTAGTGTCTAGATCCTTTGTGTGCGTTTCACTACCAACTGGGGCCGAGGATACTTACGTGGTAGCCAGAGTCTTAAGGCTAGATTAGGCGAGGTGCTTAGGCTAGTGCTTAATAGTGGATGCACCCTATCGTTGATTGGTATATCCATTCACTTTCTGACGTGTATTAGCGGGGGCGGTTGTGACAGAACGCAGCCTTCCAGTTATATCTATTTGCATCAGGGTTAGGCTGTAGGGCACCCATTAAAGACGAGGTCCGCTGGAATAGGAGTTAGTCCCACTGGGAACGCAACCCTCCTATTTGTCAGTCGATTTCCCCTATCACATCGATGGTCTAGGCATTAGTTTAGTTAAGTCGTTACACTAGTTAGATTAGAACACAGAAGTATAGTTAGATACATAGGAGTCCTTACTCACTCGTTGTCCTCCCACCTAGCTAGCTACCTACTAGTTACCTTTAGTTATTACTCATATCAACACTCACCCCTTTATCCATATCAATAGCTTAGATTGAGTAGAACCACCACGGGTTTCCATCACCCAGTTGCTAGAGAATCTTAATCCGCTTCCGTGAGCGAACTACAAATTCGACACCGGAATACTCACCCGGTTGAAGTGCTACGGCGGTACGTGCGCTTGCGAGTTACCCTTGGTTAGTCTTACGTTGTCACTAGAATCTAGCTTAGCTTAGCATTCTTAATCATTCTTAGGAAGAGGAATTGTGACACCCTCTCTTTGGTGGTAGTTCGGGCTTGCGGTAGGCTTAGCTATCGACGCCGGTCGCATTTACCTCACGCTAGTCGGTGTGTGCTAAGAAGTGTCGTTAGGCATTTCGCGCCATTCTTAGGGAGACTAGTATCTTTATCGAGTTCTAGTGATTGCGCTACGATGCGCAACAAGCATTTCGCGCGCCGTTGCCGGGAAAGCGCCGTATTAAGAATTTCTAGTAAATTGGAATCCGTGGTCTGCTCTTAATCATTTGAGACGGTGTTAGGGGCTTTGCCCTTCACTTGTCTTGTTTTTCTTGTTATCATTTGAGACGAGTGTGGAAGGAAGTCCCTTTTCGGTTGTTGAGGCAGTCATGGCTCAAAAGACCATCGCTGAGTTCTCATCGCCGTCAGCCGACTTTGTCGCTACGGGTCCGAACGTGAACTTGGGCGATGCGACTTTTGAACTCAAGCCTGCACTGATCAACATGGTGCAAGCCAATCAATTCTGTGGAAAGCCACATGAGGATGCCAACGCTCACCTCCAACACTTTCTGGAGGTGTGCAACACCTTCACGGTCAAGAACGTCACTGCAGATGCCGTTCGCCTTCGTCTTTTCCCATTCTCATTGTTGGGGAAGGCGAAGCAATGGTTCTACAACAACAAGGCCGAGGTGACAACTTGGGACGGATGTGCCAATGCATTCCTCAAGAAGTTCTTTCCGCGGGCAAGACCGGTGTCTGCGCGGGAAGATTTCAAGCTTCCAACAAAAGTCCGACGAGACGTTTCCCGAAGCATGGGAACGTCTCAATGAGTACATTCAAGCCTGCCCCCACCACGGGATAGACGAATGGCTCAATATTCAAGGTTTCTACCATGGGCTGACTGGCGTGGCCCGGAGTCACCTTGATGCTTCCGCTGGAGGGGCATTCCTGCAACACAATGTCAGGGATGCCAAGGAGCTCATCGAGAAGATGGTCATCAACCAAGGATGGAACGAAGAGCGCCTTCAGCCCAAGAAGAGAGGTGTCCACGCCCTTAGCGAGGTGGACATGATCTCTGCCAAGATGGACCTCCTGATGAAGAAGATAGAGGGTTCATCCTCTAACAAGGAAGTGGAGGCCATCCAGACTCCTGCCGCTATCTGTGCTGTGGGTACTGACCCATGGTGCGAGGTTTGCGGAGAGGAGGATCATTCGGGCAACAACTGCCCCATGACTCAGGAGGAGGTGAACTTCGTCAACAACAACAACAACAACAACTTCAACAACGGGAATCGGCCCCAACAACAGCAATAGAGTTCACGCCCCTTCTACCAAGGCCAAGGTATGGGTTACAATAATAATTCGGGTAATTCTTACCATAATAATTCAGTAATTCTTTCAATAACCAACCTTCCTTGAAACAACTTGTCTTTGGTCAAATTAAACTTAATGATGGTCTTAATAAAAGAATGATGGCTAATGACAAGATCTTAGAAAGTCTTAGTGAGAAAATGGTAGCTTTAACTCTGCTATGAAAATCAATTGAGCTTTAATAAAATGTTAGAAAACCAGTTAGCTCAATTAGCGGCATTTGTCCCCACTTATGAGCAAGGTAAGATTCCGGCAAAGCACGAGGACCCTATTGAGGGCGTCGGGTTGGTAACTACGAAGTTCGGTAAGCCTCATTCTCATTGTTCGGGTAACGGTGGATTCACCGTTTGTCCCGAAGAAGGAGATCCCGGCCTGCCGACGATCACTTGCCGAGATCGGACGCGAGATCTTCGACAACGCTTTTGCGACCTTGGATCAGTGTCAACATCATGTACAAGGTAACCTATGATAACCTATTAGGGAGCCCATTGCACCCTACATATGTGCGTTTGCAGATGGCGGACCAAACCATCCGGTTTCCCGAGGGGTTGGCACGGGATATCTTACTCAGAATTAAAGATGAGTATATCCCTATCGACTTCCTGGTACTGGACATGGGAGCCAACGTCGAAGTACCACTCATCCTGGGATGACCGTTCCTGAACACGGTGGACACCACCATCTACATGGGGACTGCACAGATGCATATGCAGTTCAACGGATGGAGGGTAAGAGTGCCTTTCAATGGTTTTAAAGCTAACATGCAGGCACAAGCACCCCAGAAGCCACGTCGCCAACACCACCGACGGAAGAACACTAAGACCACTAAGTCGGCCAAGAAGGCCGAAGTGAAAGAAGAACCCGCCGAACCAAAAGTCGAAGTCCAGCAAGAATGGCGGAAGAAGGAGACACCCTCACGGTCCCCATCTCCGGGACCGACTGAGGTGTCCACAGAATGAACCCGACAGGAGAGGTCCTGCTCTATGGACCTAAAACACGGAGCCCTCCGTTGACCAGGTATGTCAGTAGTTATCTCATATTTATTTCCATGCATTTCAATTCTGCATTTCCCTCTTTCAAATTGCATGTTTATTTTCACAAGCTTGCATAGTTTAGTTCAATAAAATAAACTTAGGTATAGGTAATAAAACTTGAGAAGAGTGTTTAGAGAAAAGTTGAGCTGATGGGGCCACCAAGGCCAGTCGACCGACCCGCCTTTGGGGTCCACCTCTCTCTTCACTCGGCTAGAAGCGAGGATCAAGGGAGTGCAGGGTGCCACAGGGCTCACAAGCCCAGTCGACCGAGCCCTGGACCTGGTCCCACGAGGCACCCATATTTTTTGCCTTTTTGGCGACACACTTGGATCCTATGCCTATCCCACTAGCCGAGTCGAAGAGATGGTCCAATGCTCATGACTTTAGCTTAGGATGCTACTTTAAGCATGAGAATGCTTTAGGGAACATCCCAACACTAAAGCAAGCATAGGGAACAGCAATGCATGCTAGGGGACAACCTTTATCCTTGTCCCCATTTTTGCCCTTTCCTTTTCTCTTTCACCAAACACTAGACATAAGAATCCGAATCAACCAGAAGGCATCTAGGACCAGGACCACCACTACCTTTATCAAACAACCAGACAAAACATGTCCAAAGTAGTGGGGGGCAGAAACCCTGGTCGGCCGACCAAGGTTTGGTCCCATCTTCCTGACTTTTTGCAAGCATGAGGCAAGATTCCTTGTCTAAAGTGAGACACGAGTGCACGTGGCCCTAGGGGGTGGTCGGCCGACCTGCCCTTTTGCTGGGTTGGCCATGCCCTTTCAACCCTATAAATACCACCCCAATGTGAGCTCAATCCCACACCACAACCGGCGGAATCATCTCGAGCTCACTTGGCCTTCTCTTCTCTCTTAGTGTTTCAAGCCTTCTCAAGTTTAGTGTAGTAGTAGTCATAAACCCAAAAACCCAAAAACATTTCCCTTTTCTCTCTTAGTAGTGTAGTAGAAAAGCTTGGTCTTGTTTGCCCACTAGTTTAGTTAGGATGAAGAATCCCTTCCGAAGGTCTAGCAAAAAGAAGGGCGAAGGCTCGTCCTCGAGCTCTCGCCAATCCGAAAGTAGGGGTCATGAGAGGGAGGAGGAAGAACAAGTGCACCAACTTGTCCCTGCCATCATCCCTGGCAAGATGATGGAGCCTATTAGCAACCTCATGGTCACCCATGAGGAGTTAGGAAGGCTGTTGGTATTTCTTAACGTATGCAGAGAATCCGCAAGCGTACGGAAGTACCGTTGTAGCCTTCACCCGGAAGTATTCAGGGTATCGTATTTTCCACAGGGAACGGAGGTATTTCTCCTAGCTAATTCGTCCAAGGAACAACCCAAGGGTAGAGATAGAAAGGTGGGTAGAGATGGATTCCTATAGCTTTAGGGTCCTAAGCTTAGCGATACAATACTTCTACTTGCTCACTTCGGGCACCGGAGCACACTGGGTGCCCGGGCGATCCCGCCTCTGGCTCTACGCCGCACTCAGACGTGGGGGATTACAAGGGACGGACAGGGCTATCACCACCTGCCGCCTACCACCTCAACCGTTGAGATACGAGGCAAACGAAGGCAGCCTCTAGCCTAGACACCAAGTCTACGCTAGCGACTACTACTCTAGCGTCGATCAGGGTGACCCGTCTTTATCAGGGGCCCTCTACTAGAGCATCCGCCACAAGGACGGACGACGAACCCATGAACTAGCATGGTAAAGCTCAACTAAACAAAAGACACAAAAGACTATAAGAAACACGAATACTCACTTAGCCAAGATCCCGTTAGGGAGCCGAGTAGAATATCCGCAGAGGTACAAGGTCGGGGAGACACCGACAAGCCCGGCGCTTCCCCGCTCTCTTCCCCTCACATCTCTCTCTAACTCTATAGCTAGTAGGGCATAGCCCTTTGGAATGAGGCTCTAGTGTGGTGCTCTTCCCCTTTGAATGATTGATGGTGAATGAAGAGAAAAGAGCCCCTTTTGTATCTAGAGAGGAGGGGGTCATTGCAAATGTGTCATCCCCACTTGGAATGTGGCAAACCAACCTCCATACGTCGGTTTGAGATGCAATGAACCTGGACGCACCCCAGAACCGACCTCCCATCGAGTTAATGCACTGACCTGCAAAGGTGGGACCAGTTTGGGCCGCGCGGGCGCGCTCGTGCCCCTGGCGCGCTCGCGCCAACTCCAGAGCTGTTTGGGCTGAATTTTGGTGAGTGGATGGCCCTCGTCGATAGCTTTCCAATGCATATTCGTTTGCCTGAATCGGAGTCCGTATGTGTGAGATATGGCACATTTTACGAGGCCCACTCATCCGGCCGAGATGGAGTTGGACCGGTTTTGGTCTTCCACCTCTTGGGTTTATGTTGGGCTTTTTGGCCCATGTTTGAGACCCAAGATTGTCGGGTAAATGGGCCACCTTCTTATTCATGGTTTTCTTATATTTGTTGGCCCATTTGTATGCATTTCCGGAGTTGCCTTCCTGCAAGCGACAATCACCGAAACTCGTGGAATATGTTAGTGCAAAGCCCTATTTGCTAAGTTTGGGTAGATTTTATATCCTCATTGGTGGTCTAAAAATATGCGATAAGGACCGCCAACAAGATCCCCCACACTTGCTCTTTACTCGTCCTCGAGTAAAGCTTAGGACTAAGAAGGCTCATCTCTTTGATATATAACTTTTGCATACAAGTTATTCCAAGCTTCACACTGCACTTGTGAACTTTTGAATTGTCTACCATATTATCTTGGACAATTGAATAATGGAACAATATGGATTCAAATCCCCTTGCATCAGTCATATCAGAAACTTGGGTTTTTTGAATGGTTTTATAAAAAGAAAAGATAGCCTTGCTCCTCATATGATTCACTCAATCGCTCAATGTGTATAATAACCTCACCAAAGGCATTTTGAGTTTTGCCTTCTTTCTACCACTAAAAAGCTGAGAGTGGAGTTTTGGGTAGGTATGTAAAGTGGGCATACTTGTATCACATATATTGTAAGGTCAAGGATCGAACCATACGGAGATTAAGCCATACACCTTGATTGAGATGTGCAAGTGTGTGGAATGTTTGGTGGTTCCTAATCTTTGTGGTATTTTTGGCTACTCCATGCATCATGATTATCTCTTTATTGAGTGATGAAATTTTTGGGAGAGCATGGGCTATGAGATGTATGCTAAAATCTATTCTCTTATTTCTTCTCTCTTTTTTTTTTTTCTTCTTCTTTTTTTTTCTCTTCTTTTTTTTTCTTCTTCCTTTTTTTTCTTTTTTTTTTTTTTTTCTTTTCTTCTCTTTTTTTTGTCACCCCTTTTTTACGAACGGGGATCTTTGCTTTCCGTTGTCTTATTTCTTGGACCCTAATCTAACTTGTGCCCCTTGACTTCTCCCTTTTTTTTGAATAATCATAGCCCATAACTCTCTATGAAGAATTATGAAGAGAGATATCATGATGGAATATGTGGAGTAGATTTTTGGTAGCTAAGGAATGCGCAACCCTCAGGGTGAGAGTCGGCATTTTTATTTGGTGGACTGGTGCGCAACTCTCAGTGTAAGAGTTGGCATTTTTTGGTGGATGGGGTGCATGTTTGTGTGCGACTCTCGGTGTAAGAGTCGGCTTTTTTATTTGGTGGGTGCAAGTGAATCTCAATCGTGGGTGTAAGGTCATAATCTTACGTCGGTAATAACGATCCGACCGAACTCAATGTATGAACAAGCAGCGTATGAAGGGTTTGTACTATAGATAAATCATATGGCTCTGGTGGGTATTTCATAATCACTGAGGAGCAAGCTTATTGAATTTTTCTTTTGTAAAAGTAAATCCCAAGTTCTTCACAAACAAAGCAAGGTTCAAATCATCCAGCTATATCACACACTCCAATTACTTAGATAACATGGGGTCCCTATGATAACTTGTTCACAAGGCATAGGCATATTAGTAAGGAATAAAGAGTATGCAAATCTTATCAAAGGATAGCACTGAGAAAAAGTTTTGTCTTTTTAATTTCAATAAACCTTGAACTTCAAAACTTTTGAGATGTGAGGATAGAGTTGCACAAACCATCGTTTGAAGATAAAAGAGTCGAGGAAGGTCAATTGTTCTTCTCTTGAATCTTTTCTTGTCCTCTTGTCTTGCTTGATGTTGTGCGTTGTGTTTGGGAGATCTCGAATGCATGTGTTAGTATTGTTCGAGAGATCTCCCCCACACTTATTCTTGTACTGCTTTATTTAAGAGGATAACGAAAGAAAAACAAATACGGGCTCTACTGGTTGGAAAACCAGGGAGCCAGAGTTTTATTAATCAAATAAACCTTTTTTTTATTTTAAACCTTTCTTTTTCATTTGCTCAACCAACTCGTAACTCAAACAAGGTCAAGATCAAAGTGCAAAGTAAAACAGACCTTGGATCATCTCCACAACAAATTACTTCCAAAGTCTATGGCAACAACTCAAGTTCATTAATCAAATTCTAACACCATGCCAAAATTTGATCAAAGAAGGCAATTTTAACCTAAGCACCACGCTTAATTTAAAAAGCCTATAGGTGTACTGTACACCGTCGTATACAAGCACACCCAAACCAGAGCGTATGACATAAGCTAAAGAAGCCAGATTTTGTATGTCCACGGAGACGAGTATGAGTATATAAGTTAGTGAACATTACCTTTGCTTTACCTGAGCGTACTTATCGGTAACGTATGCTGATGAAAATTTTGGGCTTGCCACCGCGTATTTGTGGTTTTCAGCTCAAGTGTGTACCAACCCTAGGTCACGCATAGCTAGTATGCATGGACCATGGGTCTTGATGGTAGCAAAGGTTCGAGAGAAGGAGAGATCTCTTGCTCTTTCTCTTCTTCTCGTCTCTTTTTTAGCAAGGTGAAGCCGACGTCAACTTGAATTCACCACTTTTTTTCTCTCTTTATTATTTCTCAATCTTTTTTATTTCTTTTTTTCTAATCTTTCTTTTTTTCTCTCTCTCTTTTTTTTGGTGTCTCTTAGTGCGTGTGGAACATGGGCTTCTTACTTCCTCCTCCCCACACTTGGACTTTTGTGTAAAAGCCAAGTGTAGCATCGAGATCCCCTTGCGAGTGTGTTCCATTGCCTAAGAGAATCAAGACTTGTACTGATGTTGCCTCTCGTTTGCAAGTGTTGTATGACCCGTTTTCTTCTCAACTTTGAGATGATTAGCAAGGGAATACTCGAGGGTGCATACTACTAGAAAACATGACCTTGCTTTTTTTTTCAAAGATAATCCGGGGTATCTCCGGTAGTGCTTAAGTTATGGTCTTAAGCTGGACCGCATGAATTTATCTTGCAGCTCTCAAAGGTGGTGTTGGCCACCAAACATTTGGCAAAGGTGCTAAAGGCGCAAGGTTGGTTCCATCGTACCACTACGAGATTTGAAAGTGCTAATGATAGCCATCCACAATCATCCTCTTAGAAGTTTTGAATCAAGTGTTAAGAGGTGGTTGGGATTCTCGTTGGAGCACAAGGTCAGGAGCAGAACAAACTTTAGAGATCCCGAAGGCGAGCATGAAACATGAGTCTCAAAGAGACGTTATCATGCTCGTTAGTGGGTTCACTCTAGTGTTGTTGCTTCATGCATGTCCATGGCATGGGAGTTTTGTCCTTAAAAGATGTATCATGAAGGACGAACATTGACTCTTGACAATTATCGGGAACAACATTTTGATGGCAGAGGGACATGTCTCGTTCGAGCATGGGCGAAGTTGGACATTCTATTTCACAAAGATGAAAAGGAAGCTCAAACCTTCCTTGCTTGAACAGTAGCTTTGCTTTGCCTTTGGGTCTCGGGGCAAGAGATAAGGCTAGCGAAGCTAAACGCTCAACTTCTCATTTGCTCAAGAGTTTCAAAGAGTGACTTATGAGAAGTTTGAGCATTGAGGATGGCATAAATGTGAAGGTATAAGTGAGCCTTGGTTTTGTTCATTTCAAATGGCACAGCCCTAACACAATCCCAAGACACTCAGATGAGCTTTGATGGGATTTTTGAAGAGTTTTTCAATCGGGACTAGCGGCATATTTCCCGGAGGAAGGGTTTCCGCAAGGAAATGATAAAAGTCCCGACTATGAGGTTGTGTAGGGCTTCTAAGGGAGTCTCATTTAACGAACAAAATATAGTTGTGGAAGGTGAAAGAATCTGAATTGCTTCAGAAGAACATTTCAACTTTCGACAACCATTCTCATGAATGTTCCTTGTTAGAGGAGACTTCCTTAGAAATAAATGCTTGATTTATGTGCCAAGAAATGCTCAAGGTTTTGCCACAATCCTCGAATTTTATAGCGAACTTCAAAGGATAAAACATTCCTTCCTTTGTTGTTCATGGTTCGGGTGAGGGCTCAACAACCGAATCTAGCAAGGGCAAAGATTCGATTGATTAGGGCTCCTCAAAGCTTGACATGCCCTTTTATGGAGGGGTTAAGGCTCTATGACGCGAAGCATGCTTCTCTAGGATGTCAATAAAGGTTTTCCTCTACTCCGTCATGGTTCTTATGAAAAACAACCCTCCAACGGTCATGTCAAAGCATAGGGCAGCATCTATGTCTAGACCCAAAGAGATGCGAAAGCACATCATCGGTGGAGACAAGTCTAGGCCGGCATGTGTTAACATTGTAAACCTCGCCTAGGCTGCACCTATGGATTCCTTCTCGTTCTGATTGAAATCGAGGATTGCCCATGGTAGAGAGTTGATATGGGACATAAGGGAGAATGTGAGACAAAACTTGTCTTTTAGTTCTCCCTAGTCTCCATTCGAACTTCCTACGGCATTAGTGATCCATTGCTTCGCCTCCCTATTTGGGGGAAAGCGAAAACAACTTTCACATAAGAATTTCATTGTGTCATGCCGGGAATGCTTAGGCATGAACACATTTCCTCAAAATCATGCGAGATATCTAAAAATGATTTTCATCATCTAGACTGAGAAAGGCTATGCCGAACCAAGGTTCGAATCACGGGTGGAGTTCACGGCTGAAGAAAGATTTTGGTTTTTTTTTGAAAAAGAATTTTTGGCTCAAAGAACTCCTCCTTTTTGAAGCAAAAAGATTTGAAATTGGATTTGGCTTCATAGTGGTAGGATCGGATACAAAGTGTGTTTGGTTTATAAAAAGGAATATAATAAATATTTTTATTTTTATAAAAAGATACGAGGACGAACTAGGTTCAAAGAAAATAGCAACCGTTCCCCGGCAACGGCGCTAGAAAGCTTGTTGGTATTTCTTAACGTATGCAGAGAATCCGCAAGCATACGGAAGTACCGTTGTAGCCTTCACCCGGAAGTATTCGGGGTATCGTATTTTCCACGAGGAACGGAGGTATTTCTCCTAGCTAATTCGTCCAAGGAACAACCCAAGGGTAGAGATAGAAAGGTGGGTAGAGATGGATTCCTATAGCTTTAGGGTCCTAAGCTTAGCGATACAATACTTCTACTTGCTCACTTCGGGCACCGGAGCACACCTGGTCTGCCAGGCGATCCCGGCCTACAGCTCTACGCCGCACTCAGACGTGGGGGATTACAAGGGACGGACAGGGCTGTCACCACCTGCCGCCTACCACCTCAACCGTCGAGATACGAGGCAAACGAAGGCAGCCTCTAGCCTAGACACCAAGTCTACGCTAGCGACTACTACTCTAGCGTCGATCAGGGTGACCCGTCTTTATCAGGGGCCCTCTACTAGAGCATCCGCCACAAGGACGGACGACGAACCCGTGAACTAGCATGGTAAAGCTCAACTAAACAAAAGACACAAAAGACTATAAGAAACACGAATACTCACTTAGCCAAGATCCCGTTAGGGAGCCGAGTAGAATATCCGCAGAGGTACAAGGTCGGGGAGACACCGACAAGCCCGGCGCTTCCCCACTCTCTTCCCTCACATCTCTCTCTCTAACTCTATAGCTAGTAGGGCATAGCCCTTTGGAATGAGGCTCTAGTGTGGTGCTCTTCCCCTTTGAATGATTGATGGTGAATGAAGAGAAAAGAGCCCCTTTTATATCTAGAGATGAGGGGGTCATTGCAAATGTGTCATCCCCACTTGGAATGTGGCAAACCAACCTCCATACGTCGGTTTGAGATGCAATGAACCTGGACGCACCCCAGAACCGACCTCCCATCGAGTTAATGCACGACCGCAAAGGTGGGACCGTTTGGGCCGCGCGGGCGCGCTCGTGCCCCTGGTGCGCTCGCACCAACTCCAGAGCTGTTTGGGCTGAAATTTGGTGAGTGGATGGCCCTCGTCGATAGCTTTCCAACGCATATTCGTTTGCCTGAATCGGAGTCCGTATGTGTGAGATATGGCCTATTTACGAGGCCCACTCATCCAGCCCGAGATGGAGTTGGACCGGTTTTGGTCTTCCACCTCTTGGGTTTATGTTGGGCTTTTTGGCCCATGTTTGAGACCCAAGATTGTCGGGTAAATGGGCCACCTTTTTATTCATGGTTTTCTTATGTTTGTTGGCCCATTTGTGTGCATTTCCGGAGTTGCCTTCGCAAGCGACAATCACCGAAACTCGTGGAATATGTTAGTGCAAAGCCCTATTTGCTAAGTTTGGGTAGATTTTATATCCTCATTGGCGGTCTAAAAATATGCGATAAGGACCGCCAACAAAGGCTCTATACTCTTCGCACTTGCGGTTTCTAGCACTCCGCCCTCTTCGACCAAGAACTCCTCGACAAAACGGTATGAGCACCGACTTTGCCATAGTTTTCAATACTATTGGTTGGTCCTCATTTTGGCAAGTTCCCGAGCGTGGCATAGAGTTACTCACCCAAGAATTCCTTTGCTCACTTAAGTCAAATGCTTTGGGTGTTAGCTTTCGCATGTTTAATAATGACTATGACTGTCTTGGAATGAGTTGAGTGTTGGTCTAGGCTTTGATCATGATTGCATACTAGATGAAGAGGCTGCTTTAGCAAATTTTAACTTTGCTGTCTTTTGGAAATCAATTGCTTTGTCAACTGACTGGTCCAATCCTAAACCTAAGCAAATTCATAATCCAACTTTAAGGTCTATGTTCTTTTGGATCGCAATCACTCTGTTTCCTAGGGCTGATTTATCAAGGATAGGTCTTAAAGAGATGCAGCTCATGTATGCCATGGTTAACAAAATCAAGTTTGCCCCTGTCAAAATGCTAGTACACTTTTGGGAGAACTCTGTTGTTCAAGAAACACCCATAGGTTTTACTTCATTCATAACTAGAATTGCTGAATCTTTGGGTGTGCTTGAGGGGAATGTTTATGAGTTTATACCTAAGGAGAGACCAATTATTCTTGAAGAAACGTTTATATGTACTGGTCTAATTAAAAGGGGTCCAAGAGGTACGCTTAAGATGACTTATGGGACTGATACAGTCGAGATTCCTCTCCCTAATGAGGGACTTTGGCTGTATAGTGTCTCAACACTAACCCTGGACAGAAGAGGAAGACCTTGTCCTGCTGCAGGGACGGACAGAATGACGAGAGCACGAGCCCGTGCTACTCAGGAGCAAGCTGGTCCCTCTCATGCTGCACCCGAAGAAGAAGAGGAGGTGAGCTCTTCCCACATGGAAGCACCCCCTCATTCCAGGACACCCCCTTGGGCACATACTCCTCGCCTCCGCAGAGGGAGGCGACAGCCACCGACCGAGATCGAAGCACTCACCCAGGAGGTGGAGAACCTCCACATCGGGTATCAAGCCACGTTGCAGCTCATGCAACAGAACTTGAAATTTGTCCAAGGTGTCATCACGGAGGAGGAGCACCGCTGGGACCAGTGGAATGAGTGGTTCTCACAACAGTGAGCAAGAGAGCTTGGGGGAGACCCTCTCCCCACTAAGGTAAGTCCATCCAAGGTATGTTTCCAATCCCCCTCATTTAATTATTGCATTTTAGTTATTGTTTTCTTGCATTTAAAAAAAAATTAAATTTTTTTAAAAAAAATCCAAAAATATTTATTTGCTTTATTTCCCTTTTGTTTATATGCTTCATGTGTGCTAGTCTTTCTATGGATATGATGATGAAATTGCTAGTTAATGTTTCTCTAGTGCTTGTTTACAACTTAGCACTTCTCTAAGTCTAGATTATTTGGCATCTTTAACCATCATGAACTTGATCACTTAGTGGGTTGCAAGTGCTAATACAAAGTCTAAGTTGTTGTAAGATATGAGATAGTGAAGATAGGAGCCTACTCTATTGTTCTAAGCACGCATGATTGCCAGAGATTTCCTTTTAAAATGAATGAAAAACTTAATTGTTCCTCAATGGTGTTGAAATTCCTACCACGGCCATATTTATACCTTGATATATCCATAAGCCTTCTACATAAGCTACTTGCTCGCATTGAGTTTGGTTAAGACTTGTAGAATCTTTGTTAGAGGTTTATCGTGGCCCTAAGATCAAGATCCCCACATCACCAAATATGTTGCTTCTAATCCGGAAGTACGCAACCATGCTACTCCTACCCTGGGAGTACGCATCTTACTACCACCATTCATACTATTCCTACCCTAGGAGTACGCATCTCACCATCCATCATTTATGCTACTCCTATCCTGGGGGTACGCATCTCACCATCATAATTATGCTACTCCTACACTGGGAGCATGCATACCACTATCCATGTGCTGCTTCTACACTGGAAGTACGCACCTTCACCATTTCATCCTATGGGTTGCTCCATGCTCCACAATTAGAGATTCTCTCTCAGTTATCATTTGTTAGGTGAGACACATCTCATAAAGGCTAGGCATCTCGTTGAAAAAAAAAGAGAGAAGAAAAAAAGAAAAAAAGGAGATGATGAAAAAAAAAGAGAGAAGAAAGAGCTAGCCTTGTCTCAATAGAAGTAGAAAGAGAGATAGCATTAAATAAGGGAACAACCTCATTCACCAAACATCCACCCTTCTTCATCACCTGACCATCCATCACATTCATCCGTTTCATCTTACATCTTGATCTAAGGGTATGATAAGACTCTGCTGTGGTCCAAGATTTCATCTTTCTTAACTAAGACAACATATGCCTTGCAAGTACGCTATTCCTTGACATACCTACTTAAGCTCCACATAAAGCCTCATTAGAGGTAGGATGTCTTTGAAAGGCAAACGCATGATGTGCCTTAGTGAGGATTCATACACCACTTGAGTGACTTGAGAGAAACCCTTTGAGGAACATTAAGACTTCTTTTGGAAAAACTTATCAAAAACCTCTGGCATGAAACTTGCTAAAAGAATGAGAAAGGTAGATGCTCTAGTCAAAACTGTTCCGTCTTCCAACCTCCCAAGACTGAGTTAATGCCATAAGCCCCATGGGTGCTAAATTTTCCATTCAAGGAGAAGTTCTTTGTTGTGCACTTAGTACTATTGAGATGTTAACTTAGTAATGATACCTGATCCAATCAAATCAAGTTTTGATCATTTGCTCGGGACGAGCAAAGGTTAAGCTTGGGGGATCTTGTTGATGGAAATAAAGACCAGTTTTGGTACACTCAGAAACCCGTCAATAGTCCTCGATAGAAGGAAGATGATCATCACATGAGCATATTTATCACTAATAAAGTTCCACTTGTATTCTTAGCTTGTGAAATGCGGGGAAAGCCGGAAACGAGGCCCTATGAGACCAAAACCCGGTCTGCTCCATCGATTCTCGGTCTCACCAGGATCTGACCACCAAGCAAGGTCCACGATACTACGGGAGAACCTGATCCTGGACCCAAATGTACCACACATCAACATTCCACCCGACTGGTACATTGGACCAAGGATCCATATAGAAGCAAGCAAGATATCAAGTGAACCCAACTTCGGACAAGACTACACATGACAAGCCAGGACAGCACCAGGAAGCCGCCACGTGGACCAGGGGTCCAATGCCAGGTCGGCCGTCCACCCTTTGGTGGCAGGACACCTTGGCATTGCTCCCACTGCCACCTGGACCTTCTAGAAGGCCAGTGGGACCCACAGGTCAGCCAGGCCCAGGTCGGCCGACCTGCAAGTGGGCCCACCTTGAGGTCGGTTCGCTTCCACCGCCTTCCTGCATGACTCCCACGTGTCTGCACCAAGAGCCGTCCATTCAAGTCGGTGGAAGGTCGGTTTGATCCAACGGCGCATGACGGAGAGCACACGGATCGCTAACGTGGCACTGGAGTAACCCCTACTCCACCTCCACTATAAATACCCCCCTAGTCCCTCATTGTAAAGTGTCCCCAAGTAGTTCACATTAGTGTTCTCAAGCTCAAGCTCTCTTGGGAGATCAAGAGTAGTGTAGTCTAGTCTAGAGTGGGAGTTAGAGTCGAGTCGAGCGAAGCTCGTGTCTCCGGAGTCGTCTTCTGGAGAATCTAGTATAGCTCTTGTACCTTTACTTTCGAAGTACTTTTCTTATATTAATATAGTCTTGCTTTACTTTATTAAGTCTTTACTTTGAGTACTTTACTTTCGAGTATTTACTTAGTGCATCTTGCTATACTAGTGTAGTAGTGTTGTGTCTTAGTCTTATTAGTGTAGAGTCTGAACTAGTTTAGTGTCTAGATCCTTTGTGTGTGTTTCACTACCAACTGGGGCCGAGGATACTTACGTGGTAGCCAGAGTCTTAAGGCTAGATTAGGCGAGGTGCTTAGGCTAGTGCTTAATAGTGGATGCACCCTATCGTTGATTGGTATATCCATTCACTTTCCGACGTGTATTAGCGGGGGCGGTTGTGACAGAACGCAGCCTTCCAGTTATATCTATTTGCATCAGGGTTAGGTTGTAGGGCGCCCATTAAAGACGAGGTCCACTGGAATAGGAGTTAGTCCCACTGGGAACGCAACCCTCCTATTTGTCAGTCGATTTCCCCTATCACATCGATGGTCTAGGCATTAGTTTAGTTAAGTCGTTACACTAGTTAGATTAGAACACAGAAGTATAGTTAGATACATAGGAGTCCTTACTCACTCGTTGTCCTCCCACCTAGCTAGCTACCTACTAGTTACCTTTAGTTATTACTCATATCAACACTCACCCCTTTATCCATATCAATAGCTTAGATTGAGTAGAACCACCACGGGTTTCCATCACCCAGTTGCTAGAGAATCTTAATCCGCTTCCCGTGAGCGAACTACAAATTTGACACCGGAATACTCACCCAGTTGAAGTGCTACAGCGGTACCTGTGCGCTTGCAGAGTTACCCTTGGTTAGTCTTACGTTGTCACTAGAATCTAGCTTAGCTTAGCATTCTTGGGCTGTTGCCGGAAGAGGAATTGTGACACCCTCTCTCTGGTGGTAGTTCGGGTTTGCAGTAGGCTTAGCTACCAGACGCCAGTCGCATTTACCTCACGCTAGTCGGTGTGTGCTAAGAAGTGTCATTAGGCATTTCTGACGCCATTGCCGGGAGACTATGTCGACGAAATATTGGCGGCAGTCTACCTAGGGTATGCCTAAGGTAGTAAATTGATCGGTAAGACACGCTAGATGACGAACAAGATGTAATCAAGATGCACAAGACGCTGTATTTATACAGGTTCGGGCCACGATACGTGTAATACCCTACGTCCTATGCTCTTAATCGAGTCAATATATTAATGTGGAGATGAGTTTTGGGAGGGTGTCCTGCTCGCCTTATATAGTGGGGGAGCAGGATTACAAGCCCGATATTTCCGGAGTACAAATGTACATATAAGGTAACAACTTTTATCCGATCCAATCTCCTGTGATCGATATCTTCACCGCCGACCAGAGGCGTCAATTAGTTCGCCCTTCCTTCCTTGTCTTCCAAGGTAGCCGACCAGAATTGGGCCCTGGTCGGCCTTGCGCTCTTGGGCCAAGGGTCTCTGTCCGAGCAGGCCTAAAGTCGGGTCGTGCGGGTATAGGGGTTTATACCCCCACAGACTAGTATCTTTATCGAGTTCTAGTGATTGCGCTAAGATCTGCCAACAACAACCAAGGCCTAGAGGTTTTATCACTAACGCTTAATCAGTTCCACAAGCTTTGTTGTCTATTTTGAGCTTCAGAACATCAAGGATCAAGAAGAGGCGACAAGCGAAGGACATCCAGTCCACGTCAAGTCTTTGCCGCGACACTTGAACGCTGTCTCCAACAAGCAACCATCTACGACACTCCAAGAGGACTAGAACGTCTTCGTGCACTGTCGGCAACATCGCGAGACTATGTCAATATCCGGCTTGGGGGAGGGCATCCCCCGTGTACCAAGCTAAGTGTTTCCAACTTATCTATTTATGCCTTATTAGAGTGTGCTTGTTAAAACAACTAAAAAAAGATGCATAACCATAGAAACCCAGAAAGATTTCCTTATTTATCTTTTTCTACTTCTGGAGAGCTCTTGTAATCTGTCTTCAAAGTGATCCCTAGAATAAAACTCTACATGGAAATGATGATTAGTTGCTCTGTAGTAATTCCTTTCAAGTACCTAGTTTTCAACCTTGCATTCTCTCGAGTTTTGGACACAATTTGTTTAGATTTGAGATTTGCTCGAACCCGAAACTTGTGGGTAGCAAACACTTGATCTAAGTCTAGGTAGTTGACGGGTATGATATGGGAAGGTTTTGAGCTCTTGTCCATCTTGTTCCTAGAGATACTAGAGTTCGGAGAATTTATCTCGTGAAAATATTAAATTCTTGCATGATGAGTTCCTTTATGATGAGAGTTGTCGGTGTTTCGTACCCCGGGGGGTGTCACACCAACGAGTAAATTTCTATGCGTGCTCCCTAATCCGGATGGTGATGCAAGAAGAACACAAATGTTTATCCTGGTTCGGGCAAAGGGTGCCCTACGTCCAGCAGGGGGGAGGAAACTTGTATTATCTTGCACCTAAGTGCTTGTACAGGGGTGAGTACAAGGTAGTCCTGAGACTTAGTGAGTGAGTGTGAGTGAAGGCGTAGAAACGTGTATGTGTCAAAAAGCCTCCTCTGAACTAGGCCCTGGCATCCCCTTTTATAGACCAAGAGGAGGCTCAGGAGTACAGAGTAGATAGGGCTGTCGTGGGCGTGACGTCGAGGTACATGCGCATGTCGTGTCGTCGAGACTGTAGACGTTCGCTCTGGTCCAGTTCGAGCCTGTAGCGGTATGGTCAATGATGGCCTGCTCGTCCTTCTCGGTCGTGGGCTGACGTAGTTGAGGTGCGGTGCTGGCGTGGCCGAGCACGTGCGCCCAGGAATCCTGCCGTATGGCCGTCGAGGCGGGAAAGACGGGCCGCGCGCCCCCATGCTCGGGTTGCGTCCGTCATCGTTCCTCGAGCGGCGGGCGGCGCCGAGAGGGAGATGGCCCGAGCGACGGGGACCGAGCGCGGGTTAGATGGTACGGAGAGTTGACAATTGCGTTACGTGAGGGTGCCGCACATGGCATAGTGCCGGGCATGGTGCAATAGTGGCGCCCTGCCATCCTCAAATCCGGGGAGGGCAGCGTGATGGTGGAAGTGACCGGTGTACGATCCACTATTGCGGGCCCCGTAGCCATGGAGTTAGGCGGGGCGGGCGTACTACGGCTATTTGTTCGAGCCCCGTAGCCATGTGCGCACCACGGTTGGTAATTATTGTAGGCATACTAGAGCGGTCGCTCGCTCGAGCACTTTCCGCCACCGTCTCGAGCGGTCGTTTGCTCGAGTAGTTTCCGTTACCGTCTCGAGCGGTCGCTCGCTCGGCGGTTTCCGTACTTCTTCCTCGAGCGGGCGGGTGGGTGGCGCTCGAGTAAGTGGGCTTTGTGGCTTTGTGGGCCTAATTCGCACGCCGGCCCAACGGGGAGTAGGATTGGGATTTCCTTGGTTAATTCTTGGGAGTAGTTAGAGGTGAAATGGGCTGGATTATTTACCTCCAATCTATCTAATTTAGGACCCCCTAATCTAGGTACCCGACAGTAGCCCCCGAGCCCTTGTTTGATTGTGAAACTTCAAACAAGGGATCATGAAGTGGAGTTGAAGTACCTAGATTTGGGATTATCGTCGATGTTTCGAGGAGTCACTGCGTCCTTTCTCCGTGGGGGGCGCGCGAGCGTCCCCCGCGGGGGTAGCCCCCGAGGCCCCAGAGGAGTGAGGCATTCCTCTGGGGGCTTTGAGATGAACGGTTTTGGGCAAGAATATTATTAACCGGAGTTGTAGCATCTCGAGGTAGGAGATTTTCGACAACTGTTCGAGTCCCCGAGTGTATCCTGCTCCTCCCGTGTCGAGGGAGGTTGTTTATGTGACTCGAGCCCCCGAGCCTCGAATGGCTGGGCTGGAGTCGTGATCCAGTTCCTCGCTGGATCTCTTGGATCAGATCCAAGGGGTGGGAGGTCTGACACTACTCGCGACCGAGCGAGCGCCATACCTCCCCGTGAGCCGATAGCGGGTAGTCCAAGTGAGAGCTCGTCTCCTTTCGAGGGGAGACGGCCGTGGCCCGGGGCGCTCTCATTAGAGCGGGTGCTTAGTTTCCGGCAGGACCGGCCCCGTTCGAGGGGACCGGCGGCTCGAGTGCCTCCGTCGGCGGGATCTCTTGGAAACCTAGTGCCCCGCCTTGGACACGCCATCTGGGTTCGAGGGTTCGTTCTCGAGCGGAACCTTTCGAGGGTTCCTTCCCATAGGCGTCCCTGACTCGGGTGCTCGAGGGCGGCTGTTCGAACCCGTCCGTGGGTCAGCCTCCGCTCCCTCGAGACTTACTTGTGGGACCGGGGTCCCTGGGTTTCTTACCGTGTAAGGGACCGTCTGTCGAGATGTCCCGTCATTACGCATCCGTCCGTTGCGAACGGCGCGCCTTTTTAGGCGGAAACCGGTGCATCGTGGTGATCGTGTCTTGGCGACGGTTCCGCTCCGTCTCGCGACGCGTGCGCCCTGTAAGTGAGGTAGGTGGCGGTTTTGTCAGAGCAATAAATGTGGTTACCATTTTTCGTCGAGTCCGCCGGGTGCGCGCGGCCGTTGGATGGCGTAACCTAGGCCGTCGGATGCGATTCACGCGGATCGGCTTGGGCTCTATAAATATGGAGAAGTAGGCCCCTGGTTCTTCTTCCCCGCATTCTCGCCCTTCTCGCCGCTCCGCCGCCGGTTGCGCCCGCTCAGATTCGATCCGCCGCGCCCTCATTCGCAACCGCCACCGCCGCGCCGCTTTGTGACCGCCGGTGATCGCGCCTGCTTTCCGCGCCTCTGTTCCCCGCGCCACCATTCCCCGCGCTACCGTTCCTCGCGCTCCGCCGCCGCCGTTGCTCCGCCGTCCCGCTCCCGTCATCGACATGAAGAGGTCGGTCAGGAAGTCGGGTCAGAGCTCCGGCCAGGGTGCTGGTAGCAAGGGCAAGGGCAAAGGCAGGAGTGCCGCCAAGCCTTCCCCGCCGGTGGTGATGGAGGACGCGCTCCCGTGGCCTCGGTCCTTGGTGACCGAGGCGATCCGCTCAACTTGGTGAATGGCGGATTGCTTCCGCCCAATCCGGCGGAGGGGTTACCGGAGTGGAGGGTGCCGGACGACGACCACCTCGAGCCCAATCCCCGCCGGGCTACGTCCTGAGCTTCATCAGGTTCCACCGGCGGGGACTTGGTGCGCGGCCGAGCCGCTTCATGCGGGCGCTCCCCCACCATTTCGGGGTCGAGCTCCAGCACTTCAACCCTAACTCCATCTCGCTCGCGGCTACTTACGCCGCTGTGTGTGAGGGGTATCTGGGGATGGCGCCGCAGTGGGACCTGTTCACCCGCATCTTCAAGGCGACGCTCTTCACCAAGGCGGTGAAGAACAAGGAGGCCGCCGATGACGACGGTGATGATGATGACGAGGAGGAGGAGGAGGAGAACGAGGAGGAAGAGGAGAAGGTGGTGAAACCAAAGGTCCGCCGCTACGTTCGAGCGGGCTCCTGCTCGATTGGGCTGAAGAGGAAGGAATGCTGGCTGTCCGGCGCGTGGTCGTCGAACAACGCCGGCTGGGACCGAGAATGTTTCTATCTCCGGAACGAGGGGGGCCTCTTCCCGGAGTACACCGGCGCCGTGCTTACCGCGCCTGGTTTCAACTGGACGCACGGCCAGCCGGCGGCGCGCCAGCCCCGCATGGACTCCCTGCTCAACGCCATTACGAGCCTCCGCAACCGGAGGTCCGGCAACCTCTTCTTCAATATTGCGCATGTGGTTGCCGAGTTCCACGGCCCGCCGGGTGCTCCCGCTCGCCGAGCGCCCGCGCGGCTCGACCCGGATGACGGAGGACGCCGATCTGCGGCGCTCGCGCCGCGAGAATGTCGGACGTGCCCTCCCGGTCGCCACAATCGTGGCTCGGGTGCGCGACGCGATCGACGGTGGGAGGAATTTTGGTGAGAACCAAGTTGGCCTCTTCCGTATGCGTCCGGCCGTCAATCTACTGGGCTATGTAAGTTTTCTCGAGACCCTCTTTCGTTGTTTCTTTTACTCGAGCAATCCTTATCGTGGCTTGTTCTTTTTTCCCGAATATCAACGACCACGCGGAGTCGAGGCCCCGGTGAAGGAGGACGCACCCGACCGCGAGGTAAGACGCCGAGGGGAACGAGCACATACTGCCGTGGTCTCGAGGAGGGAGGAAAAGGCGCAGAAACCTCGCGCGCTAGAGGAGAAAGAGAAGCGTAAGGCTAGGCGCCGCCGGGAGCGCGAAATACGCCTGGCGGCGGACCCAACCGACTGGAGGCCTAGTCTCGAGTCGTCCGACGAGGACGAGGACGATGATGATGAGGATGACGAGGCGACCGACAGCGATGACGCCACCGCCGCTCGAGCCCTGACGCCTCCTCGCTCTCGCGTGCAGGAGCCAACTTTGGCGCCAGGCCTCCTGCGCGATGACTCGTCGCTGGTTCGAGCGGGTCAGCAGGAGGAGTCGTCGAGCCGTGGTGCTCGAGCGCCGTCGCCGGGCCAAGCAAGTCAACGGGGTGGGGCGTCTCAACGCTCCAGTCGCCGCGCTCGCTCGTCGTCGCCGGCTCAAGCAGGGCGGCGGGAGGAGTCGCCCCGGGCGCCATCTCCGACGCGGCGGGATTCTTCCTCCCGCCCCCGTTCATCTTCAACGGGCGCGCACACCCGGCAGCATGAGGCTGCAAATGTGCGCACTTCAACCTCTGCGCAGCCCGGCGAGCAACGCCGGGCTCCTTCCAGCGACCGCCGGGCCGAGCGGACCTCGACCCGCAGGACTCAGGATCCCGTATGGGACACCGTGCCCGTCCCGGCCACGGAGCCGGCCAGAACAGGGGCGGCCGCCGGGGTCCCGAAGCCCCCGAGCGGCGCAGGCGGCAGGCTCGAGGTCCCCAAGTCCTCGAGTGACTCGAGGGGGGCGACTGAGGCTCGACAGCCCCCGAGTGCTTTGAGCAAGCCAGGCGGCTCGAGCAGCGCTACCCCGACCGCAGGGTGAGTCTTCCGATCGATCTTATTGCACTATTTTGTTCGCGTGTGAGTACCTTGTCACAGTGAAATTTTTTGTTTTTCTCTTTCTTCCAGGACTAAGCGTCCCCTGCCCGGACCTTACCGTCCCTCCCCCCATGCCGCCTACTAAGAGGCCGAGGACCACGGGAGGGTCGAGCGGCACCCCGTCGATGTCGTGGAGTGACCCTTCCCCTTCTACTCCAATTTGGTTAGAGCGGGCCAAGGATGCGCTTAGGCGTGGCGGGCCGATGGCGCCCGCGTCCGTGCGGGTGCCGGGGCCGTGACCAAGGCCACGTGGGACGAGGACGCCACCACCACCACGGCCTCGACTGCCCTCCCGCTCGAGACCCCGACGCCGTCAGGCGCGCTGGGTGACGCGGCGGTGGGCGACCACGGGGCGATAGCGCCAGAGCCGGCGGCCTCTATTCCGGCGACGGGGGCTGGATCGGAGCAGCAGCCCATTACGCTCGAAGACAAGAGTCCGAGCTCGGGCGCCAAGTCCTCCTGGCCAATCGGCCTGCGCCAGCTCGAGGAGGAGCGCGGGGAGAAGGAGGAGGAGGAGACGCCGGCAGCCGCCGATCGGCCGGCGGGGGATGCGGAGATGCAGGAGGCGGGAACGGCGCCTGAGCTTCAGCCGAGCCGAGCCCCAACCCCTCCTCGGGATATGGAGGTCGATTCCTCTGCTGGGCAAAGGGTCGAGGACGGGGAGGCCCAAGCTGCCGCTCGAGTGGAGGCGCTCGAGGAGCATCCCGCCGCTACGCAAGAGGAGGAGAGGGCGGAGGAGCCGGTGGAGCAGCAGGCGGAGCCGGCGGTGCAGCCTACCGCCGCAGTCGGCGGAGCATCGGCGCAAAGCGGAGGCGGGCGGCGGCGGGTGGAGCGGCGAGGCGGAGCCGGCGGTGCAGCCTTCCTCTGTCTCACAGTGGCGATGAGCACCGGGACGTCGAGCGAGAGCTCCATCCGGTGCCGTACCGGGCGCCGCCGCAGCCCTCTGCGGGCGTCGGGGGCTCGGTGCCCCACCTCGTGCCCGACTCGGAGACGGGCGAGGTGAGATTCGAGGTCATGACCGACGCCGATCAGTGGGAGGAGGCCCAAAGGAAGCTGACGGCGGCTGCCATCGTCGACAGCCACATGCGGTCGGTCGACCTTGGTCCCACCGAGCCCACTGATGTCTCCATTGAGGAGCGGAGGCGGATTGAGGCGCGGGCGCTCGCCCAAGAGGCGTCCTCTTCCTGGAGTCAGCCGCAACGCCCACCTACCCTGGCTGAGCGGGTGGTGACGGCGGACGTCGACCTGGAGGCGGTGAGGAGACTCCACTCCTCCGTCGACAAGGAGATGCGGGAGGAGTTCCCTCTTTGGGAGAGGCCGCCGCTGGTGCTCTCCGACCCCCTCGACCACGAGGCTCCCCGATCGTGATGAGCGATCGAAGGAGCTCGAGGCGCACGTGGAGGCCGAGGAGCGCCGGCAATGGCTCGGAGCGCTTTAAAGACGCACGTCGCTCGTCTCGGAGGACATGCCCCGGCTTCTTTCGGTGAGTGTCCTCGAGTTCGGTTGTTTGCCTTTTGGTCTATCGCGTTTTATGTTCTAACATTTTCCCTTCGAGGTTCGACGACGCAGAAGTCGCTCCTACGCCAAATCCGTGCATATCCGTGCCACGCAAGAGAGCGAGCACGAGATCCGTCGGTATGTGCGGATGGGGCAAGATGCTGAGGGCGAGCGGCACCGCTTTGCTCGGCTCCTCCGAGATGCCAATGCCGCCCTGGACGCCGCCAAGGAGGACGCCAAGAAGGCTAATGATGAGCTTGCTCGAGTGGCGCAGGGGGCCGAGGTGGCACAGCGGGAGGCGGACGAGAAGCTTGCCCGAGCCGCGCAGGAGGTGGATGCCGCTTGTCAAAAGTACGCGCAGCTGCACGAAGTTTTCGAGCAGCTCAAGAAGGACGCGGCTGTGGTGCTGCAAGGCTATAAGGCCAAGTGCCGGGACATGGAGCAGCTCCAGAAGGACAAGGCCGGCGTCGAGGCCTACGTGAAGGAGCTCCAGGCTACGGTCACCCGGGAGGCTGTCGAGAAGGAGGCCCCTGCCAGCGCGCTTGAAGCGGAGAAAGAGCGGGCGAGCGGTCTCGGAGTGCGGAGACGGCCAACCTTCGTCAAGAGATGACGGAGAAGGACCTCGCCATCCAGGGCGCTGGCAAGGCTTATGAGGAGCTGCGCGTGGAGAAACTTGACATCGAGCGCGCCCTCCGGAGAAAGGAGGCTGAGCTCGCGCGGGCGCTCGAACGCGAGCAAGGGCTCTCGACCCGCTGCACCGGTAAGTGCTCGAGTCCTTTAGTTCTTTTTTCGTGCGTGATTCACACGTGTTGCTCGAGTATTTGATTGAGTACTTGATTCTTGTCGTCCTTTTTCAGGTTTGGAGGCGGACCTGGCGGACGCGCGTGAGTACGCAAAGTCAACCCACGCGCTGGCTGACCGCGTGCTCTCAGCCAAGGCCCACATCACCGGCGCCATTGACACCCTCAGCGCTAAGTGGGGCTTCCCGCCGGTGGTGGACGTCGAGGGCCGGATGCGGCCGAGTTATGCTAGCCGGGTCCGTGAGTTCGGCGCCTCTCGCGGGGTCGTATCGGGAGGCCCTTGTTTTTCTTGCGCGCCGGACGATGGCCATCTTCTACTCGGGGTTCGGCATTTCGAGGAGGACGCCCGGGCCGGGATGGAGGCCGTTGCGAGCGGCTTCACCTACGTCGAGGGCGAGCAAGAAGGAGGGGTCAACCCCGGATCGAGCAGCTCAAGGGCGAGGCGGCAGGAGCCGGGCGCCCTTCTTGGAGACGATCTGCTGCGAGAAGTCCTTCCGCCGGATGTGGAGTAATCTTTAGCCGCCTGCGAGCCGAAATCTGGGCAACGAGGCCCTTGAAAGAAATAAATATTTTTGGTTATGGGAGTGGCCCAAGTGGCCTTGAACCGTAATACTTCGATGTTTATAATCGTTATGCTCTAATTTTTCCTTTGCGCTCGATGTCATTTTCCACTTCCCGCCTTTACTTTGTTTTAGCTAAGTGTTGGCGCCGTGCTCGAACCATTTCGAGAGGGGATGAGTTAGGGTGCCGTAGATCGGAAGCGTGGGAAGCCTTGTGCTCGATCGCCCTGGCTCGACGAGCTCGAGGTGACGCCCTGGCTCGATCGCCCTTAGCTTACGAAAAATTTCGAGGCGAGGAGGGGAAAGGTTACGTCGAGCACCGTTTTCGAAAAAACTAGGTGCGTTTTTCGAGGACTCGGGGGTCCCCCCGGTCTAGCCCCGAGGGGGCTTGACTTTGTGGAAACAAAGTCGAGCCCACCTTGCGTATGAACAAAAAGTAAGGAATCGACTCGTTTATTCATACTAGCGGTACATTTAAACGAAATATGTACAAAACATCGAGGTCTAGGGGAAAAAGTGACGTAGCTGTTCGATGTTCCACGCGTTGGTGAGGGTCGAGCCGTTCTCGTCGGCTAACTTGTACGTTCCCGGCCAAGCACCTTGACCACGAGGAACGGGCCTTCCCAAGGAGGAGTGAGCTTGTGGCGCCCCTTGTTATCTTGGCGTCGACGGAGCACGAGATCGCCGACCTTGAAGTCCCTCCTGCGCACGTTCTTCTCGTGATATTGCCGTAGCTTCTGTTGGTAGCGCGCAAAGTGTAGGAGCGCCGTGTCTCGAGCTTCTTCTGCTTGGTCGATGGCGTTTGCCGGCCTTTCCCGATTAGTACATTCGTTGTAGGCCTTGAGTCGAGGGACCCGTACTCGAGGTCGGTGGGGAGGACGGCCTCGAGACCCATAGACCAAGAAGAACGGGTGAACCCGGTGGCTCGACTCTCGGTCGTCCGCGAGACTCCACGGGGACCGATGGGAGTTCAGCTACCCACTTATTGCCGTGTTTGTTCAAGCGTTTGAAAATCCTTGGCTTTAGACCTTGCAAGATCATGCCATTTGCGCGTTCGACTTGGCCATTAGTTCGAGGGGAGGCGACTGCCAACCAGTTCACACGGATGTGGTACCGATCGCAGAAATCCAAGAACTTTTTGCCTGTGAACTGGGTGCCATTGTCAGTAATGATGACGTTGGGGACTCCAAAGCGATGGACGATGTCGGTGAAAAACTCGACCGCTCGCTCCGAGCGGATGTTAGTGATGGGCTTGGCCTCGATCCACTTGGTGAACTTATCGATGGCCACGAGCAAGTGGGTGTAGCCTCCCGTCGTCTTTTTGAGGGGTCCGACCGGATCGAGCCCCCGGACCGCAAATGGCCACGTGAGGGGGATCATCCGGAGTGCGTGTCTTGGAAGATGTGTTTGCTTGGCGTAGAAGCGGCATCCCTCACACGCTCGAACAAGCTTGATGGCGTCGCGCTGCGTGGGCCAGTAGAAGCCTCGACGGAATGCGTTCCCGACAAGGGTTCTTGGCGCAGCGTGGTGGCCACAAGCCCCCGAGTGCATGTCTCTGAGCAATTTTCTACCTTCCTCGATCGAGATACACCGTTGAAGTATACCGGTCGGGCTGCGGCGGTAGAGCTCTCTGTCGTCCCCGTAAAGGATGTAAGTTTTGGCTCGATGAGCTAGTCGCCTCGCCTTCGTTCGATCCTCTGGCAACTCCCCTCGAATGAGATACTCGAGGAATGGTGCACGCCAGTCGGTCGGTGGGCTCGTGACCCGGTCGATCTCCATGATTTGTGGCCCCCGTCGAGGGGGTTCGGTCGTAGGAGCGAGCTCTACGGCGGTCCGCCGGCCCCGAGTCCCACTTCATGGATGGCTCGTGAAGATCTTTCGAGAAGACGTGCGGGGGTAGCGGTGCCCGAGATGAAGCGATTTCGGCCGGCTCGTCCGCGGCCTCGTTGAAGCGCCTTGGGATGTGGTTGAGCTCGAGACCATGGAAGCGGCTTCCAACTTGCGCACCTCATTGCTACGCTTCCATCTTTTCATCATGGCAGCTCGAGGCTTTCATCACTTGGTCGATAACGAGCTGCGAGTCGCCTCGAGCATCGAGGCGTCGGACCCCAAGCTCGATGGCAATGCGCAACCCGGTATTACTCTGCCATGTTGTTCGAGGCGGCAAAGTGGATGTGCACCACGTAACGCATGTGTACTCCGAGGGGCGAGATGAAGAGTAGGCCCGCGCCTGCTCCTGTCTTCATAAGTGACCCGTCGAAATACATGGTCCACAGCTCGGCCTGGATCTGGACTGGGGGGAGTTGGACGTCGGTCCACTCAGCGACAAAGTCAGCCAGCACTTGGGATTTGATAGCCTTTCGTGGGGCGTAAGTGATGGTCTCGCCCATGAGCTCGACCGACCACTTGGCGATTCGACCCACGACTTCCCGGTTCTGGATAATTTCCCCAAGTGGGAATGATGTTACCACCGTTACCGGGTGGCTAAGAAAGTAGTTTGGAGTTTTCGACGGGTGAGCACGATTGCGTAGAGTAGCTTTTGGATATGGGGGTATCGAATTTTGGCATCCGAGAGCACCTCACGATGAAATACACCGGCCGCCGGACGGGGAGCGCGTGCCCCTCTTCCCCGCCTCTCAACCACTATGACCGCGCCGGCCACTTGTGTGGTTGCGGCAATATAGAGGAGGAGTGGCTCGGCGGGTTGATCTCGGTGTAGCGGGTCGAGGTGGCACGAGCACGGGAGGGAGGAGAGCATGCTCTTCAGCCTCGAGAGGGCTTCCTCCGCCTCGGGTGTCCATGTGAAATGCTCGGATTTTTTGAGGAGTCGATACAGAGGCAAAGCTTTTTCTCCCAAGCGTGCGATGAATCGGCTAAGGGCGGCCAAACATCCCGTGATCTTCGTACCCCTTTCGGGTCTCGAATCGGCCCCATCCGCATGATGGCCGTAACCTTCTCGGGGTTGGCCTCGATCCCCGCCGGGAGACGATGTAGCCTAGCAGCATGCCTCGAGGCACACCAAAGACACACTTCTCGGGGTTCAGTTTGATGTTCTTAGCCCTGAGGCATCCGAACGTCAACTTGAGGTCCTCGACAAGGTTTTCGACTTTACGTGACTTGACAACGATGTCATCCACGTATGCCTCAACCGTCTCTCCTATATGTTTGCCAAAAACATGAAGCATGCAGCGCTGATATGTTGCCCCGGCGTTTCGAAGGCCGAAAGGCATCGTGACATAACAGTACATGCCCATAGGGGTGATGAAAGAAGTCGCGAGCTGGTCGGACTCCTTCATCTTGATTTGGTGATAGCCAGAGTAGGCGTCGAGAAAGGAAAGTACTTCACAACCCGCAGTGGAATCAACAATTTGATCTATTCGTGGTAAAGGAAATGGAACTTTGGGACATGCCTTATTTAAACTAGTGTAGTCTACGCACATCCTCATTTTTCCATTCTTTTTCTCTACTAATACAGGATTAGCTAACCACTCGGGATGATGTACCTCCTTGATGAATCCGGCCTTCTCGAGCTTCTCGACCTCCTCGCGGATGATCCTGCGTTTCTCCTCGTCGAAGCGGCGCAGGCGTTGCTTGACAGGTCTCGAACCGGGACGGATCTCCAAGGCGTGCTCGGCGACATCTCTCGGTATGCCAGGCATGTCCGAGGGACTCCACGCAAACATGTCAGCGTTCGCGCGAAGAAAGTCGACGAGCACTGCTTCCTATTTGCTGTCGAGGGAGGCACTGATGACCAGCGTCTTCTCCCCGAGGAGCTCGGGTCGAGCGGGACCTTCTTGGTGTCTTCAGCGGGCTCGAAGTTGCCGGCCTGTCGCTTGGGTGTCGGGGCAGAGGCCTCAGCCGCCATGTGATCGAGCATCATGGCTAGGTCTTCAGATGTTCTCAGCACGTTCGTCGGTGATTCCCGTACTCGACGCACTCCACATCGCAGTGGTAGGCATGCTCGTACGTGGAGTTGACAGTGATGACTCCTTTTGGTCCCGGCATTTTGAGCTTGAGGTAGGCATAGTTGGGGATCGCCATGAACCGGGTGTAGCACGGCCTGCCCAGGATGGCGTGGTAGGTCCCCTCGAAGCTGGGCACGTCGAAAGTTAAGACCTCTCGACGAAAGTTCGAGCGTGTCCCAAAGACGACGGGGAGGTCGATGCGGCCGATCGTGAGCGCTTTCTTGCCAGGGACCACTCCGTGGAAGCCCCCGGCGCTCGGCTGGAGGTCAGCTCTTGTGAGGCCGAGCAACGTGAGGGTCTCCATGTAGATGATGTTGAGGCTGCTGCCTCCATCCATGAGAACTTTGGTGAAGCGGGCGTTGAGGATGATCGGGGCGACGACGAGAGGGTACGAGCCGGGATTGGTGACGTGGTCTGGATGATCATCACGGTCGAACGTGATGGGAGCATCCGACCAGTCGAGGAATTGAGGCGTGGCGGGTTTCATGGCGAAAACCTCCCTGCGCTCAGCCTTCCGCTCTCGACGTGTCATCTGTGTGGTCGAGCCGCCGTAGATCATGTAGCACTCGGTGATGGGCGGATACCCATCGTCGTCGTTGTTGTTGGCTCGGTCCTCGCCACCCTTATCCTTCTTGCCATCGTCCTTGTCAAGGCCAAATTTCTTGAAGTAACCTCGAAGCATACGGCAGTCCTCGAGGTTATGCTTGACCGGCTCCTTGTGGTAGGGGCACGGCCTGCTTAAGCATTTTGTCGAAGACGCCCCCATCCGGTGGGGGTCTAGGCCTCTTGCGTTCGGCCGCGGCCACCTCGTCTTCCACGACCGCACGCTTGCCTTGCCGGTTACCTTTCTTCTTCTTCCCGTTCTTCTTCCGGGCCTTGCTCGAGCCCTCACCGCCTCCGGGACGGCGCGGGCTTGTTCCCGGCCCCACCAAAGAAGGCCCCCACGGCCTCGTCGCCGGCGGCGTAGTTGGCGACGACATCCATGAGCTCGTTCACCGTCTTTGGGCGGTGCGTCCGAGCTCCCGCACGAGCTCTTTGCAAGTGGTGCACGAGACGAACGCCAGGATGACGTCGTGATCTGGAATGTGTGGCAGCTCGGTGCGCACCTTTGAAAAACGTCGAGCAAAGTCCCGGAGAGATTCCGTGGTATTTTGTTTGCAGTTACGGAGATCCCACGAGTTGCCGGGTCGGATGTAGGTGCCTTTGAAGTTCCCTTCGAAAATCCGGGACCAGTCGGCCCAATCGTAGATCCGATTGGGGGAAGCTCCTCGAGCCACCGTCGAGCGGTGTCAGAGAGGAATAGGGGAAGCTGGCGTATGATCGCCCTATCCTCTCGAGCGCCTCCCGACTGGCAGGCCAGCCGGAAATCAGCTAGCCAGAGCTCTGGCTTGGTTTCTCCATTGTACTTGACCACGCTCGTGGGGGGCCGAAATGGGTTTGGCAACGGCGTGTTGCGGATAGCTCGACTGAAGACTCGAGGGCCTGGCGGCTCGGGAGCCTGCCGGTCCTCGTCGCTGTCGTAACGCCCCCCTCGATGGGCCTTGTAGCCACGGTCCTCGGCGCCCGCGGCCTTGCGTCGTCGGTTATCGTTGATGTCATGACGCGCATCTTGAGGCGCGCGGTTGTCGAGGATGCGTTCTCGAGCGGGGGCTCTACCATCTCGAGGGGGTGCCCCCTGGTGGACGGAACCCTCCCGCTCGTGCCGTGGTTGTTCTGGGGCTGCCTCGCGCTGTCTCGAGGCCGAGCTCTCGGCCTGCTGGACGGCCGCGACTTGGAGGAGCCCCTGGATCTCGTCTCGTATTCGCAATGCATGCGGATTCGAGGGTGCCGGCATGTCCCGCAGCAGCATAGCTGCCGCAAGTACATTCTGGCCGCCCGTCGTTGACGATGCGGTTGAAGACATCTCGGGCCCTTCCTCGAGCACCAAGAGGTCGAGGAGGGGGCGGATGGTTTTGCTCAAGCGCGCGCTTGAGCAGCTCCAGATTCGCGCGTTCCTCATTCATCTTAGCCTCGATTTCTCTGAGCTGGGCCCATTGTGCCTGCTCGAGCATCGTCTTCGGGTTGCTGGTTATCTTGAGCTTGTGGTAGCGGTCCGCGCGGCTCGACCACTCGAAGAGCTCCGGCACCCGCCGATGTTCCACTCGGGCCGGGCGTTACGTACGCTCGGTTGGCCGCGAGGGCAGCCATGGCGGCGCCATCTCTGGTCTCGTCATCCGACGGGACGTCATTATTGAGATGAAAACACTCGCGTGCCGGGTCATAGCACCCTGAGTCTGAGTCATCGGAGTTTGGGTTAGCGCTGGATGGCGTCCAGGGCCTCCCCGTGCTCTCCTCCTCGATCCAGCGGCGCATATTCCCGACCGTGCTGCGGCGTTGTGAGCCTGGTGCTCTGTCAAATCCGCGGTCCACCGACGTCGGCCACACGATCTCCAAGTTCATAGTGGCATGCAGGAGGGGGCCGGGGCTCTCCTCCCGCGGTCCCATGACTGGCCGGATCGCGTTGGCATATGTAGTGGTGGCGTTGGTGAGCCCAAACGGGAGCCTGCGCCGAGCTCGGTATAGCCCGTGTGGCAACAGGTTGGGCGACGTCAGCCGTGCGCGCGCTCGAGGCGCCACGCCGGGCTCTCTTGGCGAGCGCATGGCGAACGTGAAGTCAGGGTCCATGTCAGGGACTCCCTGTCCACGTGCCACCTCTTGCCGTACGCTTGGCACCCCGGCTGGGTGCATCGTGGCGTCTGGCTGGGAGGGCACACGAGCAGGGTGCTCAAGGCCCTGTGCCTGCTGGGGGTGATGCCGATGCTGGTGGCGTCGGCGACGTGGTGGCGAGCCGTGGTGGCGCGGTCGGCACGCGGCCCCATCAGCACGTGGGGGTGACGAGCGTCCCCCTCCTGGTTCACCGATCGAGAGTAGAGCCATGTCGTGGCCTGGGCCGAGCGACACGAACTCTAGACTCCCAAACCAGATCACCGTGGCGAACGGGAGCGAGGAAGCGGGTGATGCCATCCGGAAAATGGCGGGAATCGAGCGAAAAACACGCAGTACCCCTACCTGGCGCGCCAACTGTCGGTGTTTCGTACCCCGGGGGGTGTCACACCAACGACTAAATTTCTATGCGTGCTCCCTAATCCGGATGGTGATGCAAGAAGAACACAAATGTTTATCCTGGTTCGGGCAAAGGGTGCCCTACGTCCAGCAGGGGGAGGAAACTTGTATTATCTTGCACCTAAGTGCTTGTATAGGGGTGAGTACAAGGTAGTCCTGAGACTTAGTGAGTGAGTGTGAGTGAAGGCGTAGAAACGTGTATGTGTCAAAAAGCCTCCTCTGAACTAGGCCCTGGCATCCCCTTTTATAGACCAAGAGGAGGCTCAGGAGTACAGAGTAGATAGGGCTGTCGTGGGCGTGACGTCGAGGTACATGCGCCATGTCGTGTCGTCGAGACTGTAGACGTTCGCTCTGGTCCGGTTCGAGCCTGTAGCGGTATGGTCAATGATGGCCTGCTCGTCCTTCTCGGTCGTGGGCTGACGTAGTTGAGGTGCGGTGCTGGCGTGGCCGAGCACGTGCGCCCGGGAATCCTGCCGTATGGCCGTCGAGGCGGGAAAGACAGGGCACTGCGCGCCCCATGCTCAGGTTGCGTCCGTCATCGTTCCTCGAGCGGCGGGCGACTGCTTCGAGAGGGAGATGGCCTGAGCGACGGGACTGAGCAGCGGGTTAGATGGTACGGAGAGTTGACAATTGCGTTCTGTGAGGGTGCCGCACATGGCATAGTGCCAGGCATGGTGCAATAGTGGCGCCTGCCATCCTCGAATCCGGGGGAGGGGCAGCGTGATGGTGGAAGTGACCGGTGTACGATCCACTATTGCGGGCCCTGTAGCCATGGAGTTAGGCGGGGCAGGCGTACTACGACGCTGTTCGAGCCCTGTAGCCATGTGCGCACCACGGTTGGTAATTATTGTAGGCATACTAGAGCGGTCGCTCGCTCGAGCACTTTCCGCCACTGTCTCGAGCGGTCGTTTGCTCGAGTAGTTTCCGTTACCGTCTCGAGCGGTCGCTCGCTCGAGCGGTTTCCGTACTTCTTCCTCGAGCGGGCGGGTGGCTGCTGCTCGAGTAAGTGGGCTTTGTGGCTTTGTGGGCCTAATTCGCACGCTGGCCCAACAGGAGTAGGATTGGGATTTCCTTGGTTAATTCTTGGGAGTAGTTAGAGGTGAAATGGGCTGGATTATTTACCTCCAATCTATCTAATTTAGGACCCCCTAATCTAGGTACCCGACAAGAGTTCAAATTCCTACCACAGCCAGATATTCATGCTTACTAGATTAGGAAAACCCATCTGTTTATATAGATCATATTGTAGGCATTGAGAGTAGTCTTTATAGGCATTGAGTGTGGTTATGCTGTGGACCCATAAGGAATCAGTCATGCAGTTAAAGTCAATACTATGTGCTCTCCATCCGTTGATCTATGCTACTTCTGTCCTCAGAAGCAGGCACCCATTTTTATAAATGTTACATTCATTCTGTGCTACTTCTGTCCTTAGAGGTACCACCTACATATAGATCCATATCCACCACATATTGTGCTATCTCTACCCTGGAGATACGCACTTATGCTGCTCCTACCCTGGGAGTACGCATTTCCCCACATATTGTGCTGTCTCTACCCTGGAGATACGCACCTATGCTGCCCCTACCCTGGGAGTACGCATCCATCCATCCATCCATCCATCCATCCATATACATACGCCACTTATTTCACTTCATCCAGAAAAGGTTCTACTCCTATCCTGGGAGTGAACATCCAGAAATAATCATCGCCGTTCCATTTGCCTACATAGAAGCTCCAGTCATTATCATTTCAAGTTATACACTCCCCGTTGCTAAAGTGTTGTTTTCAGAGGATTGGTTGCTCTAAAAAAAAAGAGAAGAAAAAAAAAGAGAAAGAAAGAGTAGCCAAGTCCTTCCTTCAAGAAGTTTTCAAAGTTTCCGAATAAAAGGGAGTCATGTTATCCCCAAAGGAGCAAGTGTAGAAGTAGATGTTCACTAAGTGATCACCCCTCATAATCATTTTCTTATCATCATCATCCTATCATCATCCCATTCCCTCATTCACATGCACATATGACTTTATTATTATTTTAGTTCCTGTTGGATCCATGGTTTAACTGTGCAATATATGCAAGTGAGTTTGAGTGTCTCCCCACCTATGAGCTCCACATAAGCCTATTAGAAAGTAGGGTGAGAGAGAGAAGGCACTTTCCACTATGCCTTAGTCCCACAAATACCACATATTCTGAGAGAAGAGAGAAGGCATACACTATTTATGCCTTAGAGAGAATCCAGAAATACCACAAATGAGAGACCTGAAAGGTTCATACAAGGAACTCTGAGTTTTATTTCAAAACTTTGCAAAAACTCCGGGATAATAGTTGATCAAAGATCGAGAAACATGGCGCTTGACTTGACCGTTCTATCTTTCAACTACTCAAGACCCAAGTGACGGTTACAAGCCCCATGGTGAAAGGTAATATGAGTGAGTTTTGAGTCAGGATAGTTTACTCTAATCTGGAGGAGAGTTTTTGTTTGAACGCATGTGTACTTGTGAGGAGTGAAAGCATTGTAGCAACTCCTGATCCATCACTGAGTCTATCTTTGCTCAGGGACGAGCAAAAGGTAAGCTTGGGAGAGTTTGTTGACGATGATTAAGTATCAATTTTATATCATCAACGCAGCAAGAGAAAGGACTAATATGAGTTCACCCGTTAGATATAGGGGTTACACGAGTAATTCCACGAGTTTTGGTGATTGTCTGTTTTTGCAGGGGGTTATCAGAAAGAGAACCAAAAGAGGCCCACATGTCAGGATTACATAGAGATAAAGACCGAACGGGTAAAATTGTATAATCTAGAAGACTCCAGGAGGCGACACCTGAAGCCGGGGGCCCACCTATCATTGACCAGAGGCATCCGCCCCTGGCCATGAGTCGGCCGCCCCTCCACCTCAACCAATGAGGTGGAGTCTCGTGGATCCTGCCTCCACCGCCTTTGAGGATGAATAATTATCGTCCATTTAGGTTGGTTTGATCCGAGGGCTGTGGTGCATCCTAGGGGGCTATATATTTAGAGTCCCTGGCCCCTGGGTAAAACCCTAATTCATTCTCTCTTCATTCATTTGAGAGGATTCAGAGAAACCAGAGCCACCATCTCAATTAGAGCTCCATAGTTTAGTAGCATAGCTACATAGGAATAGATCTAGATGGAATCAAGCCTAGCTTGGAGTCCAGATCTGTCGGAGTTCTTGGTAATTCCCCTCTACATTCTTGTAATATTCATCATTGTTCGTGATACTATGAATAGTACTTTATTCTATTCTATTATATCGAATTGACTTTGCTCTATTTGATTATGTTCTCAATTATATCGTTCTTAGTCTACTTTGATTATATGTTTAGCATAGTTGAATTAGAATTATATTTATGCATAGGATCGTATAGCGCTTGCTCATTAGGCCAATGGGTGAGTGATAGATATTGTGTAGGCATGGTGCCTAGACCGTATTTATCTCGCGATTGCACCCTATATTCCGGATCGTGAGGTAGATCGCGGGAGTGACAGTCTGTTGAGTCCTTTGTAGCCCTTCTCCCGAGTATATGTCTAGCGGGAACAAACCTATTATATTGAAGTCATTGCTATGTCTCTAGTCTTCTCGGTAATATCACTATGCATAGATGTAACCTTTTCCCGCCATGATTGCTAGATGTTCTTGCACTAATCATTGTATGCTTTGACTTTATAGTTAGAATAACATAGGATTATACCCTAGATCGTCCTAGTCCATGCTAGTGTTATAAGCTTAGAGTGCTAAGTTGAGATGGTTACTATCATTTTATGTGGCTAAAAGCTCTCATTTATCGTATGTCAATTACCATTCATTCCTATATTTTATGTGACACTTACCCTGTATGAGATGATCGATACAGACAAGGTTAAGCTCTCCATTATCACATGTGCATTGCTCATCACTCATTATCCAAAGGCATTCTCTTCCCAAAGTGGTAAAATTATAAATAACGATACCTCGGATTACTCCTGGTTAAAATGCTACAATGATATTTTAAATGCGCTTGCGGAACCCTCCTTATTTCAGTTGCACTTAATAGACATCAACAGAGCCACATCCTGATTAATGGCCTTACTTCTCCCCCTCTTACCTAGAACCAGTTTTGAAGGTGAGAGTTGAATAGTTTTATTTGGTACCTCTATTCTTTCAGGCACATTCCTAGCAGGATGATAGGATTTAGTGACACCTTTATAATCTGTAAATACGTCTGGCAGATTATTTGCAATGTTTTGCAAATTTATGATTTTCTGAACGTGAAGTTCAGATTCTTGTGTACGTGGATCGTGTGTGGAGATGTCTTGTGCATCCCAATTTATTTCCGGGCATTGCTTTTGGTACTTGTAGTCTCCCCCTAATGCCAAAAAATGATCATCGTTGAAGATACAGTCAGCGTATCGGGCCGTTAATAGGTCCCCCGTAAGGGGCCTGTGTATTTAATGATTGACGGAGATTGATACCCGATATAGAGCCCTAATTTCCTGTGTGGACCCATAGATGTACGCTTTGGTGGTGAAATCGGTACTATACGGCGCAATCGAATTTTCGCAGATGGGAAATACTTGGTGGATTTCCACGTACTAGTTGTAGCGGGAAAGTTGTATGATAAGCAGTTGGTCGTAATTGTAGTAAGTCTGCAGCATGTAAGATCGCATGATCCCAACATGAAGTTGGTAGATTACAATTCTCGCAATAGTGGTCTTGCTATTAGCTTAACTCTTTTGATAAGAGCTTCGCTAAACCGTTTTGTGTATGGACATATGGAACGAGTGCTGAATTTGAATTCCTAGAGCCATGCAATAGTCATTGAAAGCTTTTGAGGAAAATTTAGCAACATTATCCGTTCTAATAGATTTTATCTGATGTTCAGGATAATTTGCTCTAAGTCTAATAACTTGAGCTATTATTTTAGTAAAAGCATGATTGCGTGTGGATAATAAGCACACGTGAGTCCATCGTGTAGATGCATCTATTAGAACCATAAAATATTTGAATGGTCCCGATGATGGAGTAATAGGACCACAAATATCACCTTGAATTCTTTCAAGAAATTTAAGTGGTTCAGCTTTGATCTTAAGATAAGATGGTCTTAAAATCAATTTCCCAGTGGCACATGCGGTGCATATAAAATCAGAAGGTTTTGGGAACTTAGAAATAGCTAAGTCATGACCATGGGAATTGTTTATAATTTTTTGCATCACCCCTATGCCAGGATGACCAAGGCGATCATGCCAAGTTTGGAATGCATTGACATTCTGAAAAATTACTTTATAGGCAACATGTGGTACGAGTTTGATATATGTATAATATATTCCAGATGGTAAAGTGGGAATTTTCTTAAGAAGTTGTTTGCCATGTCCGGTATCTTTAATTAAGAGGAGAAATTCCTCTTTATGTTCTTCATGTGTCTCCACATGAAGTCCATTTTTTCTGATGTCTCTATAGCTAAGTAAGGTACGAGTTGAATCGGGATACAATAATGCATCCTCGATTGTAAGTTGAGTACCCATAGGAAGTGTAATAGTGGCACGACCAGAGCCTACTATTGTTGCATCATGTCCAACGATTGTTAGAACATTTCCTTGTCTCTTAGGTAGAGTTTGGAAATATTTAGTTTCCCTTAGTATAGTATTTGTAGTACCGCTATCTACAAGGCACATTTCCTCCTCCATTGGATTTATCCCATAGAAATCTATATATATGAAAGGAGAATTTGACATATATATATATAATTATACATACTTTA
The DNA here is from genome assembly GCA_018135685.1 of Themeda triandra. Classification (NCBI taxonomy): domain Eukaryota; kingdom Viridiplantae; phylum Streptophyta; class Magnoliopsida; order Poales; family Poaceae; genus Themeda; species Themeda triandra. The sequence continues at coordinate 538,095 of JAENPR010000402.1, forward strand.
TTGAATATCGATTGTACTTGTTACATGCGGGCTATATATTGGATATAGCGAGCAAGCCACATATATTTACAAGACTGCTATATTTAGCAATAATTTACAACGCTTCATGTGGACATAAATTAGTACGTAGTACTATTTTAGGACTATGGGAGTCTAATTGAGATCTCCAAATATGTCTGTAGAGGCATATTCCACGAGCATCTTGTCTGTGTCCATTAGGTCTTCCGCAATTGGTAGAGTCTTGTGGTTGCTTAGTGTATTGGGGACACTTTTGGAGCAACTAGCTTCGCCATGTTGATGTCATTTGGGAAGTTGTACGGAGCAACATCTTGCATGTTAACATCATTTCGGAAGTTGAACTGGGCTTCATACTTCGTCCTTGATTTGGGCGATCACGTCCAACCGACTTTAAGTACAAGTCAATCAAGTGACGGGAGTGCGACATTTCTTAGTGATGTGGCTATAACAACCACATTTTTGACAAACGTTGGATTTGTCAAAATTCTTTTTGGGAATGTCCTTACCCTTGGAAGAATCATGTGATTTATGCTCTCTCTTGCGCTTGTTATCAACCTTTCCTTTACCTTTACCTTTGAATTTTCTGAACTTGTTTGTGTTCTGAGTGTTTGCATGTACTTTAGGTAATGGGGCAGCACCCAATGGGCGTTTATTTGAGTTCCAAAGAAGGATCTCATTGTGTCGTTCGGCCTGAAGTAGTGTATTAATTAACTTAGAATAAACTTGAAAATTTCGCTCATGGTATTGTTGGTGCGGGATTACGTCTGCGGGCATCATAGTAGACAAAGTCTTCTCTATTTTGTCTCGCATCGTAGGTTCTTTCTCACAAAATTTGAGTTTTGTAGAAAGTTTGTGAATTGCATGATTGTATTCTCCAACAGACTTAAAGTCCCGTAGACGGAGATGATTCCATTCATGCAAAGCTTCGTGCAAGACAATTGCCTTTTGCTTGTTCATAGCGTTGTTGAAGAGCGTTCCATAAAACACGTGGATCTTCTTCCATCAAATATTCAGACTTGAGGTCTGGATGTATATGAGCCCTTATAATATATAAGGCACTATACTTGGTTTTGTCATCAGGTGCCGAAGTACCCTCTTTTGGTGGAAGAATGGCATGATAGAATCCCCGTAAAGAGAGACTAACTTTGAGGTCCATTGCCCATGTTGGAAAATTATGTCCATCAAGAGCAAGTTGGTCAAATTCGTCATTTTTTAATTTGCCAACGTCTTTCATTTTGCCTACTTTTATATAAATATGTATAATGTAAGGCATGTGTTGTGTTGTAAGATATATGTAAAATATATTTAAGTATAAATATGAAACATAAACGTAAACCATAAAATTGCACATTAAATTTGAATCAAGAATGATTTATTTAATGTGAAGTTTAAAATATTGGAAAACATTTTATAGGTAATGATTATGTGATAACATAATATATAGACCATATAAAATGAATTATTTATTTGCATAGGCAAATAAATTTAAATGTCCAATATTATACGTGAAGAGATTGTGACATTCTTTTATTTAAGTATTCAACTTTGTAGTTAAAGTAGACTTAAAATTGTGTCATATTGCAAGGAAAATAATTGCAATAATATAGTAACAAGAACAAATGCTATTGGATTTGTCACAACACAAATACTTTGAACATTTATCCAAGCCCTGACACAACATGCAGCTCTAATTACATGAAAAACCCCGTAGGATTTAAAGTAAATGGCTGCTGATAGTACTAACTTTAGTCACTAGTACTAAACATAGTCACAAATCATCACTAGTACTAAACATAGTCACTGTTAGAATATGTACTAATAAACAAATAGCACATGGGAGGCAGCATGAGCACACGATGTCGACATGCGTACTGTTCGACCCGTGAGTCAGGCAAAGGCACGGATAAAGTACTAGCGCGGGTGGTTCAGAACATATATATCCATCGGCTGAAGCGCCGCCGTCTCCGCCATTGCTGCCTCCGCCTGCTTCCAGATGTTGCTGCACCGCTTAGGGTGTGTTTGGTTGGGCATTTGGCTGTGGCTTTTGCCCCCCAAAAGCCAAAAGCCCAACCAAAGGGCCTAAACACTAAAGTTGCTTTTGTCAAAAGCCAGCTTTTACTATAGTACAAACTTAAAAGCACCCCCACCCCCTGCTTTCATTGGCTTTTGGGGTAAAAAATTACCCACCTGCCACTGGTTACACAGGTACCGGTTCGTTCTTTCTTTCCTTTCCTGATCCTCCTCGCGAACAACTACTCCGACGCTCCTCCCTCCGGCGAGCCAGCACGCGGCCCCGTCCCCGGCGAACTCCCTCCCCTTTGCGGCGGCGCCCGGCCCCATCTCCGGCGAACTCCCTCACCTTCGTGGCGGCGCCCGGCGCGGCGACTCCCCTTCGCGGCGGCCCCGGCGCGGCCACTCCCCTTCGCGGCGGGGCTCGCGCGCATCCCCATCCCCGTCACCGGCGAGCCAGCGCGCGGCCCCGTCCCCGACACCGGCAAGCCGGCGCATAGCTCCGTCCCCGGCACAGGCGAGCGGGCGCGCGGTCCTGGCCCCGGCACCGGCAAGCGAGTGCGTGACCCGTCCCCGGCACCGGCCAGGTGGTTAGCAGTCGCGCGGCCCGAGCGGCTGCAGCCTAGGTGAGGTCCCATGGCGGCGACCGGATCTCCTTCTGCGCGAGCTCCACGCAGCATCGCCAGGCCCGACCTCCGCCATCGCGTCCCTCAGCTCCGGTGGCCGCGGCAGCCTCCTCCCATGCATGGCTCTGGCCCATCTTCGGCGTTCAAGCCCCTCCCATCTCTGGCGTTCAAGCCCCAACACCCTTGGAACCTGCCTGAGCACGAGATGGAAGAAAAGGAGGTATGAGGCTGACCAGCGGGGTCCACATGTCATTGACAGCTGCGTTCCAAAAGCAAAAGCTACTAAACCAAAGGTGAAAGCATCTAGGCCCTTTGATGTGGGTTTCGATGATTGATGACAATATAGATTACTATGACTAACGTGTGTTTTGCAGAAACAGTGGGAGTTAGGTCATGGTAATGGAATCTCAGGCAATTGGTTGTCATGCTCTCTTATCGATGGAAATCATTTCGGTTTTCAAAGGATGGATGACAAGGTTAAGGACGGTTAGTTTCGATTGTCGATGGTATTATGAGACATCGGATTAGTCGTTAGGACTTTGTTTTCTCTTTTGGTCGTACTATTAAGGGGGGTGCAAATGGGTAGCTTGACCTAGTTGAGTCTTGGGTTTAGGTGTGATGCACACTGGTGAAATCTTAGCACTAGGTAGTTACTAGAGAGCCCTGAGATCAGTTGAAGTCGTCGTCGTTTTCTAAGTTCGCTGAACTGCTGAAAACAGGACTTCAAAAGGCGTCGGACGCGCCAGCCGTGGGCGCCGGACGCGTCCAGCGCACGGTGAACCTATCCTTTGGTCTGCTCTGTGGGGCGGACGCATGGTCCCGTGTCCGGCGCTCCGCCGGACGCGGACCAGTAAGTTTTTGGGATTGGGCCAGGCAGGTCAGTCACGCGCTGGACGCGCGCCGGACGCGTCCGGAGCTCGCACTGTAGCCCAACGGCTAGTCAGCCGTTTGAATCCCATCAAGCACCGGACGCGTCCGGCGGTGGGCGCCCGGACGCGTCCGGCGCTCACGACTGAGCCGAATTCGAAGTAACGGTTGGATTTCTGGCCTTGGCTATAAATACAACCTTACCTTCTACATTTCGGCTTACTTGCTCATTTGTTCAGCTGATAGCCAACTTGTGAGAGCAAGGGAGTTGCAAGAGCCTCATGAAGTGAAGAGATTTGCGAATCCATGAGTTCATGAGCAATCGAGAGTAGCTAGTGTGCATCCACTCTTCTCCCTAGGCTTTGCGAGGTCAAGTGAGAGTTTGTGCTTGTTACTCTTGGTGATCGCCATCACCTAGACGGCTTGGTGGTGATTGGAGCTTGGTGATCATCCGGCGGTGCTTGTGGATGACCCAACTCATCTTGTGTGCGGTTCTTGGTGATTCACCGCGTCGGAGCGACGAAGAATCAGCCCTAGAGAGCACTTGGTCCTTGCGAGGATCAAGGGGAGCTACACCCTTGCGTGGGTGCTCCAACGAGGACTAGTGGAGAGTGGCGACTCTCCGATACCTCGGGAAAAAAGATCGCCGTGTTCCTTGTCCCTTTACTTTCCGTATTTACTTTCTAGCACTTACATTCTTGCAATTACTTTCATAGAATTGCCATGCTAGAATAGGATTGGAACTTAGGGTGCAAAACTTTAGTTGGTCGATTGTTTAGGAACACACATAGGCACCGAGGGGTGAATCATGGGCTAGTAGGTTTAATTCCACGATAATTTTTCGAATTAGCCCAATTCACCCCCCCTCTTGGGCATCTTGATCCTTTCAAGTGGTATCAGAGCCTGGTTTGCTCTAAATTAGGCTTAACCGCCTAGAGTAAAGATGTCCCATGGGGATGGACCTCCTCCCATGTTCGAGGGAGACGATTTTCCTTATTGGAAAATTCGTATGGAAGCACATTTAGAAGCGATAGATGTTGGATGCTTCCGTGCCGCTTCTCAAGGACTCCCAAAACCCAAGGATTCGGGTAACCTTGTCGGTGATGAGGTTAACTATGAGAAGTGGAATGCAAAGGCAAGGAACGCTATATTCCGCGGTCTGTGCAAGGATGTGTTCAACCGCGTAAGGAACCACAAGGACGCCCATCCACTATGGTCCGACCTTTGTGCGCTCCATGAGGGAACTAAGAGTGAGCGTGAGGAACGCTATCATCTTGTTATGCGCAAGTTAAATTCTTTTGAGATGAAAGCTAATGAAAGTGCTAATGAGATGTATTCCCGTTTGAACACTATTGTAGAGGAACTCAATGGGCTTGGACTCAATCAAATGTCGCCATCCGATGTTGCAAGGAAGATCTTGTGTGTCCTCCCCATTGAGAAATATGGGCATATTGTCACCGTGCTTCACCAAGGTGATCTTTCCAATGCTACACCAACACAAATATTGGGAAAGATCAATGCTCATGAGATGTACATGCACCTCACCCCCGAGGATGGCTCGTCATCCAAGAAGAAAGACTTGGCCCTCAATGCAAGTCACTCAAGAAAGGGCAAGGCCAAGGCTACTTATGATGATTCAAGCGATGCTGAAATTGATGACTTGAGTCTTGCTCTCATGGTGAAGAAGACTACCAAGATGTTGAAGAAGCTCAACAAGAATGGTGTCAAGTTTGATGGCAAGAAGAAGAAGTTCTTCACAAGTAGCAAAAGGAAGCCCATCTCTGAAATGGAGTGCTTCAACTGCCACAAGACTGGATATCTAGCTCATCAATGTCCAGAGCCCCCAAGAGACAAAAGTACAAGAAGAAGGGCAAGGACAAGAAGGATGACACAAGTGATGATGAAGAAAAAGAAAAGGAGAAGAAAGATAAGCATCACAAGAAGAAGGAAGAAAAGAAAGAGCATCACAAGAAGAAGGATGGCAAGGCCTATATTGTTGGTGATTGGCTCACCGATATTGAATCTTCTTGTGGGTCATCCGATGAGGAAAGTGATGATGAAGGTCTTTGCGCCATCGGCATTGGGTCTTCACCACCTCCACAAATTCTGCCATCATCATCTACACCATCCCACTTTTGCCTTATGGCCAAGAGTGAAAAGAAGGTACATTCTAAGCGTGGGGATAGTGATGATAGTGATGAGGAGTATGAGTCGCCTACTTATGATGAGCTTGTTAAACTTATTAGAAAGTACTCAAAAACCATCATAAAGACTAGAGGAAGATGTGATGAGCTTGATAGTGAAAATACCTCTCTTTTAGAAAAGATGGAAGCTATGCAAAAGACTAGTGATGAGCTTAGAGATCAAAATGAAATTATGTCTTCCAAACTCAAGGAACTCAAAGCTTCTGAAAAAAGCTTAAAGTTGAAAATGAAAACTTGAGAAGAAGCACAATGAGCTCAAATCTAGTTATAGCTCTCTAAAAGAGGAGTACACAACTATTAAAGTTGATCATGGGAATCTAGCGATGGCTTATGAGCTTCTCACCGAAACACATGAGGCTGCTAACAATGTTGATAAGAATGATGTAGCTGCATCATGTGATGAGACCATTGAGCAAGGTGCTAGCAGCAAAGGCAAGCTAGTGGTGGTGGCTGAGCATTATGGTGACTATGTCAAGATGAAGAATGAAAATGAACAGCTCAAGAAGGATCTTGAACAAGCAAAAATCAGTCACACCGTCACTATTGAAGATGAGGGACTAGCACTTGAGAATGAGAAGCTCAATGAAGAGAACAAAAGACTCCACTTTGAAATGTCGTGCTTGAAGCAATCAACAAATAAGTCACTTCTAGAAGAGAACAAGAAGCTCAAGCAAGAGAAAGAACACCTCAAGATTGGGTTGAGCAAGTTTGCAAAAGGAAAGTCACTTCAAAGTGAGCTCTTGATGAACACCGTGATGAAGACCGATAGAAGTGGCATTGGGTTCAAGGCACATCAAGAGAAGCAACATCAAGCAAAGCAAGCAAGTCAACAAAAGCAAAAGCCAAAGCCGAAGCCAAAGAGATGCTTTGAGTGTGGACAAGAAGGTCACTTTGCTCATGAGTGCCAAACTCCACCACCACAACCCTTGCCCAAGCATGCAAGACCCTTTGCATACAATGCTCATTATGTGATTAGAAAGGATTCAAAAGGACAAGTGAATGTCACCTTCTTAGGCCCCCCAATAAGAATAGGCCTAAGCAAATTTGGGTTGCAAAGTCTCTAGTAGAGAAAGTCAAGGCCCTCAACAAGTTTGGGTCCCTAAACCTCAAGCTTGATCTCTTGTGTGTAGGTGAACTACAGGACCGGTGGAAGTCATTGGGTTATTGATAGTGGTTGCACTCAACATATGACCGGTGAACCTCGTATGTTTGCCTCACTAGATGAAGGAGAACAAGATCAAGATAGAATCACATTTGGTGATAATTCAAAGGGCAAAGTCAAGGGTTTGGGCAAAGTTGCAATATCAAATGATCATTCTTTGTCAAATGTGCTTTATGTTGCACCATTGAGCTTCAACTTGCTATCGGTGGGTCAATTGTGTGACCTTGGGTTCAAATGCTTGTTTGATGAGAAGGAAGTGGTAGTGTCAAAGAAAGAAGACTCAATCGAGATATTCAAAGGCTTTAGATACAACAATCTCTATCTAGTGGATTTCACCTCCGAAGATGCAAATCTGAATGTGTGTTTGCTGTCCAAAACTTCACTTGGGTGGTTGTGGCATAGGAGGCTAGCACATGTTGGGATGAGTACACTCAAGAAGCTTTTGAAGAAAGAGTTAGTGAGGGGCTTGAAAGATGTCAAGTTTGAAAAGGACAAACCTTGTAGTGCATGTCAAGCCGGCAAGCAAGTTGCAAACACTCATCCAACCAAAGCTTTTCTGTCAACTTCAAGAGTGCTAGAGCTGCTACACATGGATTTATTTGGACCAACCACATATAAGAGCCTTGGTGGGAAACTCCATTGTCTAGTGATTGTTGATGACTTCTCAAGATATACATGGACCTTCTTTCTTCATGACAAATCCGAAGCTACCCCTTGCTTCAAGAAGTTTGCAAAGAGAGCTCAAAATAAATTTGATGTCAAGATCAAGAAAATCAGAAGTGACAATGGGAAAGAATTTGACAACACCAACATTGAAGTTTATTGTGATGAAGTTGGGATTAAACATGAAGTCTCATCCACCTACACACCTCAAAGCAAAATGGCATAGTTGAGAGGAAGAACCGGACCTTGATCACTCTAGCAAGAACAATGCTTGATGAGTACAACACCCCGAGAACTTGTGGGCTGAAGCTATCAACACAAAGCATGCTATGCATCAAATCGGTTATATCTTCACAAGTTCCATGGCAAGACCCCTATGAGCCGCTCAATGGGAAGAAGCCGGACGTCTCCTACTTCCGGGTATTTGGTTGCAAATGCTACATCTACAAGAAAAGGCAACACCTAGGGAAGTTTCAAAGACGTTGTGATATTGGTTTTCTTGTTGGTTACTCATCAAAATCCAAAGCATATCGAGTATTCAACCATGCCACCGGTTTGGTAGAAGAAACATATGATGTGGAGTTTGATGAATCTAACGGCTCCCAAGGAGCAATTGAGAATCTTGATGATGTAGGTGATGAACCATTGAGGGAAGCAATTAAGAACATGCCGGTGGGAGACGTCAAGCCTAAAGAAGACGATGATGAAGTGCAAGTCATTGACAAGCCTTCTTCTTCTTCAAGTGTGCCTCAAGATGACAAAGAAAAAGATGGGATGACCGAACATGAAGATACTCATATCTCCCATGAACAAAGAGAGGCACAAGCTCAAGATGTTGACGCTCCCCAACCTACTCCTCAACCGGTTGAGAAGAGAATTCCTAAACTCCATGATCATCCACAAGATCAAATCATAGGGAGTCCATCAAGGGGTGTAATGACTCGATCTCAAAGACTTGCTAATTTTGCCGAACATCACTCTTTTGTTTCTTGTGTTGAGCCTAAAGATGTAGGTGAAGCTCTTCAAGATCCGGATTGGGTGAATGCAATGCATGAAGAATTGAACAACTTCACCCGCAACAAAGTGTGGATACTTGAAGAGCGTCCCAAGAATGCAAGAATCATAGGTACCAAGTGGGTGTTCCGCAACAAACAAGATGACCAAGGCAATGTTGTGAGAAACAAGGCAAGGCTCGTAGCAAAGGGGTTCTCTCAAGTTGAAGGCCTTGATTTTGGAGAGACCTTTGCACCGGTTGCAAGACTTGAAGCCATCCGTATACTCCTTGCATATGCTTCACACCATGAAATGAAACTATTTCAAATGGATGTGAAGAGTGCATTTCTTAATGTTTCATTAATGAGCTTGTTTATGTTGATCAACCTCCCGGGTTCGAAGACCCTAGCTGTCCTAATCATGTTTTCAGGTTGTCCAAGGCACTTTATGGGCTCAAGCAAGCCCCTAGAGCATGGTATGAGCGCCTTAGGGACTTCCTTCTTGAGAAGGGGTCCACCATCGGGAAGGTTGACACCACACTCTTCACCAAGAAGCTAAATGGAGAGATCTTCATTTTTCAAGTGTATGTTGATGATATCATCTTTGGCTCAACAAATGAAGAAGAATGCAAGAAGTTTGGTGACATGATGTCAAAAGAGTTCGAGATGTCTATGATTGGCGAGCTCAACTTCTTCCTTGGTTTTCAAATCAAGCAAATGAAGGAAGGGACCTTCATATCGTTGACACAAAATGTGGCGCACCGTGTCTCACACACAGCAAGCCGGAAAGCCTAGCTTCAATCGGGTGCCCGGGTGTCCGAATCCGGTGGCGTGCGTCGATTTGACTGAAAATCGACAAGGGATAAAACGGTAAGATCATAACCGGAACGTCTTGGGTGAGACCAGACGGTTCCATCTTTACGGCCCCGAAGCCACTTACGACGACACATAGCTATAGAAGCTATCTCAACAGATTGCGATTCATTCGGCTAAAGTAACATAAGCGATGTAAACATAATGAACTTGCCGAATACGGTAAATGAAGACATGTTTGAACAAGATTAAATTATTAAAGCATATCAAACTATATCTCGGGTTTAAAGCATCATCAAGCACTAATAACTAAAGATGAGTAACTTATAAATGTAAATCTACTAAATAACACATGCATAGGCTATTCCAACTAGTCTCGCCGCACGTCTAGCCTTCATAAACCGATCGAGCATAAACCCAAGCAAGCTAATCCACCGCATGATACCACTCACTATGAATTTACGCCACTCCTTACTACTAGATCAATCCACCGCATGATACAATCTAACAATAAAGAGCTAAAAGCACGTAATTACCTAACAGATCTATAAATACTCGCTACATGTGTGAGTGTAACCGTATCGGCAAGATTGCCGAATCGGGGTCCATGAAGAAGGAACAAACAAGTAATATGTAAAAGAAACCTATCAGGTTAAACCGATCTCTAGTCCACCGGATGACTAGCTCTAGAGTAACCCAAAGACCTGCATCTGCCGCACGATACCCGGTCCTGTCAAGGCTTATCTACATCTAACGTGAATGAACCCGCAACACGTAACAATCTAGATCGATCTAATTCGGCTATATGAGCTTGATCTACTCGGTATTGAATAAGCATGAAAGGAACGATCAACAAGCCGAAAAAGTATCAATCTAGATTGGGCAAAAGAGTGTTGCAAATAATTAAACATTAAATGAAGCAAGCAACACGTGATAACTTAATGAATCTATTAGATCATGCCAAATCTAAAAGAGCCGATAACTATCTTTACTCATGTCTTAATCCGCCGCACGATACAAGGCACAAGCAAAAACTTCCCATCATTAAGCTTAAATCCGCCGCACGATACTAAGCAAAACGGATGAGACTACTTGCATCATAATCTAAATCCGCCGCACGATACTAGACATGATAGCAAGGTTGCCGGGACTTACGGAGGTCGACGGATCGATTGACCCTCTTGAAGAACTCGACGACACGACTAAAAGGACTCGAAAGGTGGCACGTAGCCGGTTGTATTGATTTGGTTGTGAACCCTTATTACAATGGTCGAGGGCTTATATTTATACCCCGGGAGTAACATGAGTCCTAAACATTTACGAATTGTCTAAACAAAATTGGAAAGATACAAATATGCTAACTCTAACCACAATCGGAGTCCTTGACTATCACGACTCCTTCCCTTTCTCGGTCAGCTTCATCTTTCCTTCTTTCGCCTTCAAACGGCCGTTCCCGACCGCTTGATCATTTGCCGAACACACGGAAATTAGCCGACCGCATACGCATTTGCCGAATTGCTCTCTCTCGCTCCCCGCGGGTCCACGTCATATTCCGACCAAATTCGGTGTTAACACATGCCCCCTCAATTTCGAGATAAAAGGGTTTTATTTCGAAATTGATCGCCGCCTTTCGTCTAGGTCGGCACCACCGACGCCCGCAGGCCGCCACTTGAGATCTGCGCTTGTTGTTGTCTTCAATGGCGACGGAGACTTCAACCGGCTCCATCATGGCAACGGGAACTCAAGAGGAGCTTCTAGAGGTAACCCTACTTGCTTTACCCATTCGGCAATTTTCTTGAATCAATTTCCGAGATGCACTTTTTGATCCATTCGCTTCAATTTCTTCTTAAAGGAAATGAAGAATGAGATCTTGATCTCCAATCTTGCGTGTCCTGGATCATTTTTTCTTGGTCCGCGGGGAGACCCCAATCCGAGGGAATTTATTGAAAAAGAAACCCTGAGGATCCCCTTTAAATCTAGGATTGCTCCCCCAAACAGATGGCCGAATACTTTCAAAACATGGCCCCTCCCCTCAATCACAGGATGGCGCGATTGGTACTGTAGGATGCAGTCTAGAAATAGTGATTTCTGGGAATCACAAGATATTCAACACTGCTTGGAACTTTCCCTAGCCGAAATGCCAAGAAATGATTCTCTTCTGATAGCCGCCTCTCACTTCTGGTCTGATGCTATCAACGCATTTGTCTTTGGTCATGGCCCAATGTCAATTACTCTGTCAGACATCTTCATGATGACTGGTCTAAACATCACCAAGCCAACATACCCATTCAAATTTAAAGGCACCAGTGCACAAAGGTCAGTTAAATCAGGAGGAGGTTGGGCCAAGTACATTCAGACCTATGCTTCTACTCGCACTGTATCTGATAAAGAGTATAGAGCTTTCATGAACATGTGGCTGTGCAGGTTCATTTTCTGTGGCAAGTCCAATGAGCCCACTCGAATCACATAGTGATGGTGAAGAACTAGCCGCAGTGCAAGCCGATTCCCCGGGCAAATATCTTTTGGGAGCAAGTCTACCACATGATGCATCAGATCACTGTTCAAATGCGTGGTCAGGGTGAAATCTCCTGTGTCAATGGTCCATGGTGGCTTGTTCAGATGTGGTTGCAATTATATATGCACCAGATAGTTAAGGTTGATCTCCATAACCTGAATTTTCCCTCAATCAACTATGTTGAGGGTGAAGATCCCAGATATAAATCTTGCCAAACATATGGAGAAGCTGCATCTTCTATTGTCATTGACCTGGACCTTGGCCACTTTTTTAAGATCTTCTACAAGGGGTTCAACCACGTAACTGGTTTCCTACGGGAGAGAATGAAAATTTAACTCTCCCCGTAGATTTAGTTACGAGTGGGCTGCATAGATGATGATTCCGGGGATATCTTTAATTCTTTCATCGACCTTGTGCTCTACCAAGCAGAATTTCATCATGGCCGGCCGATAAGTTCAACTTATGAATTCTACAACCCAAACATGGTTGCCGGTAGCTTGGACTTGGTCAATTGCCCCCAAGGCCATATTTTTCAAGCATCATCGACCCGGGGAGTCATTCTTTGAACATTACCGAGGCCAACAAAGTCTTCAATCTTGGATGTAAGCTTCCAGTATATGATCCCAATCCTCTGGTGATAATTGAAGCTGCTCATCCCTCATTCACTCTCTGGTGGCAAGAATGGCATTCTCACATTTTCAGAGCACAAGTCCATCCTTTATGCCAAGTTTTAATGCCCTCATTCTCTTCTGATGATGAGGTACACGCTTATAGCTACCTTTTACTTCATATTTCTGCTCTGTTTCTAAACATCTTTTTGAACAGGACAATGCTCCTCCAAGTCCTCCAGAGGTTCAATACTGGCAACCTGGCCCTAATGCTGCCCTGGAGCATGATGCTCCAAGTTTAACGGTGTTCAACAAAACACCGCCGATGACACAAGTGCTCGAAGGACCTTAAAAGAAAAACTCCTTCTTCCCCTATCAAGGACACGCAATTCCCAAGAAAACAAGATCAAAGAAAGCTAAGCCACTCCCTCGGGTATGAATGCTTTTGACCCCTTATTTTCCTCTGCAAATGTGTTTGCACTTATCACCTTCTTTCAACAAGTACGAGGCCAACTCTCAAAGTCCCGACGGGGTAGTGATCTTAGAAAACTCTCCCGGAGCCTCTACTGGTCAAGCAAACGCCAATGAGCCTACCGGTATGTATCGTGCGAGATGACCAAGCAGTGAACAAGGAGAAGCAGCGAAGAAATTCCTTCTCATCAAAGTTGATGAACAAACGAAATGGAAACAGACATTCCCCTTCATCGCCCGGGAGAAGCAACGAAAAAAATTCTTCTTCAAGACATACCGGATTCAACTCCTTCGGCAATTCAAGATATATCAACAAGCCATGACACTTGCTATCCATGAAACAAGAATCGTGTCAATCACTCAAAGTCTTGATGCTACTCGGGAGGCTATTGATTAGGCTTTTGCCGAAGAGGTATTACCTCTACTCATTTCCTACTTGAACTAAGTCATTCGGCTAATAAATTTTCCTCCCGTTATCGTGGTACCGCTCTTCAACAGCGCTTTTCTCTCATTGCTGAAGAGTTTGCCGATGATGATGAAGTCTCCTCTAATCGGCAATTATCATCGAGAGTCGGGTTAAAGCGAAGGCCATAATTTCATTCTTGGAGAGGGATATTGTTGACCGACTCAGAGTCCGACAAAATAAGGGAAATGGCGAGCCAATTGGCCAAGAGCTCCTTCGATCTTAAGGATGCCATAAACGCCTTGTCCCATCTTGATGATCACTTTGCTGTTGTCAAGAGAGCATACAAAAATACATCCGACAAGGTTGTTTTGGAAACCGACAAGGCAACCGCAGAGAACTGACAAGTTAAGGAGCTTTACTCGAATTCAAGTCGCCCAAACAATCTTGGGATACCCCGGAACCGAATTGCGAGTATGAGAGATGAGAGGATCAACGGCGGCTCGGTTGGCTCAATTGGATGCCAACATTCAATCTCATGAGGCCAAACTTGCTACTCGCCACCTCTTGATTCGGCTAAATCCAAAATAAGCTCTCTTGTCGAGAGACCAAGCAAATCAAGAGCATCGCACCGACGAGATCCAAAATTCTGAAGTTGAAGATAAGAGAGCCCTTGACGAGGTCAACGAGAATCAAGACCGACGCCCTGAATGTTATTAACTCTTATTTGAGTGTATAAACCTCTGGCTTGTATGATGACATATGTAAATATTGTGCTCCGAATGTACCGTACTTCTTCAACATTTCATTCCTTTTGATTCAATATTTTGTTTTTTCTCTTTCTTCTCTGCTTCTGTTATCATTCGGCTCTTCCAATCACGACTGTAATTTGTGCGTTTTAACCGATCGTAACCACTGCTGCCCCAAGTTCTCACTTTAGCCGAATAGCTCTCATCAACTATTTAGCCGACCGAGCGTATGGCAACCGAATCGTCAGCAGTGATGGGCTCGGCCCAACTCAACATCGGCCCATAGGTGCGAAAACCCTATCTTGTCGCTTGGCTTTCCCGCAGTCTCGCCACGGCTCCCCACGTTCATAAATAGGACCAGTCGGCTCCCACCATCATCACATCCAAGCACAAGCAGTTGCTATCATCTCTTCCACTTCCTCTTCCACCCCAATCTCAAAAAACCCTCACCACCACCGATGGCGAGCGGCGGCGACCGTAACAAGCGTCCCGCCCGGGACGAGGCGGAGGAAGCGGCAAGAACCCGGCGCCGCCGGTGAGATCTTCAACCCCTTGAGTTATGCCGATTGATAGTTTTACCCAATCGAGTCCCCGCCCCCTTGCGGTTGTTCATCTTCTCGATCTGTTTCAGGGTCGTCGGGAACACCGGCGACTACGTCGCCAACTTCCGGAGGAACGCCGCCCCGGCTCGCGCTCCGGTCTCGGCTTCTGCCTCCGCTCCCGCTCCCGCGGACGTGGCGGAGGGAAGCAACCGCGGCGGCCGTCGCCTGCAGTAAGGAGACAACTTCTCCATCTTGTTTGCGGTTTCTTCTTGTTTAGCCGATCTTGATTGCACCTTGTTTGTAGGACGGCGAGGATCAGCACCGGCCAATGGCGTTTCTCGCGCCGGCCGCGGCGTTCGACGCCCTCGCCCGCGCTCGCTCCGCCCCGGCTCCTGCCTCCTGCTCCGCTCCGCTTCCGCCGGCTTCGCCTCGGCTTCGTCGGGGTGCTTCTTCGTACCGCCCTATATGGGACGGGGAACGACGGAGATCCCGGCGTACGGCCGCTTACGATGCCGCCGCGTACCACCGCGAGAGGGACGAGGCGATGGAGCTTCTTGGTGAAGAAACCAAGAAGTTTGGGATCGCCCAGTTGGAGTGGGAGGACACTTGCCGGCAGATGACCGAGACCATCACCAGTACTTGTTCTTCTACCATTGCTTGATTTCCGTTTCTTCTTGATCTGCTTACTCACTGTCCCGTCTTGTTTTTCCTTTGCAGACCTCAACGCGGAGCTGGACCGCCTGAGGTTGGCGGCGACAGCGGCGGCCAACCACGTGAACGCCCAGGGGGCGACCCTGGCAGATCGCCTCGAGGCGGTGCCTGGTCAGATCGACCAGGCTGCTCTTCACGGTGTGCGCCTCGGCACCGCGCTCGGCCTGGCGGGGATGTCGTCCTGGACCGGGGACGACTACGCTCCGATGCCGACCGGCTTCCGCGGCGGACTTCCTCACGAGGTCGACGGCATCGAGGGCCTCCTGGGGGCGTATGATGACCACGCCGACGCCATGGCCAACGCCACCAACCCGGAGTCCGTCCTCAACAAACTCTTCACCGAAGAAGAGGAGTAGCTTGTATTAGGATTGGCGCGGGTTGTAAATAAAAATTTTTAATGAAGAATGTTGGTCTTCTCCCTGTTCTTGCTTATCTGTGATGATATTCATTTGTTGCATTTGCTTGAATTATCACCCCTTTATTTAGAACTCGACTGCAACA
The DNA here is from genome assembly GCA_018135685.1 of Themeda triandra. Classification (NCBI taxonomy): domain Eukaryota; kingdom Viridiplantae; phylum Streptophyta; class Magnoliopsida; order Poales; family Poaceae; genus Themeda; species Themeda triandra. The sequence continues at coordinate 553,950 of JAENPR010000402.1, forward strand.
TTCTTGCCGAACGAAATTTTCCCGAACGCACAACGTTGTCTTAGCCGATTAGATCTTGGTCCTGTTCCACGACTTGACGGTTTGTAGCGTAGTACTTCAATTCACTTTATCTTCTCCCGATAAACCTACCAGCTGAGAGATAAAACTGTTCATTTATACTTTTAAAAATTGGCTAAAGGTGATACAACTGTATCGGCTATTTTTGTTCTGAAGACGATACACACGATATCGGCTATTTTTACACTAGAGGCGATACAATAATATCGGCTATTTCTCTCCAACTTCTTTCCTTTGCTCTGAAGGCGATTTTATTCAATCGGCTATGCCACATTCACGTCATAGTCATAGTTAAGATCCAACTTCGACACTTGGATAAAACTTCTTAAGGTATCTGTCATTGATGGCTCTAGTAAGTTCTTCTCCAAATAGCGTTTTCAATATATATGCATTACCAGTGCAACTTGACAACCCGAAAAGGTCCTTCCCAATTTGGTGACCATTTGCCAAATGTCTTATCCTTTGTGCCAATTGGCAATATCGTCTTCCAAACCAATTCTCCTTCGCAAATTGCTTAACTTTAACTCTCTTGTTGTAGTACTTGGCAACACGCATTTTATTCTTCTCGATGTTCTCTAAAGCTTTAAGATGAATCAAATGCAAATCTTCCAATTCATCCATCATTAAATCTTTATAATCTTTTTCTCTCAGTCCTTTTGTAACTCAACTCTCCTTGATCCACGATTGCAACTCCCAAGGCATTATAGCATTATGTCCATAAACCAGCTCATATGGGGATGCTTGTGTGGATCCATGGCAAGCCATTCGGTAAGCCCATAATGCTTCATTAAGGACCAAGTGCCATCTCCTTGGCTTCTCATCGATCTTCTTCTGGATAATCTTGATCATGATCTTATTCGACGCCTCTCGCTTGGCCATTGGCTTGTGCATAATAAGGAGAAGAATTATACAACCTTATCCCCATGCTTTCGGCAAAGTCACAAAACTCGAAGAAGTGAACCGAGTCCCTTGATCGTTGTAATGGTCTGCGTGGGATCCCAAACCTATGAATTATATGCTCTTTGACAAAACCGATCATATTTTCTCGATGTGACTTTTTCAAAGGGATAGCTTCAACCCACTTGGTGAAATAATCTGTTGCCGGCAACACAAATTTGTGTCCTTTGCTAGATGGAGGATTAATCTATCCAATTAAATCTATGCCCCATCCTCTAAACGGCCATGGTTTGATTATTGGGTTCGAGCGGATGCGCAGTGCTCTTTGAACATTACCAAATATCGACAATCTCGACACCCTTTGTAATATTCAAAGCAATCCTCCAACATAGTCGGCCAAAAGTACCTGTCCTTCTCGATTATCCACTTCATTCGGTAAGCCGAACCGATGTGCACCACAAGCTCCTTCATGAACTTCAAACATAATCTTCTTAGCCTCTTCTTGACTCAAGCACTTGAGCAACACTCCATCTATAGACTTGTGGTACAACCGATCATCAAGAAGTACGAATTTAAGTGCCTTATACCCGAGCCTCCGGGAAACATTTTGAGATGGGTCTTTCGCGATAAGCGATAATGTCACTTCTCCAGTCATCTTTTATCGATCATAATTGAAAGCACCTTCTTCTGCTGCATAGACTTCATGATTTTCTCGATATCCAGAGGCCGCTTGAGCTAATTTATTTGCTTCTCCATTGTGCTCTCTGGGTATATGATGCAAAGTAACTACTGAAAAGCTTTTCAGAAGTTCCCTACACTGTTCATGGTACCCTTGCAGTACATCATTTTTGCATTCATATTGTCCTGTCAACTGATTGATTACCAATTCAGAGTCACCAAATACTTCAACAGCAACAGCCTTCACTTCTATCAACAGCCGAAGCCCTCTAAGCAAAGCCTCATAGTCCGCTTGATTGTTAGTGACAGGATATTCAATTGAAAAAGCAAACTCAAATGTATTTCCACGTGGAGATACCAAAAGAATACCAAAGCACCACCACCTTTGTCGCATGATGACCCATCAAAAAATAATGCCCATGGGGCAATGTTAACCATATCAACAGACAAATCACGATGTTGAGTAATGAAATCGGCAATTGCTTGCCCTTTCACTGCTTTTGCCGACTCATATTTTAAATTAAACTCTGACAGTGCTAATACCCATTTGCCGATTCTTCCATTTAAAA